>VZRM01006301.1:3569949-4077659 GCA_013397955.1 Grantiella picta
CACCACCACCAACTGAAGGAAAACACCACCGCCTGAAAACCAAAAGCAAAACACAAACCCAACACCCAAATTCCAATCTTCTAGGTAATGCTTTTCAAAATCACCATGTTAACACCTTCTTCATATGGGTTAAGTGAAATTACATATTTTAATCCCTACCCCAGGAGATGGTACACCTTAACTGAGCCTTGCACTCTGAACAAATATTTCCAATGTTCTTGGACTGAGCACTGTGCTGCAAGATGCTTTGGGAGAATTTAGCTTGTTTTTTCCATTTGTTCAAGGACACAAATTTATTGAACAAATATTTAAAAGTTTATAAGTGAAAAATGGAATTGTATATGAGTTAATGGGGAAAGTTATTTTTCTGAGTTACACATAAATATTTTACCAAGAATGTGATGAAAAAGCACGCGTTAGACTATAGAAAAGCAGGTAGCAAACAGCAGCTTATTACAGACAATTTATAATTTAAAAAAATTATTGCAAAAACTTCTGTTATTTGAGCTGTCTACATGCAAATGTAATTTCATTAAAAAAAAAAAAATCTCAAAGGGGGCAGTCATAGAAGATTCCTAACATTCAGTAACTCTCTTTTCACTTGTGTATCTGGACTAACATATTGTAAAGCAATACACTTTTCAAATATGCATTACCATTCCCGATGTAAAAAATTAAAAATCATTGTTGGATCCAAGCAGGATATTTTCAGTCATATGAAAAGTTTTTTCAGTCACTGCAAAAACAAAAATTACAAAAATAACTCTCCCCATCACCATCTTGCGTGTTCTATAAAGTCAAAGCTGTCATTGTTATGCTTTACTTTCCTACTACAATCTGGGAAGAAAACCTGGTCTGAATCTGGGTAACAGTATCTGAATCAGAATTTTCCACAGTGCAGATCAAGCTTTTAATTAATTTATTTTAAACATTCCACAGTGGGGCAAAATCAATTCTCAATTTTACAAATTCCATATAGGCAATGGTTGTAGACTGGCCATTGCTGCCCTGACCACTTCATCTTGTATTACTGCTGCATATATTGATTAAACAAAGACCAGAAGCTGACAGGAACTAAGGAGCTGGTGTTTGGGTATGGATGATTCTGTCCATCCAATTTCAGATCAATTACTAAGCTTCTGTCAGTGGAGTATTTGTTTTGAGGAGGAATAAAGAAAAAAAAGAGATCTGCTGACTGACTTGCTAAACAGTATTGAATAAATCAATCAGGCAAATTTATAAAACAGCAAATGAGCTATGTGTGCTACCTAGTGCATCAGGTCTATCTAAAAATACAGGGGAAATAAACTTTACTAAAAGGTTTTGAGCTATCCAATACAAAAGCAAAATCTACTAGAAAAGTAACCCACATGTATATACACATAGGTATTAAATAGGCCACTGATGTGGTGTCCAGCAAAATGCAGCAACATTAACAATAATATAAATATTATATGAGTCAGGCACAAATGTACCCTCTTCCCTTTAAGGGAAAAAGGGAAAGAAAAACAACCCAATGAAAGAGAAAAACACCAACTCTCACAAAGAAGCGTGTTTCATCTTGAACCGGTAACTGACTACTCACTACACTGAAAAAATTAGTTAAAAAATAAAATGCTGTGGATTCAGGTAAGATTTTCTTTGCATGCACCTTGAAATAAAATCTGATGATGTGATACTCTGCAATATACATAGGAATAGTGCAACATAAGGTCAATCCCACATCTTGATAATAAATTATATATGTTGGCAAAGTTTAGATTCTTAAAATGATAGTGCAAGACTTCCCCATATTTTATTCTTTAAATTCTGAAAGTGATTTTATTTTCTCCTTTTCTCAACCAAAAAAACATCCTTTTGTCTCTCACAGCTCTCATTTTCTCTCTTTTCCTGTCTGTGCTCCTTTTCTCTATTTGTGATAAATATTAACAAAGTCCTAAATGGTAAAAGCCCAGGCAACTATTTTAGGGCAATTTTGTTTGTTTATAAGCTTAGAAAAACATCCTTAAGTGTCAGAAATTCATTGTTTGCATCTTATGTTGTTCCACATTCTTCTGAGGGAAATCTGGAGAGAATGCAGACAATCCCACTCAAATAACTCTAAAGTCAAATGCTTGATTCAGCAATAAAGTATGACTTTGTTAAAAAAAAATAAAGTTTGGAACATTTGCTTCTTTAGGTGCAAACAGACTTCATCACAATGGAGACTGACCCTGTAGCCTGATCTGATTTATCAAGAATGCTGATGATTGCCCAAGTGCTGCTGGAATACAAAACCATTCTGTGCCACCAGAAATGGGTCTTTTAACAAAGATTAATGTTGACCATTGTGATAACTTCTCTCTAGTTTTATTTACTTTTCTAACTGTGTTGGGATGTGGGACTGTGAAGCCATGCAGTTCTTAGTCTCTCCAGTATTTTCTTATTAGATATTTTCTTTTTGACAGTCTCCTCCACTTTATTTTTGGTCACCTCCCTTCCCTTTTAGGTATATTTCCATTTACACCTGGAATATGTTAATTTTTTGTTGAAGATATTTATGGAGCAGCAGTCACTACACAATCTAGGTGCTATAAATTTATTTTTATTCTTACCCCATTATTTCCTTCTCACACACATGTATGACCCAGTTATAGTGCAGACTATGTATTTCATAGCTGAAAATAGCCCTGGTTTTGGAAACCAAGTTAGATAGACTCACATCGGGAACAAAGGTTATAAAGTTTTTTTCCCATAACAGGTTATTATAAGCATATTTATCACTCACATATCAACACAGGAACATTCCAAGAACACAATCTTCTTCAGCAAGTCACCAACAGGGAAATAGCCAGTTGACCCCTCTACTCAGCACTGGCCAGGCTTTACCTGTTTGCTCCACTTTGTCCTTTTCTGCTCCCTCCAATTAAAAAAGACTGGAGAGGGCCCAAAGAAGGGTCACCAAGTTTCCCAAAGGGCTGAAGAACCTGCACTTCGAGGAAATGCAGAGTAGTTAGATATTTTCACCCTAGAGGATAGAAGGCTTAGGTGGGAATGCATCAGAGTTTTCCAGTGCTTAAAGGGCAGCTAGAACATGAAAGGAAGGTCTCTCCTCAAAGGGAGAGAACAAGGGACAATGTGTACAAGTTGCCCCAGGAGACATTTCACCTTGATATAAGAAAGAATTTTTTTTCCAGTGAGAGCAATCAGTCACTGAAACACCTTCCCAGGTGCATGGCAGAATCCCCACCCCTGGAGGTTTTCAGGACAGAACTGGACAAGGTATTAGACAATGTCACCTAGGCTCCTCCTCTGGAGAATGCTGGACCAGGTGATCTTTCAGGCTGCCATCAAACCTGGGCTGTTCTATGATTCTCAGATCAGAGCTCCAACATGTCTGGGGTATGAGTTCAGGAGCCTTGAAGACATTTTGGCACAAAAGGAAAGCTGTCATTTACCAATGTCTGTCATGGTGTCTCTACAGCTTCCTACCTGCATCTTAAAGCCACCCTTACTGCTCGTTTCGGGATACCCCATATACTATACGTCCATGTGGTCTATACAGAACCCATAAACCCAGAGGGATCATAAGCCTCAGTCATGTGAGCTTAACAAAACCTCTCTTCTTCAACCTAGCTGTCCAAGTTGCATCCCTCCTCACAGGAGCAGTAGAGAACAGAAGGGAGAACTTCAAGCTGAACACACAACAGTGATGCTTAATTTCTGAAACAATCACTTCAGTTAACGGAGGAGTTAATTGCCTATTAGAAGCAACATAGAAAACTGCAAGGTATGTCTTGGTAAACAAAAACAATGTATAATAATACATCATAACAAAACCAGACCGTTCAGAGTTCCAATAAATTTGAGGTTAAAGATGAAAGAAGAGAGGAAAAAAAATAACAATTACATACTGCCAGTGTAATTGCAAGGTTAATGAAATTTGCTAAGAATACTGATCAAATAGTACAGAAACATTTGCATCAGATAGCAGAAAATTAATCTAAGAAAGAAAAAATGGGTAAGGAGCTTGGTTTTGTAGGTCTAAAAAGGAAAATACTTCTGGAAGTAAGGGGCAGAGACAAATGTCTTAAATGAAGGTGTCAAGATGGCCTGAGGAAACAGTTTAGATCACATGTTCTGGAAAGAAAATATAGCCAAGAAAGAAAGGTAAGTGATTTGAAGTTCAATCTCACTTTTCATTCTGCAATACTCAAAGCAAGCTCACAGAGAAAGAGGATGAAAAAAATTTCATACCAGGGCAGTAAAATACAAATTTCCTTCTTGTTCCAATTATTACATTTACTTCTTTCATTCCATGGATTCAACTAAATAAAAAACCTAGGAAATTAATTTAATGACCGTGTATATTAGTTAAGAAAACATATATTAATCAAATTAGGTTGTGATGTACCAATAAAAACATGTTTTCATATATAACATAATAATTTCATATATAACAATATATTTTATCCTTTTGATATTCTATCTTTTCAGCATTTACTCAGAATAGGAGACAATAAACATTGTTATTTGTAACTATGCTTCCTTCACAGGAATACCACATGTTTATTTGCTCAGAAACCAAAGTTTTTGAAAGTCAGAACTGTAAGTAAGTAGGATTTTTCCACATTCAAATTTTAAGGTACTTGTTATTCAGGCATGGTTTTTTTGCATCAACACTACCTTGTGTAACTGGAAAGCACATGAAATTGAAGTTCCAGCTGTTTCTGACCTCACATTCAAAAATGCACCATTTCCTGGTGATCATAACAGCTGCAAAGCAGTAGTGATCTCTACAAACTGGTCTACAAACTATCCAAAGAGAAACAGGACAGAAGATGCAAAGTCCGTTTTTGTGCAAAGACAGCTTTTCCTCCCTGCATCTTCATTCTTGAAAGCTTCTGGAGGAACTCACAAAACCCCTTCTGTAAATTAGGCGTTTCATCACATCACACTCTTGGCTGACAGGTAGATGAAGTAATAATCTGCAGAGCATCCAAGGCCTGCAGAATGAAATCTTGACTGCTAAAACTGTTATTTTTATTTACTTCATCAAACTACTTTAATAACCAAGCATCAACTGTAGTTACTGTGTCTGTCCTGCCGTGTATCATGGAAAGATTTAGGGCAGTAGATTACAAATTCTGGGATTTTTTTTGTGGTGACAGATTGAATTATCTTATGAAAGAGGGTCTGTTTGTTTGTTTGGTTTTTTTTTAATGCAATTCAGGAATTAGACAGAAATGTGTAAGCTTATAGTGTCTCACAGTACTTACATGAAAACACGCATCATGAAGTAGAAAAACATTATGGAAATATATCAACCTGTTATCCCTATTTTCAACTGCATTAGAGGACAGAGTGGTTTTTCTAGGAAGTGATTCATTTAGAGGCTAATTTAAAACTTACAGAGGACATTAACACACACAGACCTTAACTGAGACAGGAGTTCTGCTGCCCTTGACACCATAGAAATGCACAGAAAAGATCAGCAGGTTGGGAGAAATTATCTTCAATCTTCATTTTATACACATAAAAATGCAAAGGAAACATCAGGGGGCAGCAAAAGCCTCTAGGCACATAGAGAAGTAGAGTAGCCAGGGTATTTTCTCTATAGTAAAGCAAGATTCAATTGGATCTGAGAAATGAAAGAGAAGAAAAAAAAAAAGTGGTTTATTTGTTTCTTCTGATTCCCCCTTAACCTCTCCAGCTGCTTACAAGTACTAGATCCCTGCTTGCTATGTAGCAGCTGTAAGCCTGAAAAGAGGAATGATGCTATTTGGTCCAGTCCTAATGTATTTTCGTAGCCTAAAGAATTTAATTCCCAGATTAGCTCAGCTGAGCTCCTAACAAGTTATCTTACTGTGAGATGAGTCAGGTCAGCATTGAGTCAGGCTGCATTTCCAACTATTAGAATGCTGTAATCAAAAAGGAAGAGGATTCATTATTAGCAGGAAAATGAATGGTACCAATCCTGCACTGTCTGCAGCCAGAGCACATCTTGGGGACTGTGACAAATCTTGTGCTTTCCAATTACAGTGTCTCAGGGGAAGCCATATTCCCTCTTAGCAGAAGTTATATTTCAGACTTTTTTTTCTATTATTTTTTTATCTGGTTTGCGTTCTTATGACCAAGAAGTTCATGGTACTGAAAAAATATGAGCCTGTCCACATTGCAGGTCTGATGGTGAGTACAACATCCTGATCTGATCTTCTATTAGTGGGCAGCAAAACCAACACATCACTCAGGACATGCAAACCATGTGCACTTGGATAACAACAATTTAAACTGACTGGTCAAATGGGTTTTACATGAGGGCTAATAATGGCAGAAGCCCATCATGACATTGCAGGTCATGAAATTCGTCATGATGTGCTGGTAAAAATAACTGAGTGGGTTTTCTTGCTTATTTCAGTGCACATGGATACTAATGGCTTTTTAATGCACTTCTGGTCATATCCTGTCCAAGTGTTTGCCAGCTATTCTCCATAAGGGCATCAAAAATAGTATTTCAGAAGGAAAATAGATTTAAAGATGGGATAAAGTGATTAATCCACTGTCATACAGCATTGGAGGCTCTGCAACACGGAAGTAAGATCTATTTCTTTCAGAAATCAACTGTCATTAATAATACATCTGATGGTAGTATTTAGACAAAGAATCTCATCAACACCAAAAATGGTTTCTGGAGTTATCTTGATGCAAACACTTTGGTACTACAGCCAAACTTTTCCAAACTGGCTTGTAGTACATAACAGATGAGAGCAGAGATTCACAGCTTAATACCTCTTCATAAGCTGAACTACTTTGTCTTTGTGAAATATTGGTTGAAGGCAAGTGCAAGACATAAGCATGGTGTTAGTTGTAGTAGCTGCCCTGAAACCTTAAACTTCCATAAACTTAAATACATGAAAAGAAAAGAGAGGAAGCTAGAAACAAGAGATACTATACTGTCCTGATGGAAGAGAATGCAACACCAAGAGCTGCCTAAAAAAAAAGAAAAGAAAAAAAAATATGAAGAGCATAGATATTGGCTCATATGGAAGCTACAGAGGATGGAACAGAGTCAATTTCATCTCCTGAAAATAGGCACACTTTCACTGATTAGAGACCAAAGCAGTTATCTGCAAATGACTGTCTGGATTTATGCTGAATTTTGCTTCATTGCCATTCTGCACTGTATATGTAGCCTGAGAGGAAAACGAAAACAAAAGTGGAGGATAGAAAATAAAGAGATCAGAAAGAAGAAAAAAGGTGTCACTTCTTTGCAACAAAGATGCATTCCCACCAACCTTTTCTTCAAAACTACAGAGTTTATTTTGCAGGAGAATTATCTGAACTAAAGCAGCTGAAAAGTAACAGTCCAAAGAGGGCTTATTTAGTTAAAGGTTTGAAAATCCTCTGTGATAACAAACTGATTTTATACCTTGCATACCTTTTCATTCATGCAAGAAGCAAAAAGAACCCTCCTCTGGCACATCTCAAGAACGATGCAACCATCATACAAGCTTTTCCTTACAGTAAATCTGATAGGAATCACATTCCTCTTACTATACCTATATTTAGTTCTGCAACGTTTAAATGTAAATATTTTCTTTTTAAAATAAATGGCGCTAGCATAAGATTTCCTCTCACATCATATTGTGCTGACAATTGAGTACATTAAAAAGATAAGTTTTAGCTAAATTTAACAGACTAAATCAATACATTTTATTGCCTGATCATTTCTATAGTAACTTGTTTGCTACAAAGCTCCTCACAAATCCTATTACCAATCAAAAACCTGTTCTTCTGAGCATCTGATGGTGATCCAAGTATCAAATTAGCAGCATCGTCGTAGATTTGGGTTACTGTTATTGTTGCCAACAATTTCATAACTTCATTTTAAAAGGGCAATTACTCCACAGCTGTTGATTGATATAAACTAACATAATCTTTGTGCAGTTAAATACTGTTGCACCTGTTTCCAATTGAATTATTAATGGCAATTGTCTATTGCAGTTATCTTTTCATTTGTCTCTACAATTTAAGAAGACAGCTGCATACAATGTCTGTCTCTTTTTAACTTCTATGCCTCAGATTTTAAACTCTATTCTTCTAAATCATTTTACTTCAGATATGGAGACCAGACATTTAAAGAAAGAGATCTTCTTGCTTGCATCTATTCCTTGCCATGCTTCTCTAGCATGTGTTTTCTCCATACCTGACAGATTCTTCATATTCACAAACTGGTTATCAGTAGCAGATGCCTCTGCAGAAAACAGACCCTGTAAAGTACATCAAATTTCTGTTCCAGCACATACCATTGAGCTACCCACCAGGAGTCACTGGACAGAACACAACTGGTTTTAATTAAACTCCTAACATCGCATTTCATGCTAGAGAACTAGTTGAGACTAGAATAGACTCAGAGAATAACAGTGGAAGAACCAAATTCTCCCTTTGTACCGCTCCCTGGGTACCCCTTTTAGTATAACTAAACGTCCAGTAAAAGATATTTTGCATTTTCCTTCTTAGTCTGTATTTCCCACTGTCAGAAAAGACAGGGTCAGGCAGTGATCAGAGCTGCAAGGACTGCTACAGTGGATTGCCACAACCATGATTTACTCACTTGTTGGTTCATTTTCAGATGCCAATAATCATTAGCTTTAAGATACGGAAAATATTGCATAAATGGTGACATTTTCATTAAGTTGCAATAAGATATCATATCGACCCCCAGCAATATTAAACCCCCCAAACTTCAGTAGAAAAAAGGTTTGAATAGATTGAGAGGTTTTTGCCACACAAAATGGAGTGCCTCAAGCAACACCAGACACCCTTTAGCAGTTCCTTCTGGTTTAAAATTTACAGAAATATATTAAATAGCTATGACATTTATGATGCATTTCATTGAGATTACTACTTTGGTACAAAATTATTTTGCTTGTGTTTTACAGTCTTAAATATTATGGATGTTTCAACACTGTCAAAGCTGTAATCTCTGTACTTCTTATTAACTTAATGAACTTAATGAATTTAAGTTGCTCTGTAAGTTTGACTGAATAATGTTAGAACAAATAATTAAGTATATTTCAAGTAATTCAAATCATTACTCAAGTTTTTGGTAGTGTTCCAACATGTTACCTAATCAAGCCTGTAGGTAGTACTAATTTGTTGAAACAAATACCATTGTGCATACCCGTCATTTAACTAAATAACTTAATTAGAATGTTCTTGTTATCTTAATCTTCAACAATGAAAATAGACTTGTCAATCTCTGTTAGTTGAGTAAAATCCCTATAATCTTGTGACTTTGTCTCTTAATGGCTAGGTATATTTTAAACCTCTAGAGTAGCCAAGTTAATTCCACTGTATAATAGTCACTGTTGTAAAATTTGACTTTTACTGCATTCCAATTCTCAGAACCAATTAGCACATTTTATTATCCCATTTGGAACAGTTCCAAGTTTACAACCATATCACTCTACTTCATTATTACTTTATTTAAACAGTCTGACTGAGACCCTTGCTACTGTAAGGTGGTCTGCTATCAAGTTCTAGAAATATTGCATATATTAAACAGATGTCAACACTACAGATTTTTAAATTAGCTGCTCTTATTTTGTAACATTTACTCAGGCTCCTGAGTACTGGCACAATTTGGTGCCAGACAGATATGACGTCCTTCAAATTGGACAAGAGGGGAAAAGAGGTCATGGGAATGAAAATAATAAAAGTCAAAGTCAAGTTTAAATGCAGAATAGCTACAAGACACTTCAGGTAATAGCTTGACAGTGTAAATGTGGCACACAATAGAGAGGTTTGTAGCCCATGGAAATCATGTAGGTTTGTCCTTGGTTTTCAAGCACACAGAAACTCAGAGATTTTGATAAGTGCCTTCATCTTGTAACTTGCAATCTGCTGCTATAGCAAAAGTAAATAATTAATCAAACCCCTTTTTCAGCAAGGGTCAGGGAAGTAGTCAGAAGAGCAGATTAAACATGCAGAGGAGGAGTAGTGCATCTCACCTACCCTTTTCCTCAAACCAGCAGTGGTTTCTGTATTGCTTACTCCTATGAAGGCTAAAGAGATGAGCAAACTAGGTCTTTCAGAATTGTTGCCATTTATTTAAGGATAGCTCACCATTTGCAGCTGTGGTTGAGCTAAGAGTCAGAAGCCCAGCGAGATGCATATCCACCTCCGATAACTGTATCTTAAAAGGTACATCTCCATGCCACTGGAAAAACAACCTGGGGACTCAGTAAGACATTTCTGGCAAACTAACTAACTATTGTACTTTCTATGTTTTGGCTTTGTCAGTCCAAAAGAACCCTCTCTCCACTATAACTTTTGTTGCAACATTTCAGACTAGTTTACAACAATTTCTAGAAAATGCAGTCTTATGTTTGCCCATTGGAAAAGAAATTCAATAAAGAATTTTGCTGAACTAAGTCAACATGAAAGATATGGAATATTGCATCAAGGCGTAAAAATGAAACATTTCTATTTTCCTATTTTTTTTTTTTACCAATTGTACTTCTCTTTGCATTTTGAGAGAAAAGTGTTCTGACATCCACCAAGGATCTGAAGGTACAGCAATTGCACTTTCCTAACAGCAAAACTTTTAGAAGCCTCAGGGAAATTAAGCTAGTTATTATTGTGCAGCAAGATAAAAGTCTGGTAATGAATGAGAAAGGTAGTAGAAACCTGACTTCTGACCCACTGGTAGGGCAGCCAAGCTGAAAACATTTTTAAATTGGGGATTATAATGTCATAAATATAAACAAATTCATGGGTTACTATTTTCTGTGGGCTGCCAGAAATAGCTTTTAGATGGGGCTTGTGGTTTTTTTTGCATTCACATTGAAGGAGTTTACTTCCAGACACTGTGATGAGTATCTGTGGAAAAGAGCGAACATATCTACTAATGCCACATATCAACAAATGCCATACGTTATTTAAAAAAGTCTTTTTTGGCTAGGGAGGAGCCTGTTCTGACTTTACTCATGCAACATCCTGACAGACAGGAAAAACCAAAATTGGCAGGACCAGGCCATCCCTCCCACATTCAGAGCCACCTTCTTCCTTCAGACTCACACAGTGAAGCAGCCAAAATGGAAAGACCCCTAGCATGTACTATTTCATCTCTGCAAGTGAGAAAGTGATGTAGACATCATGCAAACTTAATAAAATTCCCAGCTCCCAGTAAGGGCTGTGTAACCAAACATTCAGTCCCAGTTAGAAGGATCTAGCACGGCAGCACCTGAACACAGGAATAAGGATCCACATCCTCTGACCACTGAACTAGAGCTGGAAGGAAGCTCAGCACTGAAGAGAGGGCAGGCAATTGCATCACTGAGAGAGCCTCCATCCTTGTGGCCTCTCAAAGGCAAATGCCAGCATGAAAACAACAGCCTCTTCTCAGGTGATAAAGCATTAGCTCCTTTCCTGCAGAGGAAGGAAATTTTAGCTGAGGAGGAGATAAATGAACTCCAAATAGACAAAATTTACCAGCAAAAAGGTCTGTGAAGTTTGTAACTCCCATGTGGGTTTTGGAATTGCCTTTGCAGGTTTTTATCTTCATACTAAAAATCAAGAGCATGTAAACTTTGCTTCAAGTTACATCTTGAAAGATCTGCAGAGTTTCACTGAGTATGTTTCAAAGAACTAGCACAATTCAGCCAAGCTTTTAAACGCATCAGGATTCACAAAAGATAAAACTTTACCCCTAATTTTAATCTATTTTCTGAACTCAGTAAATCTCACATGACTACACTAGGTTTTCACATGCTTCTTTCTCTACCTTTCACTTCCTATTAAAAAAAATAATTTCCTATCTTGACAACATCTTTTTATCAAAGCTGACTATCACTAAGGCTTTCAAGAGACTCAAATATCTATTGCTGTTGTGGAAAACAGGTAGCTTGAAAGACTAGTGACAAGACCTAAGCACCCTGATAGAGGAAAAATCTTGATGTGTGAGTTCCCATTTTGTAAGATCAGATAAACATCAGGGAAAATATTTAATAAAATTACAAACTGGATGAAAAATTGAAAATTGAGACCAATTTATGATGAGATAGAGATACACTGGAATGGGTGTAACTGTAAGTGTTGGTAGAACTGTTTTTCCCCATCTAAACTACATTTTTATTTCCATAAGACCTGATATTGACCATGCAATATGGACATACCATTCACGTTTTTGCCCTGTTTATGTCCATTTACCTTACTAGTGATAGTTATTTAAAAAATCTGAAAGTTGGAGTGGCACTTTATAGTTTCAGAGAAAGTAAAACTACAGAAGATAAGTATTTCTCAGACTTATAACCATTTAAAATCTATGCTGATAGGGCTTTTGAAAAGTGTTCTCAGTTATTTTAAATATTTTCTCACTTTCTTAAGGAAATTAATGCATGTCACAAAAATGTCAGTTGCTGACAACTGCAAAGATTTCAAGAAGTACTATGGCATCATATCAGCTTGACTGCTAACTTCGCGGAATATGGAGAAAATATAAAATTACTGTTTTAAAACAAGAAGTCTTAAAGAAATTCAGGTTATTATTATGCATGTAACCTGGTAACAAAACAAAACTTTCAATGAATGCTGGGTAAGGCATGACATAGGAAATACTTCTGACAAATCTGATAATGTTTTGCTTGATTATAAGATAACTTAGCAACCAAGTCTGAGATGTCTTTATTCAGTTTTGAGGGTTTCTTCCTCCCCCCATCCTCCCCACTTTAGCTTTATTGTTTAAAAAAGACATAAAAAATATTTTCATGCAACAAAGCTCTCCAAATTTAACACATCAGCAGTCCAATTTCATAAGTCTATACATATATTCAATTTTTCTTTTCTTTATAATATATCACATGTCCATCCTATCTATCTCCACTCCTAGAAACACAATGACAGCATGCTGCATCTTTTCTTCCAGGAAAATTGGATATCATAAGAAGGAAAAATTCAGGTCAACTGCAATTTTTTGGTTGAGAAATATGTAATGTAAAATTGGCAAGGCAGCAGTGAGGAAAACTATGGGGAGATTCAGGAAGTAGGCCGGCAAAGAAAAGTATGTGTACCTCCTATAGCTGGTAAAAGGGTCAGGTAGACTATAAAGTGGGCATAAAAAGATCAAACGGTAAAAAGCAATTAACCCCTTGGCACTGGGAATTGGGATTTCCTGACACCAACTGCTAATACTGGCCTTAGGGGGTTATAGGATCAAATAATAAGCCAAGTCCTGAAATAAAAGCTATATTTTAGACAGTAAGGGAAGGCATTTCAAGTACATTCTGGGCTGCCAGACTAGCATGGTGCAAGGGGAAAGGCACGGAGGAGAAACACACTGAAAGATAAATGGTAAAAATAGTTTTCCACATTTGGACTCAAACAGATCTCAACAAACCTTTTTTTTCTTTCTGAATTAAATAGAGCTTTGTCCTATATATCTGTGATCTGTGACCTCAACCAGCTCTTTTCTGATATACAGGGAGATTTAACCTCCATTTTTTGAGCAAGCTCCCTCTCATTTTGTGACTAACTTCTGAACATTGTCTATACTAGCTGTAGGTGGTTTACTTAATTGCCTCAAACATTATGGTTCTTTTACTTTCTTTCTTCATGGAAGGGAAAAAAAAACAGAGGGAAAAAAGAAGGCAAGTGAAAATAGAGGAATTCCATAACAAAAACACCAACAGTTGATTGTTAACCAGTCTGGGAAATCACACAATTCTAACAGCAATAAAACTATGGTAGTTATGGTAGAGGGGTTGTTTGGATTTTTTTGTTGTTGTTGTTTTTGTTTTTATAAAGGCTATTTGTTTCAGGACATCTCAGGACCTACACTTATTAACTGTTTACAAAGTTACTAATTTATAGATTTAAATTACTCTTTTGTGTTAAAAAACCCCTGGATTTTCAAGCCAGTTGATGGTGTAATATCATGGAAACTCTTTATGAACAGCAGATGAAGCTGACTAATTTTCTTCAGTGCCAACCAAACATTCAGAAGCTGTTATATAAATGCTGATCTTATCATCTCATCACAAACAATGGGTGAAAATATTCCTAGCCCTTCTGAAATCACTGAAACTTCATTGATTCCCACTAGTTAAAAATCCAACACGGTTGCATTCTGAGATTTGCAATATTTTCAAACAGAAATGTAAGTACTTTGAACCAACCTTTGAAGGAAGGCCTTCTCCCTTCCCCACTGCCTCCAACGATACATATTCTGACAGATACCCAAACCAGATATGAATGCCATGCGCTGCTACTCCCCAAAGTCATTTCCTACATGGATTTTTGCAGCTGCAAGTGGGGTAAGGCAAGATTAATCAACTGAAGTCCACAGATGGTTAAGAAATCTTAGCTAATCAAAAAAAAAACGGCTTGAACTGATGATCACAGAAAAGCAATACAAGCTAAATCAAAGGTTACTTTCTTATATCCTGGGGCGGAAAGTGGGGAAGCTGGGAATTCCTCTTTCATGTCATAATTGCTACTTAACAAACAAGGTGGTTTAAGACAGACAGAAAGCTCCCAGATTTAAACCTAATCAGTTCCTGAACTGGTAGAAGTATCTACCACTATAAACCACTCTCAACTTCTGGATGTAGTGCACAGAATTATTTTCATCACTGACAAATTTTATATTCAGAAAAATATCTCTCTCCCTGCCAGAAGCTCTTCATTCCATGGTTTTTAACAGTCTACGACTCCTTCATCTGTTCAGGGTTGTGAATAATTGGAAGACATGCTGTCCTTGCAAAATATTTGTCATAGGTAATCGTAAAATAAGCAAAATATATTACCGGTTTCTAATCGAGACTGGTAGATTAGCAATTCTAAAGTTTTATTCTAGAATGAATAAACCTGTAATTGCACAATATCATTTGGCAGGAATCCCTTAGGAAACACTGTATGAATACACATCATATTATTCTAATTTCATGTCATATTTTCTAAATTATATTGATATTTCTTCAGAAAGTTCAGAGAAAAAACCCAGCATCTACACATATCTGTTTCAACACACATTTCCTTTTATATGTATTCTGTAGAAAAGATTTTCCCACCCATAGTTATCCTTGGATTGCTGCAAAATGACAGCTATAATTATACAGGAGAACCTTCTACCTTCCCTGAAGGGCAGAAATTACAGCAGGAAACAGTCTGAAAACCAGCCAAATGCTTGTTTAAAACTGCTTGAATGCTTTGCAAGTGAGGTATTTTTCAGCTGGGGCTCTTCTTTCAACCAGACAGAACAATGGCTCATATAAATGCAAAACAGGTATGAGGAACAGGCAGCATGGCTTCCCCAATCTGAGGCTATTAACCATCTGACCCAGCCCTGGCAGGATGCATCTCAACAACGTCACCACTCCCTCTGACAGAGCACAAGGACCAGGGAACATATTGTGAGAAATAAAGGGGCAAAACAAAAAGGATAAAATCCTCCATCCTCCTAGGCAAAGAAATATATTGCAGTAAAACTTTTAAAGCATTTTTTCCTGTTTTACACAGTCTGCTTTTTACATAAAGGAAACAGGAGGACAAAGTCCTCTCTCTCACACACAAAACCTTTAAAAAGCTGTTTGAAAAGCTTTACAATTTCTACAGAGGCTTCCTGCAGCCCTTTGAGAAGGCAAACAGTGCTTTTAAGTGTGATATTCTTATTCTTTTCAAGTTGCAGATAAAATCCAAGTCTGATGGAGAGCATCCCCCTCATGCACTAGTTTTTGCAAGGCAAGTTAAGATAAATTTATCTCAGTGATAGCGTCATAAGCATGCAGTGGACAAGAAAACATATGTCAGAATATCATTGCAGTAAAATGAATTTCATCAAGTCTGCAGATGTGAGGACAGCGTCAGACATACATTTTAGGCAACGTTATTAACAAAAAATAGTTCAGAAAGAGAACAGTATGCTCATCACGCAAGCTGCTTATGTGTGGATAAAGACAAGCAGATGATTATAAAGGTGGGATTAAACCCCTAATAACACCCCAAATAAGGATTTTTTCTTCGGTTAGTATCTAAGTTACCAGAATTTAATCTCTGATTTTAAAAAACCAAGGAGTTTCCTTGCCAAGGACACAACTTTTCCTTGTGACCTTAGTTTCCCTGAACAGTTTCCAGTCACGGAGTGGAAACCTGGATGTGAAGATGTAGCAAAAGCCATCTCACATCTAAATACACGCAAGCATTTCAACAGTACTTGCAGCTAAGTGTGTTGAACGCTCTATTCCATGTGCCAAACTGCAAAATCCTGATTACGGGCTTTGACAGTGCGGCATGACAAGAGGTGCTGAAAACGTTTACTCATTTTCCTTCCTTCTGGCCTGGCAATGTGGCTCTCACAGCCTGAATTCAGGTGAACAGCTGACCATTGAGAAAAGCTTGAGGCTATCACATCCTGTACCAATAATCAGGCAGAACTCCTTTCTGTAGGCGTTTCTCTACTGCAGATCTGGACTGGGACTAAGGCAAAGGTTCAACAAAATACATCGAATCTTGAGCCTTTACTGGCGTAAGTTTAAACCATAAATTAGTAGGTCTTCATTTCAGCTGGGGCAGAGGCTGTGCTTAAGCTTTAGCTCACAGGGTGAGGATTATGGTTCTTAATTGTAATTAAGGACACCATGAAATTCACCAGCACCTCTATCTTCTGTGCATTCATATAATGTATTTGATACGAGCTCATGCTTTCAAGCCTATTGATTTTGCTAAAATAACACACATTTGATGCTCAAAATGTTAACTTCCACTCAGTTCCATGTCTCTATTCTGTAGAGTGTCTTTCACTGAAAAAATAGTTATTTTCCTTTATGTTTTCCCATAAAAATCATGAAATAGGCTGAAGGGGTACCATTTTGTTATATAGCCATATTTGCAACCAGAGGGAAAAAAACCAAAAACGAAACCACAAAGCAATAAAAAAATTATCGTACAAAATATTTAGGGAAAATATGCCACCTGGTCTGTGCCACTGGCATTCATGTTATTTAACACAATTACAGACCAGATCAGGACATCATAAAGGTGATAGATTAAGACTTTTTTAATTGGTTTAAAATTCAATATTTTCTGAAGAATCCAAAAATAGACATCATGTGCTTGTCCCAGTGGCAATTATCCACGTTTGAAATAAAAAATTATTACCATATGAAAACAGATCATATGAGGGGTAACTATGCTGTGTTAAACATGGTTATTTCCACCCTGTATTTCCACCTTATGTAATGCAAGTTACCACTGATTAATCTTTAAGACCCAATTCCAGTTTTAGCTCTAAGGGAGACATCTCTGAAGACATTTTCTTAACTTATTAAGGTAAATATGATGTATGGCATTAATCTAACAAGACACGGAATTATTTTAGGCATGCAGGAAATGAAAGTCAATTTCCACATGTATCAAAAATGCATGCAGGTTAAAACTTGCACAAAACTCACCTTGGAGAAGGCTAGAAATGAGTTACTCAGCTGATCTGGGAATATGAAATTAGACTTTGGTGAAATATTATCCTTATTCTGAAAAATCTACAGATACAATCAAAGACTCTAAATATTATTAAAGCACAACTACCATTCTTATTAAAGGAATTCTTATGCAATTTCTGAGTTTATTCTTATGCAATCCTATGAATTTATTTTGATCTGTGATAAGCATATACCACATAGGTTTGGGATGGTGACAGGAATTATTCTGCACACATATGCCACATTTTCAATTGTTTTCACTGAGATGACCTCATTTGATTGGAGCATGGTGCTGATAACACCAAGGTTGTGGGTTTGATCCCCATATGGATCATTCACGAAGAGTTGGACACAATGGTCCTTGTGAATCCCATCCAACTCAGAATATTCTGCGATTTATTTTATGTGCATTTTTAATTTAAATTCTTCTTGGACTGGTTTTGGAAATTCTAAAATCCAGAATATAGCAATTTTACTTAACTTACCCGCATAGTCTACTATTCTGCAATTGCATAATACTTCTTAGATCAAGATAACATTTAAGTTTACTGACAAATGCAACAGAGTTTAACTGAATATCTTCTAATATTTTTTGGCCAAGCAAATGAAAATTTGCCTTTTCACCTGTTTTCAGACCAAAGACTGAACAAATCTGCACACATAACCATGATAAAAATCTGGCAAAAATAAGATTAAATACTGAAAAAAGTAAACCAGTGCACTGACTCAAATGGAGAAAAAGAACAGTACAATTTTTTGAGAAGACACGGATATTAAGACTACATTTTATTTTATTACATACATTTGCAATGTCAATCTGTTTTTTATATATACCAATGCACTGTTTGCACACTCACTGGTTCCTACACTCTCCTATGCCATTGGACCAGGAGAACAAATATTTTCACTCCTACCCTTTGAAACAGAGCTCCCATTTACAGAGAAGCTCAAATAGCTGCCTTCACTGAAACCACAACAAGCATTACAAATGGCACGGCAAGGCAGCACACTACTGCCTATTCCACTGCACACAGTAGCTTTCACCACAAGAAATCCATTATCCTCTACTCTGCTAGGCATGAAAGGGTCATGACTTTCTGTCATCAATCTGCGCCCTCGTTGAATTCCTACTCCCATTTCTGTACTGTGCCTGAATGACCTTTATATACAGGCATATATCAGGCAGCTCTTAAGCTCCATAATTATTTTTTCAATCAAAATTCTGCCAGTTTTGGTTTTTCTCCAAAGGAATATCTATCCACATTTTAGGAGTACATGAAATCATTAAAGACATGCTTAAGAATATGCGCACCTCCTTTCCTTCCTCTCTTTCCACCACAGTCACCACAGTCACCCTTGGGCTACTGAAACGGCTCCTTATGTTTCCTACTCCATATTTGTCTTTTTGCAGAGAAGAATTGCTTAAAGAGTGATGTACTCCACTCACAAGACAGAAGCATTGGTATAGTTGATTGATGTAAGACAATTATGTCACCATTAAAAAAGACAAAGGCAATTTTTAGTATAACTATTAACAGAATCAATGATCAAATACAGGAACATGGTGGTAGACTTCTGGCAAATCCAAAGACAGCTTCAACGGTAATCTTCAAAGCGAAACCAGATAAAATGCCTGCACCAATACTGATTAAAAAAAAAAAAAATTAGCTTATATACATACTTCCTTATTCATTTGCTGCTACAAATTATTTACATGTGAAACTACTTTTAGTCCAAAAAAGAGTGCCTTTTTACTGATTAAGATAATAAACTTTCAAAGTAGCTTAAATTCAACATAGTGTGATGACATGGATGTTCATAAATAAGTAGTACACTTTATATGTTCATCCTACCAAATTTCATACCAATCTGTAATTTTAAATGAGCATCTATACAGTTGAAACTCAACGCATCTCCAAGGAGGAGGAAGCAGCTAAAGGATGAATCTGGCATTACAGCATTGCAATGAAACCACAGCTGGGTGCCCAATGAACATAAACCCCTCAGCCAGGCTGGATGGGGCTCTGAACAGCCTCGTCTAGTGCATGGCATCCCCACCCATGGCAGGGGCTGGAGGCTTCCTGCCTGAAAATACAATATATTCAACATATACTGGAAGGAAAGCAATGTCATAATGAATGTTTTGTTTTATCTCTATTTATTATAAAGGTTACTCAGCATGTGTTTGTAAGCTAAAACTAGACTGCATATCCAGAGAAGTGGCATTGCCATTGGTTTCTCTAGATATTTATGAAGGCCCATGTCCACATGTACAGAATTCAGCGTAAGATGGTGATCTCAAGGATGATCATGTAGTGAATTAAGAGGTGTGAATTCCCAGCTCCCTATTTTGTGCTTAAATATACTGTTTTATTTAATGGGAAACCACTTTCCAAATTTAATACAGAATCTCTGCAAAGTACTCATTTTTGTTCAGCATTTCAAATCTCCTATCTCTGTGGCAAGTGAGCCACTCAGAAAGAATTTTCAGTAAGTGGTATCAAGTGGGCCCAAAATACCCATTGACCTTGAAAGCAGAAAATGGAAACAGTCACTTCAAACGATGTAATTTGTATTCTCCAGTAGTGTTAGAGTGAATATCATCCAGCTAATCTGCAGAACTCTCAAACCATTATAATTTACCCTATGAAACAGATCATTGTCAGAAGAAGAACTAGCAATATTGGAGAAGTACTGTTTATTCAGCTTTTATACAACAGTCTAGATTTCTGACATGTTCTCAGGGATATAACTACCATAAATATTCTGGGGGTAAAGACACAGCCGATACTGTTTCCACAGATCACAATAGAGAAACACCTCCAGACACTGAGTGACAGCAATTTAAGAACAATGAGGCTTTTTTAAAAAATCTTTGGAAATTCAAAATATGAGGGCATTCAAAAGACTTAAGTAGGACAGAAAATCAAGGACAGGTCAGTAACTTACATTTTACATTATTAAAACACAATAAAAAAATTAATGGGTCAAAACAAGCAAACTAAAAAGCCCTCCCTAAGCACTGATCAGCAGCACTGGAAACCCATTATACTCAAATGGAAAGAGCAATCTCATTTCCTGAAGACAACAGCAGTATCAAAAAGAAAAATACACCACCAGAACAACAAACCCCTGCAAAAAAAGTCATATTTCATAAGTCTAAGTTTGAGGCCCTGAGCACTTACTACCAGCAACAGTCTTGCAAGGTAATCCTTCTACCTCTCAGGGAAGTATTGAACATATTCCTGTGCTAGCATGGTACCAAATATATACTTGCAATTTCCAACCTAGATATGAATATTTTAAAATAAATTACTTCATCCTTATGATGCAAACGAGACTTTCACCTTTCACACACAAACCCCTTTTTTCTCCCTCTCTCCTAATACAAATCTATATATAGAATGCAATCATATTAGCATCAGCACTTCTCCCAGCCTAAATAAGACAGGCTTTCATCTGCTCTCAGAGAATCCTTGAAAGCACTGACAACACAGCCATCCTCCTTTCCCAGTGCATGTGGTTTTGCAGTGTTAATGTGGCATGGAAGGCAACACACTCAGGGAATACACAGGCTGTATTTCACAGATGGATATCTGGATCAAATGAAACATGTATCACTGATACTGTCAACTGCAAAGTACAAATGATAAGAACAATGGTGATGATAATAACTCCAGAATCTACCTACAAATTTTGCTGTAGATAGCAATATACAGATGTTATGAAGTCTGGGGGAAGCATTCAAAATATTTTAATATAAACTCCTAAACTTCCTCAATGAAAATGTCTTATCTGATCTCAGGTCAAATTTTTCAAGACTTCTAGCAGACACTATTATTTTTAAATTACGGCCACATATATCTCTTTAGCTGAACAAAAAAAAAAATTACACAACTTCCTGCTAAAACAGTACACAATAATTTCAAAAATTTAACATAGACAAGCCAATGACAGACCAGAGATTCAACTCAGTATAAAGTAATTCCTGTTGGTTACGTTACAAGTTGTGCTAAACCAACTGAGGATGCTCCACACAAAATCAGTCCACTACGGAATGAAAATACTATCACAGTGAAAAATGATGAAAATCATTTACAGCCAAGTTGGCTTGGTAATAAACCATGTGACGTGCATCACCTATGGCAAAAGAAACTTGGCATCACACAGAATTTATACCTCTTATTGACAGGGAAGAGAAATCATTCTCAGAGGAGGTAGAGGAAAACACAGTGCTCACAGAGTTCTAGTGAAATATATTGAAAACATTTCTACATTAATGAAATTTCGCCTATGTACCAGTTGTTGCTATGATCATAATTTTATGATTTATTCTAATTCATCAATTGTTTGGGGGTTTTTCATACAGTCCATTTTATTACTTTTAGTTCTGCTGTGTTAGAGTTGTAAAGTTTGAAGTATTCTCTGCTCTTTAGACAGAGCAAAAGGTATATTATTACTACTGTAGATTCTGGCTTAAAGGATTATTATTACAAAGAATATTTGATCTTGGGGCATATAAGGAAAAGAGATGAATAATGCAAACACCGGGAATAAGAAATGCTCAGACAGAAGAAAGCATTGAGTTCTGCACACTAGTATGCAATACACACTGGGGAACAGGTACATAGCATCTGGACTAGAGAGAGAGTGGTATACTGGCTCAGAAAGTCCAGACTCTTCCCATCAAGAAGACATGAATATCTCCCAAAATTTCAAAATCCTCCCAAATTTTGGTGGCTCCTCTATCAACAGAGGGAGTCCATAAATTTTGTTATGTTATTTAAGTTGTTAAATCCGTCCAATCCTGTAAATATATTTTAAATATTTCCTGTCATAGCTGTTAGCTCCCAAAACACAGTGCTGCTCATGGACATCCTGCATTTTTTACAAAGCACTTTCTTTATGCCATCACTTCTCTTTTTTTTCCAGTGATGGCCAGTATATTGGAGAAACTATTTCTCATACATTAATGAAAATGAGTATTGGTTTCTTCCCAGGTAGTATGACACCTTGCTAAATACACCACATTCTTTAGATATCAATAGGATAGCAGTTACAAATGTCCCTCAATTACACGCCGATATGTCTTGAATGTGAAGAAAATCAACTAAACTACCACATTTTAACAGATGTATACAAGTTAATGTACTTGTTTGGAGCAACACATTCACCAAAAAACATTCTTATCATTTAGGCTCTCCACCCAGAGGCCCAGAAAAGCCTTAGTCCAGCTGCCAAGTCTAATCCAAGATCTACTTTTTACAGGCAACTCCTCCTCAGACATTGCTGAATCCACATTTGGGTCCAAGCTTTGCTCTCACGTTATTTACAATCCAGGTTGATATTTGGCCTGGGGGAAAATGTAGACATTTTATAGTCTTTCATAAGTGAAGTGCTATTGACCACATACAGCCCAGAGTATATGACTACAGGAATTTTCATTGCATATATTTTCTTCAAAGCCAAACAATCTTATGGCTCTTCATTAAAAATTACTTAGGTTTACCACCTCTTTATATTCTGCCCACTTCCCTTCCTTCTTTGACTAAAGCAGATTTATGGAGGAGCATAAAAGCTCGGGCTTGACTTTAAAAATATATATATGCAGTTGTTGGTGAAATATGCTGGGAACCATATATAGTTTTTGTGCTTCTTCACTGGATTGGACTAAATCTGCTGCATTTTTAGGAGAAAAATTTTTAAATAATTATCTGAGTACATTTCTTCGCATACACATTACTTTCTGTAGAACTCATATCACATCAGAGGTGTGCCTCACTGGACCTAATTCATCACATAGATTTTAAAATCCAACAAAATGAAAATAAGCAGCCTTGGTCCTTAGGGACACATGGCAGTAAATGAAATACTTAACAATCAAAGAAAGAGATAATATCCATCACAAGACTATATTATTCTTAGACACGTATGTATGTCACATATGGGGGAAAAAAAATGCCTTGTGCAGTGTGAATAGCAAATTACCACCTCAATGTATAAATTGACAAAACAATGTCTGCTGAAAGGTTTTCATTTCAGTAATGAAAACAAAAATCTTTAAAGTGGGAAGAAAAAGTGGTTTTAAATACGTATTTCAGCCTTCAAAATATGTGATTGTGATGTAAGAAAAAAAAGAAGTCTGTACAATAGAAAAGGTAGATAGGGTAGCAAACTGTAAAAATGATACCACAAGCATTGTCTTAAAAGGTATCCTTTGTTCTTCTCCATGGGTTACCATAAACCTCACTGAGATCAATGAGAGCAGTTCAGAAAGGCCTAAGCTCTTTACAGGTGACGACAATTTCAGCAGTTTGATATAAATAACAGCAGGAAACAGCACCTGCAACCACTCAGTGGCAATTCGATATTATCTACAAAAGATGTGGCTTTAATACACAGTAATAGATTAATGTCACTATCTCACAGCACAGTGCAAGTGAAAACATTAATGCCAGGATAAATGCAGTTTCAGAAATTGCTGACATTTGGAAAACAAACTACTTGACACTTGAACTCCTGAGTTAGTTTTAAAATTTATATGAGGTGTCCAGATCAGATGCACGGTTTATTAAAATACATAGAATGCTATCACAAATCAAAGATTAAACCAATTCTGCAGATATTATAATTCAATTAAAACTCAAAATATTCTTCTGCTGCACAATCTGAGTGGCTGTCATGTGAATTACCTTGTTTAAAATAAAATCAAGTAATAACTATCTGCAATTTGCAAGGAGGAACATTATGATTGGTCATCAGATATATTTTGCAAAAGCAGTCTCTTGACCTTTGGGCTCCTCTGTCACTTACCAGATGGGTTGGAGTTTAACACTGGCATGATAGCAAAGGAACTGGGCCAGTAAGAAATAAAAAAGTACAGTGGTTATAGCAAGATATATGTATGATTGACCCAAATTCACAGATAGCTCTCATAACTAACAGAATAACCATTTTCAGCATCCAGCAGGAGCACAAGCAGACATATTTTGGTGTTTTTTCAGTGGTTTCTCTCTTTATCCTTTTTCTCTAAAGGCTACACAAAACAATCAGGTTTGAAATTAAATGACTGTTTTAATTACTTTTTTTTTTAACTGATACAGATATACTCTCTCACTTGGCTTATATTTTAGAATTTTTCATTCATTATTTTATTACTACTGGTCCCTTAAGATTGTCATATTGAGTTTTCCTAGTCTCTGAAGTAATGAATATTGTAATTAAATCTTGGTTAAAGGTAGTTCATGGCCAAATGGTGCTCATTTTTTCAAGCATCTGGTTGCCAATTCAACTTTTAGTTTGCTGGCTTTGATAATTCTTTGACCCTGATCAAAGAACTTTTTAATAGAGCTCTTAGCGGCTATTTATATGAGAAGATACTAAATGAAGAACAAAACTACAGAAAAAACCTATCAGGAACTAAAACTGTGATAGGTTTACCCCATTTTACTCTCTTCTCCTTCAGAGTAATCACAAGGATACAGAAGTGAAAACAGGTGGAGTTCCCTAAAAAAGCCTGTTCATTGCCCCAAAGGGACTACAAATTACATTAACAGTTCAATCCTGTCCTCCTTAGTCCCACGGAACTCAGGGGTAGTTTCCAGTAAAGCAGAAGTCAACCTACCTGTCAGATACATTAATAGAGCTAGAATGTGAATAGCTAAATCTAGTGAGAGTTTGTTATGCAGGTGCTGAGGAGCAATTACCACATGAGAGATGAACTTTTGTTGTGATGTGATTGCAGCTTTTACAGGTGCCACAGAATCTCAGTCACATAACATCTTGGACAAAAATATATCAGGGCAGTAGAGTAGGGAATGAACAGGGACAGAGATTGTTCCATAACACGGAATCCAAGGAGAAGTCTGCTGAAACTGCCCGCAGTGGGGAAACAGCTGATCTCCAGTCAGCCTCACAGACAGAGGAACTGGCCTGTGAGAGCACAGCTCTGCTTGGAGGAAAGTGTTTCTCCAGAAGTGACAACTCAACACGTTTAACCACCACATTCTGTTTTCTTGCTAAAAGTACATCGATTTTCACGATCTTATAAACAGCAGAGTGTTACAGCAAACTAAAACAATCCTTAGTCAAGTAACAGAAAATAAGCAGTTCCACCCATGTGCTCCACCCACCACTGACAGCACTCACAGAATCTACGCCCTAAACCAGCGGGAAGATACCTACAATGTTAAATATGGTATCCTTGGACAATTAAAGTCTTATAATCTACACTGTTGAAAATATTTGCAGCATTGTCAGACAGGATCTGGTGAAGGTTGGTTTTGGCTTTCTGTTTGTTTGGGGGTTTTAGTCTTTATTTGAAGAAGCCTTTTGAAGTCCATTTTTAAGGGATTACAGTTTGACAAATACTCCATCTCAATACCAGTATCATGCATATACAAACAAAACATATGGACTTCACTCCTTTCTCAGCATGAGCTTTGCTATTCTTGTCTTTTAGATTCCTGAATTGTCTTGAACACAGTAATACTGAGAAATATGAGTTAAATAAATTATGCCCTCCCCCTGCCAGACAAAAAAAAAGACCCAAAACCCATGAAGCCTTTGGAGAAGATTTTCAAGTGGCAGTTTTGTAGTTCTAGCTAATTAAGGTGCAATAGTTACGCTTTCCAACCTTGGAGGAGTTACAGCACTGTCAGTGGGATATTGCCGCAAGCCCACAGCCACCTATCTTACAGGATTAGCTAAATAGCAAATCATGCTGTGTGCCTCTGGTATCTGGAACTGCCTTGCAATGGCACTGTACCAGCACTTCTAATACATGTCATTGCAGGCACAAAAACTACACCGAGTACATATATTATACTCTTTGCATATTCCCAAAGTACTCTGTCCACTTCCAAGCATGTTTGTTTTTCTAATAATTCCCGCATTTCAGTAAGGATTAAACAATCTTTATATAGCAAGGAGTAACAAACTAAAAACAGAGTCTTACTGATAAAGAAACTGCCTACATTATGGAAAAAAAACTTAGCTAATTAAAGTATTACAGAAAAGAGTCCATAACAGATGAAGACTTGTAACAATTTTTGGCACAAATCAGAACCAACTACTGGCAATAAAACACCTGAAACGTCTTGAAGTGAGTTCTTACTGTATGGATAGAGTAAAAATAGCACCATGTAAGATCTTGGTCACCATTTACAACTAATGCATAGAATCATTTCCTTTCTCCATTTCACCTATTTGTCTTCTTGAAATCATAAATTAAAATTCTTTTGTCTACCATGGCTGATCACTTCAGATATAATATGTAAGTCGCAATAAAATATTACCCATGTAATCTTAAAATATATTCACTTCCATATAACCAGATCCGCACACTTCAGATTTCTCAGATTTACCCGATTTTTGTGGCTGGCTTCGAGGTTGTCATCAGCTTGGAGAACATATGTCAAAGAGTCATCATCTTTTGGACTCTTGAGGAAAAAAAAAAATAATCCTCTATGTAATAAAGGAATTTGAGCCTAGAGTTCCTCCTTTTTTTCAAACTCCATAAGGTATGAGAGGAATTACCACTCCAGCTCTGCATCAGTGCAGTTACAGCTTCAGGTTGAACAACTTTCTAAGAAATGAGAACAGGTAAATGAAGCTTAGACCTCCTTCTTCCATCCACAATTTTCCTTCTGAAAAGTCTCCCCTAACACCCAAACATCAGCTTTCTTGTCTTCTTACAAGACTGCAAATGCCTTGTATGTCATGTATTAATTTCTGTTCCATGGGATAAAACAAAACTCCCTTTAAATATAATGATGAAATTAAAATGGAACATGAAATCTATGCAGAAATATGGAAGTGAGGTTCGCTGTTGACATTTGAATCAACAAATTCAAATGGGTCCCAAACCAAACCACCCAGCCTTAGCCCAATTTACAGTGATAAAATATTTATCGTGAACACATGTGCTGTAATGACCTGAAGCAGTTATGTTTTCAAAGAACATTAAGGAGAATATATCCCTTCTGGTGCAATTGTTGTCTCTCTCCTATTAAGACTAACGAGAAAAAATTCTACCCAATCCTAGACCAAGTGGAAAATTCAGTTAACTTGACAACTGAATGACAATTATATAATTAGCAAACCATACAGCTTCCAAAAGCTCACAATCCCTTCCATGCAATAAATAAAGGAAATAATTTTTAGTTTGGTGCACAAGACATTCTCAAATAGCATCATAGGAAAGTGACCTTATAAAACAAATAATAGTAAAAATGACCCTCAGGAAAAATCTCTGAGCATTACACAGCATTTTTTTTTTCTAGCTTTCTTGCAATAATTGATCTACAATTTATAGTCTATCTTTTTGGTTCTGTGCTTTTATCTCAATAATCAGGGGCAGGGTAGAGAGGAAGTGTCTTTTACGGTTTTTTTCTAATACATACAATATGAAATGCTCAGGAATTCAGGGAATGATGTCCTAATGGTTTTTTTTTACATTCTCATACACTCTTTCTCACAAGACTAAACCAAAGATGATGGATAGCATTTTCTCTACCTCACTGATAATTAGATTCCATTTATCGGTTCTATTTGTTTCTCCCATTAATGGTTTTGAACAGCAGAATTTTTACCAAATAGCAAGACAAAGGCAAAAATCTGAGCGAAATTTGTCTCATTCAAAGTCAAAATAGGAGTAAAAACATAATTTGGAAAGAAGTTTTTTCTGAAAGTTCAGCAGGTTTCTATTGATTGTGTAGATCAATTTTATCTCAAATACACCTCAGGTTCCCTGACTACCTGGGGAATATTTCTCAGGAGGTTTCAAAAGCAGGAATTCCTCCATGATTTTTCAAGTTGCATTCAAATCCTAGCATTTTCCCTAATAAAACAGTATTCTGTTATGTTCTCTTCCTCCTTTGACCAAGATTAGGAAACAACACTTAGCTTGGGGAATTGGGTGTATCCATTAGGTAGGTAATTAGACCAAAAAAAGGGAGTATAAAAAAGGAAACTGAATATGCAGTTAATTGAAGTCACTGGGGTTTTGGTGCTGGGATAGACGAACTGCTGGCAGAAAATCACAATTAGAGCCAAGGCTGAAGGCTTTTAAAGGCAACAGTTGCACCCATGGAAATTGCTCTTGAACCAGGGAAATGCTGGATTAACTCATTCTATCACAAATAACACAACCCCCTCCACATAGCTGAAAAAAATCAAACCAGAAAACCTGAAGTCTTATTATTCTCAGTTCCTGTTACTAATTAGTCTCTTACCTCAGGACTGCTTCACCAACACGTGTTATGCCTTTTTATTCCAAATTATCATGCTGAAGAGTGTCCAAATTTCTCTTCCTCAAGATTCCTGCAAAACAAAAAGTGGCAGAATGAAATGTTATTTCCTATCTTTCTTTGGTTTAGCTTTATTACTTAGAAAAAAAATATTAATTTTAAATTTTATATAAAGGTTTTTAGTTTTGGGATAAGAGAGGAAGATTTTTTTAATGAAAGCATGTTTCTGAATATGTATGTAATCATATACTCCCAATGAACAATTGTACATTCAAGAAAATCCAGAGCAGTTTAAAAATTTTCAAGCAAAGGAGAAATGCAAAGAACAAGAGAAAATATATAATTTGTCAACTGTAATTTGGCTAGTCAGCCCCAGTCCTTCCAAAAATATACACATGGTGGGAAGAGGAGGGCACACTATACTACACGTGGTCAATTTCATCTTGGCGCTTCACATAAGTAAACCATACTCCTTTTAAAACTGGTGCTCATTTATATTTTTTAAGACTTAAATATGCAGAAACACATCTTCCACGAGAGATTACTTAGTTGTATTTGGAAACAGGCATATATAAGTATTTAAAATCTTTTAGTTTGTTTTTCCATGGAAACAGTAAGGAAATTACACTGAGGAGTTGGACTTTATATTTCCATTTGCTGCCAGCCTTTGAGAATGATACAATGCCTTATTCTGTGAACTCCATCCTCATTATAATGTCACACTTGGGAGTCAAATGTTTTAATCATTACAGAGGATGTAGCAATTCAAGTGGTCATAATGAGATTAATAAAGCAAGAAGGTCCTTCAGATAGAACCTTATGTCACGTTAGGCCTTATTAGAAGAAGAAACTATCTCACTGCTGTGCAGCATAATCTGAAGGGAATGTCAATAATTGACGCATGGTTGTTCATTAATTGTGATTCACTGCTTTGAGAAATTTATTTTATATCCAGGAAACCAGAACCCTGGAACTTACTTCATTTAGGATGCTGCAAATTCATACCAGGCTACAGCAAATTTCAGGATGACAAAACTTTCTGGAAGGTTCCTCTAATTAAGGTGTTCAGTACTGGGTGGGAATAAAGTTGGCCACTCCTGACCTGCCAGCACAACACGCTTTGCTGATCTGCAAACAGATAATGTATTCCTCAGCTGCCTCTGGGTCCTGAAGCCATAAATCGGCTTTTCCTCCGCCAGGAAGAACGCTATCCTCACGTTAATTAATCCCTTTAAAACACATTCCCTGCATGCCAGGGCCCTGGTTAGGATATTTGTTGTACATTCACAAGCCCGTCAGTGAAAATATTTTTAAGCTTCACTAAATTTACAGCTAGCTGGTAATCCATGTGTTTTGAATTGAACATAGCTGCTGATTTCAAATGGCAACTGAGCGAATCTCGTGGCAAAATGAGTTCTCCTTCATATCCCATTTTGTCCCTAAACAAACACCAGTATCAGCTGTGCTGCTCAGGGCTGGGCTGTGGTGCCTGGTGGACCCATGGAGCCAGGGTCAGGGGAGGGAAGGAGGGACTCCTCCCTGTCACCCACTGGCCCCTGGAGCTGTCTGTGATGCACCAACATCCCAGGGCTGCCAGCCCTTTCCCAGTACTGGCACTTGCCAAAGCTGCAGCTGGCGCCACAGGCACAAGGCTGCTGGACGCAGGAGAAGGAGTCCCAGCCAGCTCTGGCCAGCACAAGCCCTGACAGCTCTGGGGCCCTGCTCTGACTGGAAACAGCAAAAATGTTGGGCTTCAAATCCCCTCTGGTTATTCATTGAGCCATAGGCCATCACTCAGTAGCACAGCAAACACATCACAAACTCCACAACCCCTCAGGATTCTGATCTGAAATAAGATATCTGTTGGGCTTATTTTTCCATGTCTAGTCTTGTGTCATGACAACCTGAATAGTTTCAAGTGAGGCTCAGGCTCACATTTCCTTTTCATCATGCATGACCATCACCTCACCTGGTAAGTGATTGATTTTTATAGCCAATGCAATTTTCACAATCAGTGACACTTTGATTGTAAAACTTACAGCTAAATGTTGTAAAGTTGAGCTCAGAATTCTTGCAATTGTTGCAGACCATGATATTACATTCCAGAGTGCAATACAGTTACAATCATACCTTTTAACACAAGGATATATTATGAGGCAGGTCATAATCAACAGGTTTATAACAATTTCTAAGCACTGACTAAATGTACAAATGTAACTAGTTTAGACATACACGATTATAGGTTGATTAGAAAACACCAATTCCATGAAGGAATTTTGAAAACTAATACGTACATATATATCACACATACATTAAACTGCTGTTTGCTAGCAGATTATCTAGAGACATTTTGGAATATTTCATTTGGTAAGTAGCTCTTTCTCACAGAGGGACATTTCAGAGACATTATAACACAGCTCCAAAATTACCCAATCACACACTTAGTAATCAAAGAGAACTGTTCCTATCATATTCAAAAATTAATAAATATGATAAGCATATGGTTTTGATATTTCCATAACTTGATATTTTGTTTAAAAGTATCTTTTTTTATTTTGTCTATTTCATGTGTATTTGAGCCATTAACTTCTGTTGTCTTCTGTCACACCTTTCCAGCCTCGCTCTTTTCCAAGGTTTTTCTGAAAACCATGATCCTCCAACGTGCCTTAGTAAAAATAAAGAAGACAACTCAGGGTGCTCTGGGTAAGATTGCACCATTCCCTCTATTTCATCATCCTGCTCAATCCCCTAAAATAAAATTGGAAAAAAGCCTGATACACTTATCTTGTATATATGCAATTCTTGCAAAATTAGCAAAATATCAAACTGTTCATACTATTACTAAGCCAAAGTAGCTGAAAAGCTGAAAGAAACTTTAAAAATACTGACATTAAATATTATTCTAGAAGTACTGTAATTCTACCAGTGTCCTAAGCATTCTGGCTTTCAAAAATACAGGTTTGTTTTGGATTTTTTTCCCCCAAACTTTTCTTGTCCTATTTGTGGGGATGAAATAACAATATTTTTAAGAAATCTGCACCCAGTTTTGACAGAAAATTTCCATCATAAATAAAATATGCTGAACAAAGACCTCTGGGCAAGACACTCTTGAATCTTTATAACCAAAAAAACCCCGCAGAATTAATATGGAAAAACTGCTACTAGAATATACAGTTATTGCATCCCGACCATCGTGTGTATACATTTATGTTTTATTAGGAAGAGTAAATGAGTATAATTTGACATTTATACATCTTTGACTTCAGTAATATTAAAAGCAACAAAATTTAAAAAGGCTTTAAAATGTGCTAAATTTGGAGTTTGAGCACACAAGGAAAATTGAACAAACACTTTAATTTAATTTATCTAACTTTACCAACAGAGTTTAATGGTTCTAATAATATTGTCAGTACTGCACATGCTTGTAATAACCAGAGCTATATCTTCTGCTTAATTATCAGTATATGAATATTAACATTACAAAATACTACTTTTAAATATTTCTAAGTACCAATTTATTTATCTAACCTTACTTGCACCCAAAACCGCACAAAAGTCCTCCTGAGACAGTAGTATATTGCAGACATCAGTACAATCCAAAAACCACAATTCTGCTAAACTTAAAACATTAAGGCTGAAATGTGAGGGAGGATTTAAAAAAAAAATTATCACACAACTTTCACTTACACATATCTTAACACCAGACTTCACAGGTGCCCGTGGATCCTACTATCCCAGGAGTACAGGATGCTGTCATCATGTTTTATCTGTCTTTAACTACAGGTGATTCATTTGCTATATGGACTTTGAAATATTTTCAGTCATGAACTTCATTATTATTGTCTATTGTCAATAAATAAAAACTAGCACCCAACAATTTTGCCTGAATAATATTCAGGATAGCAGGGTTTTTCTCCTCAAATTCAAAACCTACTGAACTAGACTTTTCTATTAGAGTCACTCAAGTGTTCCAGACTCTCAGTTAAAATACTGCAAAACTACTGAACACAAGACTCAAATAGCAAGTCTCTGAAAAAAATAAATGTAAACTTCTGTACTGGCAAGTGCCAGTATAGGGCTCATGGTTCAGAGGGGAGGTTGTTCTGGATATATGGATGTTCCTATGATTCAAAGCCTAGGACATAAGTCTAAATTATTACAAAATGAGCTATGACCAAAAACCAACTCTGATACATGTCTCTATGACAGGATAAACGAGCAAAGGATTAGCTGAGCTGCTGCCAGCTGCAAGCCAACCCTGCCACAGCAGCATTCCCAAATGTTCGCTCAAACACAGCTTCCCTGCTCTTGGATGGAAGCTCTGGGTCTGGATAGGACATCCCTGCTGCCCCGTGCCCTGCCCAGTGCTCTCGAGGTGTTTCCTAGCTCTTTCCCTGCCACAGCAGAGCTTTGGTGCTCACCACAACCACATGAGGCACCAAACAAGAGCCAAAGAGCTCTCTGTACATTTTCAATTATGGAACGAAGGCAATTGCTAATTTCCAGGCATTACTGTAAATGGGCAGTGATTTAGAATTGCAATCTAGTTTTTTTTAACACTCAATTAAATGTCACCCAGGTAACCCTGGTACTGAGGAAATGCCTGAGCCAGAATACACTGCTACACAAAGATGTTAGATTCTCCTTTTCCCCTCTTTAATATTTCTTCTCTTCTCTGGAATTCATCTGTCAAAAAATTACAATAAATTTCTTCAATAATTTGCACTTCCCCCAGGCACTTCTGACATTTTTGCTAGGCAACACCATACCTTAACACATAATTTTCGCTAGAACATCATTCACATCAGTATAACAAAAAGAGATTGTTTCTAGAATCATTTTCCCCTGAATCATATGCCATAATCAGGGAAAAGGAAAAAAAAGATATTAGGAAGAGATTAAAAGAGTCTCTTTTCTATATCTGTTCAGATATCGAATCTTTATCTTAACATTTTCTACTATTAATTGTAATAATTGTTAATTATTTTCTTAGTAGTATGGCTCCAGATTTAGACTTTGAGATTCTACAGAGAGGGTTAATTTTCTGCCTTATCTTTTTTTTATTATTTTTGACCTTGTGAATCTGTACCTCTCCAATGTGAACTAGTTTACCTGGATATAGTCCAGTGAAACACTGAATCCAGTGGGTGTTGGATTCTATTCAGTTACTTCTGACAACTTGGTTTCATCTGAGTCGCATCTGGTTGTGATTGTGTTTCAATAAAAAGCCAGCTCCTGGACTTCAACAGACAGCCATTTGGGAAGTAAGAAGTTGTGAAATGCTTCCTTAAATTAAAAACTTCAATAGAAACCAGTATGGAACGTTGTTTCAGAGATAAGTCATTAAATGTTTGTGTGCATAGAAAATAAAATGAATATGCACAATGCAGGAACCATCTGCTGGAAGAGACTTATGAAAGATTAAACACTGAATATACTGGAAAAATCCTGTGAGAATCTTACACAATTGGAAGTTAGCATTCTAGTGCCCACAGCAGTATGCAGAATGAAAAAAAGTCAAGGCACAAGCTCTTTAATCATAAATCCTGAGAGTTTTCAATAGAAATCTTGCATATTGTCATTTTATATTGGTCTGTTTGGTAAACAAACAGTCTGTGAAGCCAAGAAACAGCCCAGCTTTTTACTTAACAGAAGAACTCATGGCTTTCTTTTGTAATCAGAAACAAATCCGAAAGAACAAGCTCAAAGTGCACCTCAGTAATTATCTAGGATTCCTCTTTATCAAGGTTATGTTAACCTGTCCATTTTACTAGATAAGCTAACTTCCAGAAACATCATGCCTCAAATAGTATTTTTAGCAGCTCTTTGTTCTACTCAGCCTATACCCCAAATATTTCACTGGGACTTGAAAAATCTGAAATGTGTGTAGCATAAAGAATTAAGAAGAAACCAACCAATGACAAAGCAAACTGCAAGGAAATGTTTTATGATTATTGATTTACAAAGTGAAGTTTATATATACAACAATGTTCAAGCTTCAGAAAATACAGGCACTTATGTACAAACCAGACAGTTCCTAGTGACCTTTTATTCATCACACACAAAATTAATCTCATGAAATTTTCTATGCAATGCTGCTTCTACTCCAGATGGCTACCATCTAATAACCATCTATTTGCATTAATTTGAAGAATTATTCTCCTTACTGACACGTAATTCCTGCAAGACAGAAGATCATCTTGTTTTTTCAAGTGTCCATACATCATGAAATTCTGCTTTCTAAATTTTGCATGCTCTGGGTTAGCTAAATAATGCTGTTTCTTTTTTTTTTCTGTTCCAGAAGAATTGCACCAGCTTTGAAATACAGTGACACTATATAATTTCCATTTCCCAAAACCCTTCTTCAAAAGCTTTGTGAACTATGGAACACAACTGATTCACCTGAGAAATACAGTTTCTAAGTTATGTGTGATATTAAAAAGCTTTTCAAAACACTTGCCAAAGACTGCATCAGTCTGTGAAACTGGAAGCAGACAAAAGAAATTGTTTAATTTGTGTTCTGGCCAAACTATCAGGTCAAGCTTTCTCTTATTAAGAAATGCTCTAGGATGTCTCACAAGCAAGCATGTTAAGACCTCTGAGCTCTTAAATTTCCAAGGCGCTACATGCTTTATAGATGTGATTCATCTAGATATGACATGAAAGTTTAACCAAAAAGGAAACCATGCAAACAAAAACCACATATAAAAAAGCCAGCAAGCCACCAAAACCATACAACAATAACAAAACACACACACACACACACAAAGATACTGCAAAGTCCCCACCCCTAAACCAACCACGTAACCACTTACCCAGCACACACCCCAGGCTGGATGGCCTTTAGCTCACACCAAAGAAAGCCCTGTTGGAGCACCGTACCACATGTAATTTCTACACTTTTGTTTGATCTCTTCAGCCAGGAAAATCTCTCAGAATTTCCAAGCCCTTTTTTCTCTAAAAAAATTACACAGATCAGTGGGTCTCAAAGTACTAGACATCCAAGGTATTGGGTTAGACATTTCTATTTATGGTTTAAAATGTTCAGGCTCCCCAGCCTGTTGTTTGATCCCATTTCTACTCATTTCCAGTAGTAGTCTCTGCCTCATACAATCCAACCCTTATGCAAAAACATTCCTAAGGTCACCCCTTTGCCAATTAAGCTATTTGGCATCTGCAGAACCTCCCAGTCTGTGCTGTTCTTTGTGGCACATCGCTTCTTCCCCAAAGACTTCTGAACACCACAGTGGTACAGCACAGGAACACACCTTTTCCTGGGAATCGTGCCCTCACACACCACCACTTCCCATCATCCTTCCAGCCCTGTGTTATTTTGTTTCTGCTTCTTCCCTTCTTGAAACAAAAGGATTTTGCTCCGAAGAGAGAGAAGGAAAATACTTTTCATAAGAACATTATTCTTATTTAGCACAACTTACACCTATACTCTGTTGAAGCCGTTCAGACATTTTGATTCCAAAACCCTTATCTAAATCCATTTTTGACTGTGTTTTGAACACAAAACAAGAGAAACTCACCCAAAACAAAAGCCAAACATAATGAACTCCGAGGAAAAAATACCAACCATATTAGAGCTCTGCAGTTTGGCATGACAGGTAAGTATTTCTTTTCTTCAAAGACCTCAGTAAATCAGAGCAATGGTGCTGATGGCATGGGATAATTGTCTCTGATATGCTGCAGTGAGTGTTATTTATGGTTGTTTATAAAATATGCTGTCAGAATGGCAGGCTGCCTAGAACCTCAGCCTTATTTATGGATTCTTCTGTCTTCACATGCCCTTTTGTATGCCAAACTAAAAAATCCCAAAAGTTTCAACTCCATGCTCTTGACACAAGGGCTCTTCCTTCAGAACACAAGATTTGTTATATTACAAATCTGTTATTCTAAGTTATTCTGTGAATACCTATTGTGGAAAATATATGCAGCTCCAGCAAAATACTTCCCACATTCTCTCTCTACAACAGTCCAAATTCTGCACTGAGTGATGACACATGTAATGCTAGTTATGCCATTAACATTATACTTGATATAATTCAGGAGTCTGGACTTTTCTTTGGCATTTTCACAGATGCTAATGGAAATATACCAACCTGTAAGCCCACAGTTTTAAAAATATGGTCCTAAATACCCAATACCTCTAAGACATCTTTGAAAACTTCCACATAAAATGTTTTGTACAATTTTCTACTCAAATATAGCAAATACCTACTTGCCAAGGATGCCTTTAATTTAAATTGGAATAAAGCTCCAAACCCACCAAATCTCTATAGACTTTCAAAAAGCAAAAGATATTTTCATTTGCAGTCAAAGAAGCTTTAAGCAAGTAGAGTTCTGAAGTTCCTTATAAACCAAACACACAACCGTTTCTTTGTGTAAGTCTTGTGTTTCTTCAAAAATTACCATTTAGCGTCAGAGCATGACTTGTAGAAAAGATGAAGGATAGGTGGAGTTGTTTGTTTGTAGTGTTAAATAGCAGAGCACAGGCATTCAGACAAGGTAGACCTGCAATTATCAGGATAGACTTTTTTGATTGAGCTGACCCCCAAAAAACTGCAGTAATGGCAGACACTTGAATCAGAATCTAAGAGTGACAAAAGTAAGCCGGCTGATGTATTCATACATATCTACATATGTTTTTGATGCTTTGAAGATTGCAGCTGCTGTCTAATAAGGTTTAATTGGTCAATGATATAATGAGATTAATTAATTACAATAAATAAAATATTTCATTATGCATAGTTTAGAGGGACCTAAAATATAAAATAAAAAGTAAAAAAATATATGATTGAAGAATAAAAAAATAAAGCAAAAAAACAAAAAATGTCCCAATGCTTTCACTTCAATTTTTAGTTGCAGCTTGGTATTTCTCAGCTTCAACAGAGAAGTCAGTTAGATGGTTACAGTGTGATCTTACAGAATACCTTTAGCAGTTTACTAAGAGTATTTCCCAAAATATAATTAACTGCCTGCTGAGCTCCTGTGCTTCCATTGATTGCACTATTTTTAGACATGTTTTCAAAATACTACATGAGGAATACACATACATGCTTTAACTGATTCTTACCATAAACTATACTGGTCCCAAAATTCTCAAGTTGAATAACAAGACAGATGTCTAACCAGAGGACTGACAAACATCTACTTCCCCAAGAAACTTTGGTGGTTTTAGGATTACTTGTTTACATTGCAAAGCATTAAGTATTCCCTGGCTGTTGGACAGAAATCCGAGGAGCAGATTTTGTTACAGAACATAACACCTGTAACTTCAATGAGTAAATCCAATTTGTAGTTGAAATTGAAAAGAACTCATCTCCTGAAGTTTTCATCCTGTTGCTATAGAAGTAGCAGATATTTGAAGCAGACTGGTCTCTGCAAAACAAGACATTTCCCTTACCAGGGGACCATATAAATTAATTCATAGAAAAACAGAATCTAGATTAAACAAGCTGTCAGCTATATGCATTTGCTTAACTTTCAACACAGCATAGCCATGGCATAGAATCAGTTGCATTTATCCCTGGCTTTTTGCCATTGGTTCTGCCAGATGTTATCCTACTTGCAGCATTTCTTGCTGGTCACAAGCACTATGTGGGGAGAATACTTCAGACCCCAATCACTTGGGAAAAGCAAACCTTGGGTTGTAATGCTCAGTAGTGCACTACTGCCCCTAGGAACAGTAAGAAGCTGTAAATTCTACTCACCCAACAAATCTCCTAAAGACCTTCCCTTGTGAAATCCTACTGGGAGAAACTGATGTTTAAATTATTGAGTTGCATAAAAATGATCAAAAACCACACAAAACACATCACTAAATCTGCAACTATGGAAACCAGGTGCTGGCACTGGCAATCATCCAAAAATTGGGGTGCAAAGTATGCCTGTCCACACAAGCAGTGCCCAGAATAGGAGCTTTCTTGGCTGAGTGGTCATTAGAACACAGAACAATTCTTAAAGGCCTTCAACTCATCCAGACATATGCTGGAATAAAAAGCTCTTGCAGGTTCCAATTCTCAAAAAAGGTAGAAAACACTTTTGATTGCTTTCTGTAAATGAGGACGTGCTTAACTTTTGTAGAGATAAAGATGGAGAAATAACAGAAGACATAAGTAAAATGCTGCATGGTTTTCACATAAAAGATACCAAGATCTTGAGTTTAGGAGGGGAAAAACATCCACAAGGGGAGAAAAAGGAAGAGTTTGAGAACAATTTGCTTTTGGGAAGTCAAAATCATATTCGTCATTTCAGAAATCAAATTCTTCATTCACTAAAGCAGTAGGAAGCAGAAGAGAATGGGATTCAAAGGAGAATGTTTACTCATACTCATCCCTCTTCACAGTGATTAGTGAAGAGATAGAGGTAACTACAGCAGTTTCACCTGAGGCCCATGAGGAAAGCAGACACACATAACAGAGGGAAAGAATTAAATTTTTCCTGCTAATTTGTGATACAATCAAGAACATGCAATACAATGTGATCAATCTGAACATTAAGGAATTGCATAGTCTTAACCAGATGATAAATGCCATTTTTTAAAAGAAAGGAGAATCAAGTAATTCAAGTTCATTGACTAAGATCCAGAAGTTGCCCAGAATCTTGCCCAAACTTCCCCTCTCTTATTCATCGATTGTACATCATCTGGTAATCATGTGGTTTTCGCTGCTGGCTAGCTTTCAGCACAAAGACAGATGCCATGAGCTTCCTATTAGCACGATACAGACTGTAGCAGCACTTGTAAATCAACATGATGGACTGCTCTAGGAAACAAGATCCTTCTGATTGCAGCATTAGGTAACACAGGAAGGGGAAGACTCTTCTGCTTATGGCAACACATCACTGCTGTTTCAATTCTCCCTTTGAAAAATAAGTGTATGTATATATTATATTTGAGTATTATGTATTTGAGAAATATACTAATAAATAAGATAAATTCATAGAATAATGGAATGGTTTGGATTCAAAGGGACCTTAAAAATCATCCAGTTCCAAATCCCCTGCCATGGGCAGGGACATCTTCCATTAAATCACATTGCTCAAAGCCCCATCCAGCCCTGCCTTGAACACTTTCAGGAATGGAGCATCCACAACTTCTCTGAACAACCTGTTCCAGGGCCTCACCACCATCACAGTAAAGAATTTCTTCTTAAAATCTAATCTAAACTGACTCTCTTTCAATCTGAAGCCATTCCACCTTGTCCTACCACTACATTCCCTTGGAAAAAGTCTCTTTCCATCTCTCTTGTAGGCTCCCGTCAGATACCGGAAGGATGCAATTAGGTGTCCCCAGAGACTTCTCTTTTCCAAGATGGACAACCCCAGCTCTCTCAGCCTTTCCTCAGAGGAGAAGTGCTCCAGCTAAGATAGTGGCCTGCTCTGGACTTGTTCCACAGGTCAGTGTCCTGTGTGAGGTGAGAGCTCCACTGGGGTCTTGTGAGAGCGGAGTAGAGGGGCAGAATCACCTCCCTGATCTCTGCTGGTATCTTGTACAGTTATTTCACACACTCTTCTAACTGCTTTCACAGTAACCACTCTCTTTCTTTGCAATGCTTGCAGAAAATCTTTGTTTCTTGTTTTGCTCTTTTTGAGACTAGATATGGAGAGCTCAGAATCACACTATAACCGTCGTCTAAAATCAACAGCTATCCCAAATCCAGGGTAAGACAGCATACCATAGATAAGAAGTGCCACTAGCCATTTCTGCATACAAGGGCAAAAAAATACACTATTTAGCTTAAAATATATATCAAGATTAAATTGATAGGAATATTTATGAGATACACGACAAGCTCCTAATGCTTTAAAAGTCAACAATACCTTTCATTAACAATAAAAGGACCATACATGTGTTAACTGCAAAATAACATTCTGGTTCTTCCTCCAATAGCATGCCAACGTCATTGCATTCCAGGAAGCAGAGAACTGTAAGAAATCACCCACAATTATATGTTGTGTACAAGTCCCAAAATGTTATGGAAGAATCAAACTACACAAAGCAGGTTCAAACTTCCTAATGCCTACAACCTGCCTTACCCTGCTGCTTGTTTCTTTCATTTGTAACGGAGGTTGCAGAATGAAAAGAGAGGTACAGGTGCCAATCTGTGTTGCATTACTCCTTATGCACAGAGAACTTATTGAGCTGCAAAACAGATTCCTCTCTTTCTTCTGAGGAAGGGTTTTGTTGCACTAAAATCTTGACCTATTTTGTGATTAATGCTCTAGTTTTAGCAGAAAAAAATGTTTCCAGTCACCTTCACTGGAAGGTGTGATTTCTTTTTTTTAAATATTATTACCTGCATTGCAGTTTTCTGTAAGATCAAAACAAAATAAAGCATCATTTAAATCCAATCTATTAATATACAGATGGAGCCTCACACTGAGCATGGCATGAATAGCTTCTAAACTATCCAAGCTGACTGATTAAACCATAAGTGAAGCCCTTGATGAAGTGTAGCAACGTAAGGAATCCATCCTGCACACTTCCTTCACTTCAGAGAGGTGTTTCACAAATGTCAGCTTAAAGGCCTTTTCTGAGCAGTTTAAACTACTGACTTTAGTAAATAAACATGGGAAGTGAGCAATGTGCTTAATTTTCTGCATCTATTTTCTCCACCTCTTCAGTACCTCATGAGTTCCACCATATTTTCACAAAAAGCAAGTGCACTGACAGCCTATTACTGACCCTGAGGATTACACACAGCCCCAAACAAGCACCACTACCAAGTGCCATGGCACTCTGGTTCAAGCCCTGTGGCATAGCCCATCAGGTAGCAAAGAAAAACTTATGAGAAAACCCCAGGTGGTTCCCAAAAATATCCCTGACCACAAGAGCACTTGTGGTCAGGAACAAGTTCCCAACCACAAAAGAACTAATTCCAGCACATGGGTTTGTTTAGTTGGTTGATTGGTTGGGATTTTTTTCATCTTTTGAAGATATGCTGATTGATAGATTTAAAAGGGTGAAAAGGAAAATTTTTCACCTTTAGAGAGCATGAAACTTCCTGCTAAGACTAAGAACAGTTACAGGAACTGAAAGGAGCCAATACTTTTCATCACGCAGCCACATTAGGTTAACCACTTCCATCAACAAAGGAATACTTGAGCTTTCAGCACATGCATTACAAAGGCATCTAGGTGGTGGGAGTTTTACCTTCAGTTTAAGTATAACCTGATATTTTTTTTCCTTCCAACAGAAGCATTTCCTTTATAATAAACAATTAAAAATATTAGGTACTTCTGCTTCAATCAAATTTATACCTGTGTCAATTTGTCATGTACCAATTTAATTTCAAAAATTAGCTGTGACATATCCTAACAACAGAAGATTTAGTGTCCTCTCTTATGGAGAAATTTTCTTTGATTTAGTCAATGTAAATAGCATTAGCATATTATAAAGGCCTATCTCCTTGAGTGAAATCTTTATGAAATGGTTTTGTAAACACAATTTTGTCAAACAAAAACTTGCAGTTTGATTTATAAGATACGCAAAATTTCTGAAAATTTATAGTTTCAGAAACATCACCATGAACCCTGCAAATGTGACCCAACACTCCAGCATTTTATTATGTCAACCAAGACAGTTGGACCTAATAATGAAATGAACCCATGCTGACAAACTGCTGAAGATGGATGCACATACTCCTGTAAGTTTTCATCATGTTTCTTGTCTATAAATACAGATGGGATTTTATCAAAGGCTGAGGACATGCAAGTTACCACAAGCCCAGTTAAAACTGCTATTGTGGAAATCAAGATCTTTTTAATGTAGGACAGGTTTTACCACTTGCATTGCTATATTCTCATAAGAGCCTACATTAAAAATTAGCTTACAGCACTAAGAAAAGTTTGCTTGCTTCTCTTTTATGCTTCTCAAGTGAAAAAGTTCACAAGAGCTACCCTCCTCGAAGACTGCACATGTTATCATGGCAAATTGTAACACTCCAACTGCAACTGCAGGTGAGAAAAAAGAAAAAAAGTACTTAACCTATAGTACAGAAAAACATTCTCCAATGACAAACCTAGGAGGTTTGATGTTGTACAAGGAACTTTTTAAACTGCCTTGGAGGAGCCTTTCTGACAGTTTCCATCCTTACAGCAAGGGAGGACAGATGGTTTAAATCTGCATTATTTTACTGAGCTATTGAAAAAATGTAAATTTATTCAAAAGATCCAGATTTGTGTCTTCCTTTTCATGCAAAACATAAGGAAGAGGGATTGAAATATACTTGATAAATAATTTGAGTGTGATATAATTGCAAACTGGAATATTCCAATAAGTTAAGAGCATTGCAAATTCCTATAAGATTATTATCTCATTTTACTGTTCACAGGTCTCAGATAAGCTCCAAAAGGAAATCTGTCCCAGGAGACCTGGCCACACATCAGCACATTTACAGAAAGGTTTCAGAAACTTCCTTTATCTTTATAAAGACCTTGTGTACTGCCAACCAACTTCAGAATCAGCCCAAGTGTCACCTACCTGAGAGCTCCCACCTCACTGAGGCTGATCCAGCTACACCTGTGGTAACAGTCATGGAAACCTTTGTTTTATTTCTGGAAGTGCCCAGGTTGCTATGAAGGCTGAGTGCCACTGCACACCTGGGTCTCCACTATCTCAGAGCAGCTCAAGTGCATGTTCCTGGCTCCACGCTGCCACGGTCTGTCTGCAGAAAGGCAGGATAACACCACCACCAGTCACCCAGCCTGGCTGGGCAGCTGGCAGCTTGAACTAGAAGCCAGAAACACCAAGAACTATTTTCTAACAAAAGGAGCTCAGCATGGCAGAATCAGACCTCCCATTTCTTCTTTGCTAGGAACAGAGGCACAGGTAAAAGTTTATTGCACTTCATTAACTGAGCAGTGGAACAACATTACTGTATTTTTTCAATTTCCTTAAATATTATTAGTAGAATATCCTTGATGAGTTGTTTCAATAAAGGACTTTAAGTAGCACCACGGTTTGCTGACACTCAGCATGGAATGTTTTGTCTTTCACCAGATATTGGCATGTTTTACATCACTGTCATGGCTTTACGAACCTGTCTCAATTTACTCACATCTTTATGAGCTGGTGACTCAAGAACTGAACACCCTATTCTGTTTAGATTAGAAAGGTGACAAATGCAATGAAAATAATGTCTCTAATGTAGGTTTTCTTTTCGACACCAGAAAATATATTATCCTTCAATGCAACATTATCTTAGCAGTGTACATTCAATTGACTATGGGTAAGCACCAGTAAAATTTTCTAAGAATTATTCATCACTCCTCCAAATACCTCTTCACTTCCCTATCACTTTTAATAATTTTAGATTTTCTTCCTGGTCAATGAGAGGAGTGTTCCAAATATATCTCTGAAAATAATTATTACTACCCCAAATACTGCTAAAACTACTAACTGAGGAGTTCACTTTATTCAAGATCCACAATTTGACTTAGCACCCTTACGTTTTCTCACACAAAATCTTAAACAAGTGCTTACAGGAATCTGCCACATAAAACACCATTGCCTGTATCAGCCAATCTAAATCACATTAAAAATTATACCAAGCCAACTTGGCAAGATTTATCTTCCATCAAGCCTGTTCAGGAATTGTTAATTATACTTCCCAATTTCAACTCTATTATCCAAGCCTTTTTTTCAATCATTCAATTATTTTGCATGGACTAAAGTAAAGATGAAGACTCTAAGTCATAACAAATGGAAAAAGTTAATTTTGTTTTGATCTCTTGAAGGAAACCTTTTTCATTTTTCTAGAAAAGAACCAACAAAATGTCAATTTCCATGTTCTTCTTAAAGCAATCTTTTAGGAAGAAATCTTTGAAAATTAGGTGTGTTTTCTGAATGCTTTTCCGATTTTCGTAACATTTATTGCACTCATCCAGTTATTTGTCATGAAATGTTTTATGTATACTTTCCTTAGTGTGTTTACATTCTGTGTATTATTAACTATATCATCAATCACAAGTGTGATGCAGATGTTTAATTTAATTCATCCTCAGCTGGGTTGTAGTAATTGCACACATCCATTCCAATGTAACAGGACATGTTAGTTATTTCGAGTACATTAATTTGACTCAATACCATTATCAAACTATACCCATTTAACCAAAACCCTCAAGTCTTAGATATTTTTAATGCTCTTTTCTTTCCCATCATCTGGCTTTCTGGAATTATTAACTCTTACTTTGTAATTTCTCTAGTTTTGTACTTTTCCTTGAGTTAAACCTTGTTTTCTAAAACTATAGAGCTGTATCTAGCTTCTCCCTGAAGCAGAACTGGGTTTATTTGTTATTTTCAAGGGTAAAAGGGGGTCTTTACAATACATGGTATTAGGCTTTTCTACATAATCCACCAAATATTCTGTAAATGTCTCAGTTTTTATTCTATTATCCTAATTTAATTTTGTCTCCTAATCCATTTAATCAAATTTAAGTGAGCAGAGGACTGTCATAGTCTTTGCATTGAGCTGTGACAGCCTTCATTTTTAGTCTGGACAAGGTACAAATTAATATTTTTTCATTAGTAGTATTCAGGCTACAATTATATCAGGCACTGGCTTCTAGGATACTCAGACATTTTGAAATTACTTTCAATTTAGTTGAATGCAGAATCTAGCATGAAAACATCATGTATACATCTGCATTATCTCCACAATAAGGTATATTTCTTCTTGTTACATATAAATAAGCTCTTTCAGAACAGTCATTCTGTTCTTGGGTCTGATCATCATAACACAGACACCCACTGTCACCATTTTGCTCTTCACTTCTTGCAAGATTTCTCCATTGTCACTGGAAGCTTCCCAAGTTATTGGTAATTCAAATAGCTAAAACTGTGTTTGGCATAAAGTATTGTTTTGCTCCCCTTCTGCCACATAAGTCTTCCCCAATATGCCAAATATTGAGTCATGAGAGTCATGCCAATGGGCTTCAGTGTTGCCCTACTGGTGTTTATTGTATTTATCAGTTTTTCTCCTCAGTTGCAGAGCAACTTTTAGAACACCCTCTAAATACAATCTCCCGTGATAATGCCATAATAGCTGCTCATCTGCATGAACCATGTTTGCTTAATTCAATTTTTAACTTTGCAGTCCTCAGTCTAGTCTTGTTTCCAATAGGAATATGTCAGAAGCATTGGGATGGGCTTTAAAATTGTTCTACTCTATGGCCCTACTGCACCATTCCTTCCCATATCTCTCCATTTTGCTAAAAGTATGCTGCCCTCTCATTGAGACTGAATTTACATCCCTTGTCCTTCTGCCCCTAAAAAGCATTTCCCCAACCACGAATAGTCTCCTCTTCTGAACTGATTATTAGGTTGGAGAGGAGCTAAACGATATTTGACATAATTTTTTCCTTAAGAAGCTTTGACTTTATGCAATAGAATATCTTTACTCTCGGGAATAATTTCTCTGTTAGACCTTTACACATATCTCTTTAAAGATTTGATTCAATCTTAGATTATTTCCTTCCTTGAATAATTTTGCATATTATATTTTAAGACTTTCTTGTGTCAATGAGCATACTTTGTTTGCACAGAATTTCATTAGGTATTAAAAAATAAATAAATAAATTCAGAGCCTCTTCCCTCAAGGCATTTGAGTTTCCACCTTACATCATCAAGCTATTCTTCTCCAAATGGCATCCAGATGTCTCTCTCTATACATGTTAGTAACATGTAAATATCAAAAACAGTCAAATCACTTATTGATTTACAACAAAGATAATTAGGGATGAATGTGTAGTAAAGCTTTTTAATAGAATCCTGTCAATCATTTCTCTGTACTACTTTCTCATTATGTATTTGCTGAAACCATATGATGGAATTTTGCTGGTGACATTTGAGTGATAGTGACTTTGATTTCAAAGGAAATGTTTCAGGTTCATTTCATTACCTTGGAAAAGTAAAAGCAAATTTGCCTTATAAAAAGCAATTACTTCTTAGCTGACCAGTGCACAATAGCAATATAAAAAAAAGATTTCTCATTCCACTATTCAAATCCTAGACTAGCAAACTAGTGTTTGATTTTGCTTTAAACCAATTTTACCTTGTTTGAATTGCAAAACCATTTAATCTTCATAAAGTAGGTTATTATAATGGAGATCATATTTTATTGGTACAGTACACCAGCCTGGGACAAACATTTTTTTTCTGGTTTGGGGTCTTCTGTGGTTTGGGGTTTTTTTGGTTTTTGTCTATTTGTTAGCTTGTTTTTATCTTTGGAAGGAATGCTTAAAACTGTAATATCCACACCCTTGAGGCATACAAGATTTTGAAACTTTGTAAAAATACTTGCAATAAAAAGTTTTCCAGCTATAATAAACATACTGGTATTCATGCTGTATGTGTCACCTAGCTAACGACATCTCGGATGATATGTAAAATATAACATCTCTCTTCCCACAACTGTTGTAAGATCCACAATAAATAGGAGTTGAATGCCTCACTTATGTGGTTTCTACAATGAGTTGTCTAATCTTCCTTTGTTCCCAGGCTTGACAACCATAATTCACTGTTACTTACATGGCAACAAAGGTATAACATTTGAAGAGGATTCAGCATAAAGAACTATAACTGCAACATTTCATGTCATTCTAGTACCAAAAATTCTCTTATCTTCCGCATTTAAACACAAATTGAGAATATTGTATTTATGTTACTTACTAGTCATGTGTACCAATTTAATTATGATTGCCTTGCCATTGCCAGCCTGAGGTTACTGAGCATCATCACAGTATTCCTCAGCATCTTCTATTATCAAGTCACATTGAAAAATAAATAGATCAATATGCAATTATAAGCATCAGCAACAAGCGTATCATTCAGCAAGTCTACACAATTCATTAGAAAAAATTGAAAGAAAGTCTCAAGTTGCCATATTTTCTGACCATAATTTAAAAAGTGACTAAAATAAAATCCCTAGTTATGTCTGTAATACAGCATGTCCAAAAGTACAAGTTACAGGCAAGAAACACAATTCTAGGGGTTTTTAAGGCTATCTAATTGAAATAATCTGAAATTAAGATGCATGAATTGAAAATAAAATTAAGTGGAGAAACCATTAAATCAATAGTAATACAAACTAGAAATCCAAGAAAAAGCTTTAGAGGAGAAGCAGCATGAAATATTTTGAGGTAAAACAGAGTACCACCTGTCTGCATTTGAGTGTCAGATATGTACTGATATATGTCAGCAACTGGAAGATTTTAAGAGGTATTCTCAAACTAACTTCTACCTCTGAAAGGTAATGTAGAGTGAATCTGCAGCTTTGACTCTAGAAACAAAGAGGCTTCTAACACAGGCAGGCACTCCATTGTTGAGGACTGTAACACAGAATTGTTGCTGGAAAAGGTTAAGGAGAGACTGCACGTAAGAACAAACAATGAAAATATTTCAGGCAGTCCCAGGAACCCACAGAAGCCTCTGTTTTCTGCATGCCTTTTGTGCATGATGCATATAGAGGGGCCATATTAGAATTGAGCTTATGATCTGATAACAGATAGAGTTAAGTGTTATCTTGAACTTTAAGTGATGCAATTTGTCTTTGTTTCTAGGCTGGAGTGATTTCCTGGCCACGCAGCAACCTTCCTCTTAAGGAAAGTTCAGATTACCCTGTTACTTTGCACATAACTCAATTAATTTTTCCTTTTGCACACACATGAGAACCTAAAATATTCCAGATATAATAAGGAACAGATATAACAAGGAACTGCAGACCAATAGAGAAAGAGCAAGGAAATAGACTGTGCTAGTGATCATGGAAAACTAACTTCAATTGTGTACCTAAATTTGAAAGAGGAGAAATCATCAATGCCATGTCCTTCCAGCAAAGGACTGAAAGGTTTAAGAATCATCATAACCATAGATCGAAAATAAACATATAAAAGACAAATACTTTTCCCTGACAAAATGTACATCCACACTACTACATACTAAGGCCTAAACTTAGCAGAAATAGAAAATTTGAATTTTAGATCATCAGAAAGTAAAAGGAGAAAACACACCTCACAAATGTTTTGCAAAGAAAGAAAACATTTGAACTTGTCTGCTAATAAACCAGCCCAGCATAACCTAGAATGTGAAGTAAAATCAACAACATAGTGTCAAGTAAAGGAAAACTGAAAAGCCTTCCATTTAAAAGAGCATTACCTTACAAGTAATCAACTTAGTTTTGTACAAAGGCACAGACAATCCCTTCCCCTGTATAACAGACATTACAAGGCCAAGCAGAAATGAATTAACACTGTCCTTGAATCAAGATAAATGTCAAATGAAATTATAAATCATCCTCAGGAAAAGAAAAAACAAATTATGATTCTCAGATATAAATATTAAATGAGGGGAGCCAGATATTTCTGAAAGAGTGCTGTGGTTAAATCACTGTATAACACAAAATTAGTACTGTGAGATTCAAAGGGATTAAAACCACTTCTCAGCTGCAAAAATATATCAAAGAAATAGTTAACATAATATGCTGGCTACATAGAAAATGACAAAGCTACTTCAAATAGAATAGCAATTTCATTACTTCATTGAAGAAATTAAATCTCCCCATAAAAAAAATTAAATATTTTTCCACCATTCTTTAATCAATGGTATTCCTATTTCAAATGGATATCCCTGCATTTTCCAGATTTTTTTTTGTGAGAAATTTAAACATTTTTCATAGTATTTTGATTTTGCCACCTGTGATCCCCTCTTCTTAAGCAAAATATCACAGTTTAACTAGAACATAAATAAAAAATTGAGGGTTTTTTCTGTATTGAAAGGTATTTCAATTTGTGCTACATAGCAGCTTCCTTCTATTATTTCCAAAGAACAATAGAAAATAATTTTAACTGGGCTATCAGAAAACTCTCTAAGATACTGTTGCTTTATCTGTACTATGCCTATGACCACTTTTATTTCATAAATTATTTCTTCATAATGCAATCATTGATTTAATATGATGCCCTTGATAATTTCATGGGAAAAAATCCTCCACACAATACACACCACAGATATGAAAAAGGAAATTAATATAAATGGAAATCAAAGTAAGACTTCATTGTAATAGAACATCAACAGTGATTTCAGCAATAACAGGAACTCTTCCTCCACACAGCTAAAATCAACGGCAGAGATTTCTTTCAGAGAATTTTGATGATGTTTGTTGATTTCTTGTCAATAAAAGAGCCTTAAGAGCAATTCCTCTTTAGCAAAGATATGTGGTTTTCAGCTATGTAAATCATGGCACTTCCAGCAGCAAAAATGCTGCAATAATGTTGGTTGTCAAAAGACATGATACCGATTAAAACGAATCAAGGTGAAGACGTCACAAATGCCCAATAAAATTCAACCTCAAAGATGATGACAAATCCTCTGACATGTTACCACGAGCACGTCTCAGTAATACTGCAGCTGAAATTCTTACCACCAATGGATCACAAAGGCTACAAATGTTCCTTTTCCCTTCTATAATTCCAGCCTGAATTACAAAACATTTTCCTTACCTCTGAGGGAAAAATATAACTCACACAGTTTTTAAACATACAATACATCAAAGTTGTTACAGAGATTCCAGGAATCTCAGCATAGTAACAGAGGCACACAATTAAATCCGTATCACAGTAGATGTAATAGCCTGCTGCTGCTCAAGTAGAATCGGATGGATGCTCATTAAAATCTAGAGTTGGAAGTTAAAAGGAAGAACTTGCAGAAGTCAAGCTGTCCTCAGGTCAGAAACACTTTTTGAGCCGACACAGGGGTGATCAAGTCAAATTCAATCAAAGGAAAAAATGAATAATCAAATTATTTTTTAAAAAGGGGGGGGGGGAAGAATCAGCAGATCACAGAGGTAAAGATTAAGGTAAAGCATGCCATAAAACAATGCAATTTTCTTTTGATTGACTGAATTTAGTGCTTCTAAAAAGGAGTCAGATTGACATCAGCAGAAGCCAAACCCTTTTGTTCCCAGAACAAGCTCAGTATAATCAGCATCAGAAAGCACAAACTCCTGCCACTGACCAGCCACACAGCTAAACCCAGACCTGGCAGGGGCAACCTTCCCGCAGGGATAAAACAGAAATTCATTTTCTGTGTTCATCCTAACCTTGTTCTCTCCTGCAAGACTGTCAGCTAGAGAAATAGCTACTAGGGGTTGGTATGACCTAGTTTATAGATATTCCTATTACAGAAGAAAAAGGCTAGCTGCTGATTTACACAGGATATTCAATAATCATCAAACCCCTTTACAGCCAAAAGCAGGAATTTTTGTTATATTAACAAACCTTGAGAGAAATGCGGATTCAGTCAGTAACCAAAATCCATCAAGTCTTACACACACCCTAGTTTTCTGATAAGGGATTTGCTTCCTGACAATTTTGGCCTAGTTGTGGCCATATACTTATAAAAATCCAAGTAGCCCCATTGTTTGATGGCACAAAGGTACACTCTCTCATCTGCACTGTGGAAATATCTACCTATAAACTATACATGGCCTGAGCAGTGTGTTTTCCACACTGCAGAGACCCCATTCTCAGTCCTTCTGCAATTGCAGAGCTGCTCGCTCACCTTGGCATGAGTCAGCCCAGGCACTGACATTGCTCTCCCTCCCCCGTGGTGATTCCAGGGAGATCCCACAGTCTTGCATACCCATCCACACACACCAGGACACAGCCTCAAAAGCCACCTCCCTTCACAAAGGGACAAAAATTACACAGAGCACTATGTCAAAACCTAGTGGCAGCAAGACTCAGAAACAGGAGTTTTCATCGTTCTATGATAAACAAAGCACAGGATCCCCCAGACATGACTGACTTGATTCCACAATGCCAGAAAATAATGCAACTCACTCCTATGCATCTCACTCTCCCTCTCAGTGTGTTAACCACTACTTGTGTTGAGTATTACATTGGAGCACCTGCTGTCAATGAAATAGTCTGCCCTGGCAATCATTTGGCAGCATTGTGCTGCTTCAAATGGTCACCATTTCCAGTGACCTAGTGAGAAAATGAAATGCATTTTCTCCTCTTTTTTGCTTGTTCAGACAGAATATCAATGAAATCTGAAAAGAATTTATACATGCTTCAGGTCACCGAATCCACTTGCTTCCGAGCAGGCATTACAAGCACTGACAGAAGCAGGATCCAAGCAATTAGCAGTCTTGACAGAAAAGCCCTGATTGGGCTTTGTTACCAGTATACTGCAGCTTACAAAAGCATGAGAGCTGCCAAAACCTTGCCACATTCCCACTGATGCAAGCAGACTTTAAAAATTTACCAGTCAACATGTGGCTCTGCAACCTTCCAGTATAAACATTTCATTCATAGTTTGCAGCTTTTACTGATTTTGCAAAGAGATCTTACAGAGGCTGCAATCAAAGCAGCACTTGTCAGAAAAACCTAAGTCATTAAGAAGTGTTATATAAACATGCAGAGCCAAGTTCCAAATGTCAGAGAGCAGTATTAGCCTCTCACGTAAGCTCTTGAGTATTTTGCAACAAATGCATGATTACCAAACTATGGCAGATTACTGAGTCACTGATACATATCACACACTTATAAATTATCTTACTTTCCATACCAGACTATTATGATCAACTATGAGATATATTTTTCCTAATCAATATGCTATGGAAAAGATAATTTAAAGTAAAAAGGGACAAACATGATTTCTTTTCATACTCAGCTCACTTTACCATATGTTTAAAACAATATCCACCTTCTGCAAACAAATCTTCCTTTCTTGCTTCCTGCACTAATTTATTTATTAGCATTGAAAACAGTGATTCTAAAATGCAAAATTTTAACTCTATAAATACTCAGCTTCAAATGCTGAACAATCAAGCAAAAGAAAAGGTTTTTCATAACATACAAAGTGTTTCAATATATTTTTTTCCCTCTTTTGCAAAGGAAATACTAAGTGACCTTTGCATGAATCCATAGTAATCATGTTATTATTTGTAAAAGTATGCATGCAACTCAGAATCTAAACATGTTTAAATCCATTTACTCTTTGTTTTCTTCAAAAGTGTACAGACAATTGGCTTAGTTTCTGTTAAGTTTCTGCTAGATATGCCTGCTCATTTAAGCTTTTTGTATCTCATACTGTGTAACTAACTCCTGTGCATTCACCTAGCTCTAGTTCAGAACTCCAAAGCCCCTCTCCAGCTCGCTGGAAAGCTCCAGCTGCAGCTCTTCACAGCAGCGTGCCACTGCCAAAGGGAAAAGCCCAGAGCCTGAGCCATGTAATAAGGCCCAAAGAGACCCACACGGCCAAGGAACACTCTCTTTCCTTCAGGTCTTCTTTGGGCACTACAAAGACTCCTTGTCACAGATTTCAGTGTAAAAATTCTGACTTTTTCCCTATCCTTGCCATACATTTGCCTTTTCTCCCAGTAGCCCAGTGGAATGCAGGAGGGACTGCCTTCAATGGAGGCTGTAGGGCTGGGCAGAAGGGAAAAGTCTCATACTAGACAACTTGTATGAAGGCTTGATTTTTATTATTTCCCCTTGTGTTGCCATTAATGAAAAGCAAATATTCACCACTATAAACATTTGAGAGGCCTGGGAGACACCACAGCCTTAAGCTTAGAGAGTGAACAAAATAGTTCTTGGGGTCTGGAAAAAAAACTGCAGACAAAGTACAACTACAAAGGGGGAGCTCGTTAAAGTTCAGCCTGTTCAAGGTAGCAAGAATGTCAATGAAAGAAATACCTCTACAAATTATTTGCTGCATAAACAGGTTATGCTGGGCAAAACAACTCTCCTCGCTCTCTGCTGAGGAAGCACAAGTCAAACTCTAGGCTGAGAGCTCTTCCAAAGAGTTGACAGCATGAGCAATCCAGATTGCCAGCAGCAGTATGTTTCATGTTACAGCATTTACAAATATACAAATTAAATTTCTTGCAATAATTTTTAGTGGTGAGCTGAAGTAGGAGTATTCATAAAATCAGACATTTTGTTGCCTGGTATTGATAGCTCTACCAAGCTTTTCTCACTCCTGAGAGGACCAGAGCTCAGAGCATACAAAGCTGCCAACACCGCTGTGCAGGGCACAGACAGACTTGCTTCTACACCTGGGTCTGAGCTATCTGAGGGGTTACCATCCCATCCCATCCCATCCCTGAAACATGGGGACTATTCACAACAGGAAGAAGCCCTTAGTTTTAATTGTCGCCAAAGGGGTTGTAAGCAACTTCTTGGTCTGCCCTGGACTAGAAGCATTGCTGTGGTTCAGTGAAGGATTACTGGGTTTCAGCTGAAGGGAAAACTGAACAGCAGTAATTCAGATAACTTTCTACTCAATTGCAAGAACAGATTTCACAGCACTCTGTCTGCAATCATCAGTTCATATATTAGGATTTCCCTTGGACTCCAACTTGTTTGGTAAATAAGATGGATGAAGGTCGATGAACAAAAGAGTATTTTATTTCATTCTATCTCTGTTATTCAGTGTGATGCCACAAATCTTTAATGCCACCTCAAAAACCTGCCATGTTACCTCATTTTTGATTCTTCCCAAGTCTTTTTTGTGAAGTTTTCTGCTTTAGCATGTGAATGATCAACAACCACCAATTAATTTGCTATCAGGATGTAAAGCTGCATTGCCTTATCTCTAAGGCACAGAGAGTGCCTGTACCCTGTTAGCACAGGGTGACACCAATGTGTCACCCAGGCAGTCAGAGCATTTGGACAAGCCAGTAGCAGTTTGTCTATGACACATGAGAATTCGTTTTGGACTATTAATCCAGCTGCCCAAAGCTAGCTATGCTGGTATTTCGGTGGTCCTCATGACTCAGTATCCCCACAAATGTAAAAGGTTTATACACACTTGAGGAATCAGCTTTAAAGTAGCTCCTTTTTCTGAGTATTTGGCATTTTATGGCACTTTGAAAGATGCGACTGATATCTAATAACCCAGTATCCAGCAATTCTGCAAAACCAGCCTCTGGACACACTAAGTTGAGATCCTACCCCTCTCTTGAACAAACCTGAGAGTAGGGACACAAAAAAACAAGGTTACTGAGAGATGATAACTGATGTGATTCACAGGAACTTGGCTATATATTTATCACTTTGGGCAGATTTCTATTAGTAGGTTAACTTTATAATGTGGCTGCATGTGAGCAAGCAGAGGATTGCCAAGGTGAGTTTTGACTGCAGTGGCTTGCATTTTCACTATAAGATTCTCCAACACATAGAGAAAACACCCTATATTCAACATCACCCTGATAGTTCATCATATATCCTCATAATGAATTTTGAGGGGCTGGAAATCATGTTATTCTCTTCATTGAAGACCATACCACATCATTTCAATGCACAAATAAAGCATTTGCAAATTCTTCATATTAATTTGACTGTGAACCACCCAAGGCACAAGTCTGCATAGTTAAGGCCTCTTTCCAAAGGAAGCCTGCTACTAGAATTCTTATAAATCGTAAATACTCTAGATATGGTTTAGCAGCTGGTTAAGGTGTACAACAGCTATTTCAAAGCTGTTAGCGGTGTGAGATATGCAATGTTGAATTAGTGCAGGGCACAGAAGGGGTAAAAGAAGTGCAAGTTCAATCCGTATTTCTTTACACAAATCAGACGCCCCTGAATGCCTTTTTGGATGCATGGCACCCAGTGTAACAATCATAATCCTAAGAGACAATCCATGGGAAATGAAATCCCAGGCAAGCTCTGACAAAAAGGTGCTGTTTCAAATCCTATAATACAGTCATATTACCTTTTCAAAAACATATATTTTTCCTCTAATAATTCTTTGTTTATAACTAAATCTTAAATATGGAAAATATATATTCAGATCACTCAAAGGAATGTTTCCTATATTATGAGGCAACAAAGGTGATGACTCACTATCAGCTTCTGTAAGTACTTTTTAAAATTGGTTCTACTGATTACAGAGAAAGCAAATTTCCTTCAACCATCTGCTTTTCCTTCTATTCAATAAGTTAACACATTTGGCATATATTTGGGATGCATAACTGCATTTATTACAGTTTCATATTTTATTATGCAATTGATTTGTAAAAGTCTCAAAATTATGGAAAGTGCTCTGATGTATTCTCCTGTTTTGAAAAGACACAGATTACATATATATGCAGACTACTGCTGCAATTGAATTTCTTTTACTAATGACAATACAGTGATAAAGGTCAAATTATCTTCCATTCTTGTACACTTTGTTATTTGTAAAATCATTTTTATCCTAGGGTTTTCTGAATAATGGTTTTGAAACACTCTTTAAATATTAAACATACCAAAATATTGATGGATTAAATGAAACCTAGTTTCATAATCATAATGCACAGTGTTTATGCACAATGTTTTCTTTGAGTGTGCTTAGTGCTGGCTTTCAAGAGGATCGCTTGCATTTTAAAATAGACTCAGTTTCATTATCGTAGATGTTTCCTCCTTTTGAAAACATTTAGTCATTCAGATATATTTTTTTTAATTTCCTGGATACTAAACCCCTGGTGGGATAATCTCTCACCAATCCATATGGGGAAGGCAGTTTTGCGGATCAACAAATCCTACCATTATTTGATTTGATCTAAGAACAACTTAATTGAAACAACACAAAGTCGTTAAGAAAGGTTCTTATGCACATCCTAGTTAATGTAAATGACAGACATCCTAAAAGAATGAAAATTTTGTTATGACCAGTAGGTGACCCCATTCTCTTGATAAGTAAATCCAGGATTTTCTTACGTACACGGCACATTCTGGTTGGTCACAGATAATGGTTAGTTTTGTGTAACACACACATACATGGACTATAAAAGAATGGTGCTACAAAACAGGCACATGCCATAAACCAGGCTAAGGATCAAGGCGATGGAAATTCTCTTCTGAAATATTAAGTTGAAGGAGGTTTTCATTTCAATATATGCATCCAAAAATAATTATCTTGGGTTATAAAAATAATGAAACTGCAGTGACTCATCTAGGAAAAAGGCCTGTACAAACATGAAGCTTTTATTGCCTTTGCAACTAAAGCAAGTACTTAGCATTCAGCCAGCATGAGAGAGACTTATGACACCGAAATTATTAGGCTTCTGAAATATACTCAAGACCACAAAAACGTCAGTCAAATTGAGAGATCTTCTTGTCTCTAAATGTGCATATATCTTACTGAAGCTACTTCATGTTTTGAGTCTTCTGAACAAACTGTTTATGAAAAAGTAATTTGCTGCCTACAAAAAGAACAGATTTTAGTACTAGGCTTTAGGCAGTCAAGGGTCCTAAATTCTCATTATGGACTTGAGGATATTTGTGGAAGACTAGTTTTTTGGGTAGAGAGGGAAAAAAATTAGGATTTTCTAATGTTCTTTTTCTTAAATCCTTCAAGGTAGAAGGAATTGCACATTTTTAAACTTTATTTCAGGAAGAAGGAAAAACCTACACTTTTAAAGGAGGGGAACCCTATGCCGTGAAAAATCTTCAAGTCAAAAAATCTGGTCAGCTGTTCACTCTGAAACATAATGAATCATTTCACTCACAAAAGAGTGTCAATACCCATTGCAATTCACTTGTCTTGAAACAGCTTTGTTGATACTTTCTGAAAACACTCATACAATTAAGTTTTTCTCCAGGAATGTCTACAGGAGGAGAATTTCAGTGTTCTGTTTACAAATGCTCGTGATCAAAAATACTTGCATAGCCTATAGCATTTGCATACTCAAGGAGGAGCAGAAAAAGGATCCCACAGCGTATCCAAGCAACTGTACCTAACAGGATATGGACAACAACTATGGATTATCCCTGAACATCGAGGAATAAAATTCCAGAGTGAAAATTTCAGACCATTGAACTGACATACTCAACTCCCAAAATCAAATAAAACCGAGGGCTAAAATAAACTTCCTGTTTTCTCCAAATTATCTCCTCTGTCCAGCTATTTTTCTGATATCTGCAAATCCCATGGTAACACAGGTAAGTTGTTTTGTGAGTTAGAGAAATTGATTGTTGCTCCCATATAGTGAGTTTTTTATTCTTGAGACAGCAGTTATTTCTGTCTAATATGCCACAAATTGGTGCATTCCATGCACAGAAATGATGAATCCACCCCTCACATCTTCACTGGTGGATTTTCTACACAACAGGCACATTGCTAGTGCTTACCATCATTTCTCTGAGAACATCTCCTTAACTTACAAAATCAGTTTGCCATTTATTTTAGTTTATCCCTGGCCCAAACCACTTTCTTGATGCAAACCAACATAATCTGTGCTCATGTTCAAACACAAATTATTGTACATTTTTTATGTGTTTCATAAATATTGTTTATACTTCAAATTATTGAAGTAACATTATTGTGATTACCTGACCTCGTCCTTAACTTTTTTTAACTGGTATATCACACATACTGTGTTTTAGTAGTTCCTTATTATATCCAATAATTACCTTATGTTTGCATGCTTACACCATAAAGAAAAACAGCCAAAAATGGCTTGACTGCTGACCAGTTAAAGCAATTGTACTTATTCCAGAGAAACAGTATTTGGCACCAAATCTGCCATGCCATCTTCCATGGGTTATGACTCAGGAAGCAGACCACTTTCTGGGCAGTAAATATGCAAGTTTAAGAACGCTTCAGAAAAGTAAACACTATTTTGGACTCTTTTATGTGGTCCCCAGTTATTACTGTTCTCTGTTTTCCAATTCACTCATTCAGGAGGGGTTAATGTTTCAAGTCACACAATAATCTTTATGAAAAGATATCAGAAAAGAAGTTCTTTAAAAAAACAGAACTGTGCTCATAACTACAGGGCAAACAACTTATGTTGACAAGACTCACTGGTGTTACTGAAAACAAACTCCTGCTAAATTGGAATGGTTCACAAATAGTTTTTCCATACTCGACATGATCTTCTCTTCTTTAAAGCAATACAGCTGCTTATTCTGCATCTTTGTTATCCACCCTATATATCTATTAAAATCAGAGCTTAATAATAGCAAAATAATATTTATTCCTCATTGTTATTTCCTTATTGTTATGTTATATCCTCATTATTATTCCTCACTGGAGTAACTGAGAATATCTTGTCAACAATACATTGCTCACACAATGGGAAGTATTCTTTGTTCTATTTATGTACCATGACATTCAAAGCAACTGATTTTACTTTTGTTATCTAGATGAAAAACAAAGCTAGTTTCTCATTAATATGTACTTTGGGTCACGAAAAGATGCTGGGTTTAAAAGTTTATAAATTCTTTAATAGAAATCATGATCCACTACTGCCTGTGAGATCACAGCTGGTTACTGTGAGGATGCTGACAGTGCTGCAAATAGAGGATTATTACTCCAGGTGAGGGGAAAAAACTGCAGGGATAGATAAGCTGTAATAAAAGGTAAAAATCCTGTTATTTGTGAAAAAGCTGTAGAAAAAAAAAATTAGAAGAAAATAGGTTGTAGATGATACATATAGACAGCATTGTTTAATCACACTGTTTTCTACAAGGCTCATTCAAACAACAGAGTATCTGTCTTGTGTTAAAACATCTGGGGGGTTAGCGTTAGTGACAGAGGGTCAAAGCTCTCACTGTCATGGAAAAAGCTCTTACATTTCAGTTCGTCCTGCCAGGTTTCAAGATTTCATGGTAAGAAATCACTTTTCAAGTTCAAAGACAAATTAATTAGATTTAAGGCCATGTTTAACACTGAGAACAAAATGTTACCACACAGACTAAATTCAGACTAAAATAGGATTTCTACAAAAGATACACCTTGATAGATTTTTCCCTTTAATTATCTAGTTTATTTCTCTATCTGTATTCATCAGTTCATGTAGCTATGTATATATAATCAAAAAGAAAATCTTAAAAGGACTAATTTCTGTCTTGCTCTATTACAGTCAATGCTTGGGAAAACTCAACAAAATTTTTCTTACTCTCTTGAGTAGAACAGAGTTATAGATCACCTGCACTGACTCCTGATTATATCATCCAATCTGATGATCCACCAATCTAGGGAGATTGTAAAGGTGGTATTTTAAATTCACTGTCACTTCTGAGCAGATGATTATCACATAGAAGAATCTCAGCTTCCCCAAGGGCAATGCAACAGATCATCTGCATCCATGTAATGTATCATTTTCCCTAGGGACACAGAGTGATTGATTGATTGATTAATTGTAGTTATTAAACCAGAATATCCACCCTCTGCCTTGTCACATCTCATTTACAGCCTGGTTGTTGTCACAGGCAAAGCCATTTTATATAAATCTTTGTTTCAAACACATATTTTTGTTGTGGATGGGAGAATGAAAGCCAAAAGATAAATCACAGCAGCAGAATCCTAAGCTAAACAAATGGAAGGAATTTTAGATGTTATTAACTGTGTTCATAGTATCAGTCACAAATTATCTGGATAATCATTGCTATTGAAATCAGTGGCAGCAGAATGAAATCACCATTTTCTGGGGATGTTATAACACAAAGATCAAACTATACTTCAACAATGTGTTGCAGTTATGTCCTGCATGGCCACTAAACAGCTGCTATTTCCCCATCACAGTGACCAGCTGAACTTTTAATGCACTTCTTCCCTTTAATAAATGTTGAGAGAGTAAAAGTATCAGTACCAAAATCTATATTGAACAGCAGCCGAAGAACAAACTTGTCTCTGCTCTCATTTCACTTCCCATGTCCTCATTTTCTTCTTTCTCTTTTGTTTCTAATACCCATCACAATTCACTGCTTCTTGTCCCACTTTTCCCACAGATCTTAAAGATTTCCTCCATGACGCCCAGAAACAGAAATCCTTTCCACCAGCAGACATTGCTACTATCGATGAACAGTTATTGGTGATAATTACTCAGATAAAGGTTTCTTTTAGGTCTATTGCCAGGGTGTCATTCTGTTGTATTTGTGTGCTTTTCTGTTCACACACGATCTTGGCAGTCAAGCTCTTTTTATCCGATAAAACCAGTGAGAAATATTTCCTCAAACTTTTAAGATTGTTCAAGGTTTGATTGCTTTTGCTGTTGAACATGGCAAATTCAGAAAAGGTGGGCCCAAAGTCACTGAGGACTGAGAAATTCCTAATGTTGTCAAATCACCTTTACATCAATCTCTGTTTAACCTGGCCTTCCTCCTACACAATGTCTAAAGTGACTTGAATCTGTATCATGTTTTTGATAGACTCACAAGCTCTCACTTGTGAGATTTCATGGAGGTGGCAAATTTTTAAGTCTATTATTTACTTTGAAATTTTGACAACAAATTCCAATGTCCCATCCACATATTCTAACTACCCTGATAGACAAAAATAAGCAAACTAATTTACACTGAATCCATAAGTTGACAGAGTCCTTCCCGATGATGGCAGCCTATGAGTTTCTTTTTAGCGTCTATCAATTAAATCACCCTTTCACACAATTAAGCATGTAAGAGTCACTGTGTGAATTACTATCAGTGGCCTTAAAAGTCTCAAGTAGAAAGACAACCCTCTTCTGCTAGACATTAGTGATGAGAAAAATTAAATTATTTGAAAGACTAGTAAATATCAAACACAGTCCAGATATTTTAACATTAGTGAAAGCCCACATAAGTAAACCTAATATCCAAATTCATCATTTCTTTACGCCATGTTTGGTGACATATAAAACCCCACTGTATCCACTCCTCCTTTCACCCAGAACAAGGTTCCAAAATATTTAAGTCTTAAAAAACCAAACACCTCACCCTATTTTCTGAGTCTTCCTAAGCAGACACAGACGCTACTGCAGCAAACAGAACCCTAGTTTTACATTCTCCTGGAATCATTGACTACTTAATAAACAAACAATTTCCTTTTCCATCTGGTAACAGGAAATAGTCCCACACAGGCCACATTACAATGTTCTGATCATACGGTGATTAAAAAAAAATTATAAATCACTACATACAACCACAACTACTCAAACTGTATCATTGCTCCAAGACAGAACCAGTTTACCTCAGCTTCACCAGCAGAGTGTAGTAGCCTGCAAGAAGAAAGAAAATACTTTATCTTTGAAATTTCCTTTTCCATTCTGGCTCAGAAAATAAAAGTAAACAAAAACAAAAATGACAAAATACTCTGGACTATTTTACACAAGCTCCAAGCAATATTATAAGCAAAAGTCTCTAGAGAGATTAGGATGCTTATACTAATTGTATTTAACATTTTAACATTTTATAAATAAGCCATGGGAAAACGGAATCATCTTGTGAAATTACAGCACTTAGGATATATTCCCAAAAGTATAAACATTTGAGTTTGGCAAGTCCTTTACTTGCATTGCCTGAGGCACCAATTGGTTTATCCTTCATATGGCTAAAGTTGGGATTTCTCAACATCATGGAAAGCTCATGATGTCTTTCAGGAAACAAAAATCAACCTGCTCTAGCAAAGTAACTTTATCTAACACAAAAATATGAAAGCCTTTTTTTTTCCTTTTTTTAAAATTTTATTGTTGGGAGTAAAATTGTTGGTTCACAGTGTTTAAATTGGGGTAAAAATCAAGGTTAGCAAAGGAGAAGGTGGCTGACTAGAAATATCTATTTACCTACAGACTTGATTCGCTTTTGGAGGCAGAAATCCTTTAGGTGATACAGAGGTCTACTAAGGAACAGAATACTAACCATGGGGAAAGATTAAAACTGAGTTACCCAAACAAGATGGCAAACAATTTCTTTGAAACTAGAAGAAAGATGTCTCAGACACAGTAATAAGACAAAAGCAAGTAACAACAGCAAATATGCAGCAAGCTTATTATTACCTACAACATACAGCCTGTAAGTGTCATGGTGAGGATGAGTTAAAGATAGATGGTGGATGAAGGATTTGGGAGAGACCAACCCATGTCTTCATCACCAGTCTGAGGACTAGTAATGAAGGAAGTCTTTTCCCTGGAAAGATCAAATAAAGGTTTTATTTTTATCATATTCCATTTTGTAAGGGAACAAAATGGTTAACAGGCAGAAGAGCTACAAAACTTCACTGACCAGATGAATACCCTGGAGCAAGTATTATCATCTGTGCCTTTATCAATAAACAAAACAGTTTACTGCAAGTTCCTTGAAGCAGAAGCTGTGCTCTGTGTCTGTACAGCTCCTTGGACAGCAGTCCCACACGAGCTTGGCAGAGCACACTGTCATTTGATTCATCAGTAGCAGTAAAGAAAGAACATGTGGAACCTGGCTGTGAGACTGAGACTTTCAAATCACTCCAGCAGTGAAAGGTCATGATTTTAGCAGATCTCTTTTATTTTTTTTCCCTACATGACTAAAGAAGCTACAGTTTAAGAGATGCTAAAAGATCCTTTCAGCCAGAGCAGTTTGGGAGATTTTGTTTGATTCCAAAATGTTCATAATACTACAGGCTGCTAAAAGGATATGGGGTGATTCATGTCAGCAGAAGTATTTCCCTCAGAAATCTAAGTCACTAGAAAAAGAAAAACAAGGAAAGAACTTCAGATCCTTATGAGCTTCTTTCCCCAACATAAGTATTTTCATCCCCAGTATCAACAAATATCCCTAACGTAAAGAATTTCTGGTCCTGTGCCTGGTTATTTCCCCAGCAGTTCACTGCAAGGATATTTCTGCAGGGTCAGTGCTTTACTTCTCAAGCCAAACCAGGGACAGTGACAAGAAACTAAGAAACCTGCAATATGGAACGTCACTGACTTCTGAACGTTGGCTGTCAGCTCAAGAAATAGGACAGAATGGTGACTGACACTTTGAAGTAAACAGAGCATTTTTTTCACTCCAATAGGCCAAGAATTCACTCGCAGTTTGATTGTCCTTTCAAGAAAGGATCCTCCAAAGAGAAGGTTACTATCAGAAAGAGAAGAAATTTAAAATAGTTAAAGCAGGGAGGCACCTCACTGTATTCATGAACATGTTAATGAGCTCTTATGCAAAGACCAATTGCTTCATTTTACAAACCAAGAAAAGAAAGATGAAGTTTGCATGGTAATTTACCTTTTTTACAACAATGGATTTTGAATTAAGTGCACAACAGAACAGATTATCTATACAGGGTAATAGCATCCCTATGATTCTTCTCAGAATACATTTTAGCTGGAAGAGAACAAAAATAGAAGCAGAGTCACAGATGGAGGATTGTATTTTCCAGAGTCATTGGTTCAAGCTGATTTGGAGTCAGTTATTTTGTTATGTTGAGGTTCTGGCCAGAATTCAGATCTGAGCAAAACATGCCTATCCCACATCCCCTATCTTAATGATTGCTGGAAAAAGATGCAGAGTAGAAATAATATGACCTAATAAAATCCTGAATGGAATAAAGGAGAAGGAAAATATCTGGCAGAACTGAAAAAAAATCTGTGAAAATTAAGGCAATGACTGGGGAATGTTTAAACACAATTTGGCCCTAATGCACAAATAAGTTATCAGTGAAATAAAGTAGAACTTAGTCACAAGTAATGAGAGAAATGTGTAACAAACAGCACAATCTTCTTCTGAGCTTCAACCACTGTTAACTGGTGAAGAAATTTAGGGAGTTGTTTTTACTTTGAGGTTTGGGGGGTTTTTTTGCCACAGCATGTACCTTCTCAGAATTACTTGGAAAGATGGCTTTTCCAGATATTGCTGGACAGAGATGCCAGCGTGTCTCTGGGACTACAGAAATGAAACACCTAGCCTGTCTCATTCCATTTGAATTTTGTGCAAAAATTTCACCTGCGCTCAGATCTCTCTAAAACTGCCTTCAAACCAGCACAGGTCCACATAGTGGGAAAGAGTCACATCTCTCTGACACAAAACAACAATTACCTAAGAAAATATCATGTATAATGAGAAGAGAAATGGTATGTATGGTATTCCTACTTGAAGCCTGAGAACTATGCATTCTCCTCAGTGTCTCAAGTTTATCTTCTTTTGCTGTCAGATATTCAGAATACAATAACATTACCTTGTAATAACTGAAGGCAATTCTGTTTGATGCACTTCTTTCATTCAAACTGAATTAGTTGAATTTGATATCAAAGATTACAATGCAATATTTTAATTTCGGAAAGACTTCCTGCTCTTTTTTGGTTCTGTGTCTCCTATCTACAGTTTGAAATAAGCTTTCTTGAACACCTCAGGTCTGTGGGCAATGCTACAGGTGAAAAGAGTAACAGTAATTGCTTCATTATAGTTTTATTGTCTGCAACCAAAAAATTAACAAAGTTGCATTTGTGAAATCCTAACTTTTTAAAGATGGAATAAGCACTATTGCAAGTACTCTTATATGGACTTGGCTGGAGAAAAGTCCTGGGTTAGCCCAGAGCAGCAGAAGTTTGGCTGGGTTAGCAGAGAGCAGTGGAAGTAAATCCTGCTCCCACACCTGTCTCAAAGCCTCCCTTCCCTATTTACCTTCTCACTACTGCTTGTCATAGGCAACAACAGTAAATAACTTTCCTAAGCAGGCTTCCATCCTTGCCTGAATTGAAGAAAACAAGCTGATCCTTACAAGAAGAATGCAATGCAACACCTATCACTAGCCCACGAGTTTCTGCAGAAGTTCAGGGAGGAGGGGGAAGAGCACCTGGGAAATGTTGGATGGACTGATACCCTTATTTATTAGGGTGGCTCACACCTATGCAAAGTCTACATACCTTCAGCAGAATCATTCTCTTAAGGAGTAGATATAAAATGGAGCTTCAGATGGCTTCCTCAGTGCCCTGAAAAGCACTTTTCCTACATTACTGCTCATTTAAGTGCATCCAGACATGCTGATAACAAGTACATTGTGTACATGTTTCAAGTAGATGACACAGCCAGACCATACATAGCTTGACAATATATCTGTTTTAAGAAGCACTTGGTAAACTACTGCTTTCCCAGAGCATTTGATTCTTACAGACATGCTCTCTGCTTTCTAAAATATTAATAAATGTCACAATTGATATTAAAATGGAACATTATTCGCTTTCTGTAGCTGTCCCTGTCAACATTAGTGGGTTTTAACACTATAACAAAGCTCTTTCATCACTGAAGTAAATGCCTTTCTAATTACATATGCCAGGATTTTCCCTACTGAAACACATAGTTTAGGTTGATCTCTGTTTGCAGGGGTGCCTGAAAATAACTTTTTTTTTCTTTTGTTGGAATGGGATGCTCTTTGCTAACAATTCATGTGAGAGCAGCAATTACTACCTATGGGGCTTTTTGTTCTCCCAAACCTAAAATATCTATCTTCCGATGCATCACAGATAAACTGCTGCTGGGAATCTATTTAAGTATGATTTAAAAAAGGAACTGGAAAAGGAAAAACTGGGTAAACATGGCAGATTGTGCATTTATGGTACTTATAAGATGATCTTATCCTCGCTGCAATATAGCCATTACATGGATTACGCTTGAAGTGAGGCAACAAGGTCTGTTTCAGAACTGCATTATCTAAAGTACCAGAAGGCATTTTTTCTCCTTTTACAACTGGTGATGAAAATGGCTGAAATTATTTTTTTCTCCACACATATAATGTGACACAGATAATGTGTCATTTATCTGCATTTACTTAATATTCCAAGAAGATGGTAACTGCAGTTTAATATATGATGATGTTTTAATCTGCATTAAATATTTTAATAAGCCTACAGTCTTGAACAGATCTGTGGGACAAACATATCAGCATTTAATCACACAGTAACCTAACAAGGCATTTTGTCCTAAAATACATAGAGAGAAAGAGCGGGCTAAGATTTGACCAAGTATGTGTTATGTATTAAAAATATCACTAAAATACAAAGCTGGGCTATAATACACAACCTCCAACTGCATCAGATACAGAAAAAAGACAGCAAAAGATGAGCATGGAAATAAATGAAACAAATTTTTCTAAAAAGCTGGTACCTTGACACTTGGTTTCTTTCACATGTTTAGAGTTTTTAAACTTTATTTTAATAACAATTGAGAGTATGGATATTTCTGTGACTGAAATTGACTTCTTATGGTTATATATTAAAAATGTGAGACCAAATGTGATACTCTTATATATTACAGCACTTGGTGAACAATCAGGTTCATAATATGGCCCACCAGTTCTGGACATTTTATGTCCAATAACATCGAGACAAGAATGAGGTTCAGACATATGAATAAAGAATAGATAGTCCCAGCAGTTCAACCTAGTCTCCAAAACTGTAAGAAAGCCATTTCAGCACAGAGCATACCATGCTTTGATATGTCTTAACTCCTCTGAAAATGCTCAAGTCATGGAAGCATTTTACAGTGAGCCTCAGATGATGAGAGGGAGAGACAAACAATTAAGTGAAACTGTTCAGCACATGGAATGTGCTCTGGGCCAGAGATATTCTGACTTCTTCCTGAATTGACCTCTACAGTTCTCTCATGGGTTACCTGAGCCGTACTACTCAGCCATGATTATGCTTTAGAGATGGGAAAACAAACTGAATAGAGGGGCAGACTGAAGAAGCATAGGCAGAAAAAGGTACCCATGTTAAAAAAAAAAAAAAACTAAAAAACCCAAACAACAAACAAAACCCATACTTTGCCCTCTCCTATTAAAAACACACTTTAGAAAACTACTTAGTGTAAAATTGTCATTTTCACGAGAAAAAGAAACGAGTAACTACAAACATAATTCCTCAACTTTGTGAGCTGCTGTTTTGTTTTCTGCAATGCTCGCTTGGAAGAGTGTATAAGTCAGCTGTCATTATCAGATGGGCTGTGAGTCACGAAGTGCAGCCTGTAGGGCAGCAAAGGCATAGATATGTTCAAAAAACCCAGCCCAAACCAAACAACAGTGCAACAACAATGGCACCAACAGAAAAAAATCCCAAGGCCACCGGCATTACAACAGCATGCCAGTAAACAGTCCGAGGAAAAGGAAAGGTGGAAAAGCTAAAACTTAAATGGATTGAGAAACCAGTACTTTTCATACCCACAATGAGTTGCTCAACTCTCTGTTACACTGCTTTTACAGATAAAATAACTTCTAGCGTAGTCCAGTTGATACATTGCAGGAAGACCAATATATTTGTAAATGTTTGCTACAATGGAAGTTTCATGGTGAGGTGAGGAGATGATAATTCAAGTGGAGTCAGTTGGAGGCCAGGCAGAGGTAATCAAGCAGGAGGATGATGCTACATTCACCTTTTATTGCAAATAGTCCACGTTGTTATAACACTTTCCCCTGATGGACCAAGGCATTCCCTCACTCTGATTACCTACATTGTTCATTCTCTTCATGGCTGAAAAAGGAAACTCCAACTTCTTTAAATTGTTTCAGGATGATTAAGACCCTGAAAACCAGAAAGAAGACTAGAATGTGAAGTATTACTAGAGATGCAATAAGCGCTGGCATTACTGATGGCTGACACCACTAAGCCTTCAGGAACTGGGGAGCCCCAGCTCATCTAAAAACCCTCTTCTCACACAGACTACAGCAAAATTATGAAAATAAACTCTCACACAATCTATGATGCTTTCCCTGCTGACAGAGTAGATGATAATTTATTTTGAAAGAGGGACAGCCGTATTCAGTGCTAACCCTTCTGTGTCACACAAAAGCATGGAGAGAGGGCAAGAGAGTCAAGGGAATCTGTTCTTTTCTATTTGTACTCAAAACTAAATTTTGTAGACTAAGAATAAACCAAGGGGAGAGAACAATAACTTGCCGATGAATTTACTGCTCATTAGCTGGAATTTTTACAGATCCCTATATTTTATTCCCCAAAGAATACAGGCTTACATATACAGCCCAAAATATCTGCAGTTTCAGCCTCACAAAAGATGGAGAAGTCACCTAATCATATGTGCAAAGAACAAGTGCCCTTGTCATATAATGCTATACTGAAAAAGAACAAAAAACCATAAAAATAAATTCTGTGACTATTAACTGGTGAGTGCCATCTCCCATCATTAAATCTGAAGCTAGTCTGTGACAATGGCCCATGCCAAGCACAAAAGCACACAGTGCAGCACAGCAAGCAGAGCTGCCTGCAGCAGACATGGGAGACCGGGAAAAGGCTGAATCATGTGGCTGCACAGCCATCCTTTACTGAAGGATGAGGAGGGGCTTCATTTCCAGTATTCTGCCTGAAAACAGCTTCTCTCAAAAAAGATAAGCAAAACTTAGACTATTATTAAAAATATAAACAAACAAAAACCTGAAACGAAAAACAAAACAAACAAAAAAACCAGCTAGATGAGAAAAAATTTTACGGAGCATGCTTCTGGTCAATACTTCTCTAGAGAAAGTGACTATGCAGATGAATATAGAAAATTAAAATACACTTTCTCTGCTGAAGGATTCACGACTGCATCTCTTATCAGAAGAAAATCCTGGCTACTGAATTATAGGCTGTCATTGGTTGGAGACAACTGTACTGCCATCATCCCACTGGCACAACAGAGAAATTTAGGACATAGACTACAGGAAGGGAAGGTGGCCATGGCTTTTATCTGCATGTTTGAGCACCTCAGCCTCTGCTAGAAACTAATTTTCTTAAACAACCATTGAGAGAGGGATAGTGCCCCTGCTGTTTCTCTTTGGGTGGAGGAACAGGCACAACCCCTGTGCTTTGAGACTCTCACTCCTGGCTACTGTCACAACCCCTCCTGACTGTACTTGGAGTGTAGGGCCCAACACACTTCAACCTTTCCTTCCAAGTGCTGCTGGAAGGAGCATGCCTTGTAAATGACAGAACAGCTTTCACCCAAGCAATACCAAGAGGTCAATGGGGTGTTGGGGATTGATGAGGCTATGTGCAATGGAGGTTTGTCTCTTCACTAACTTAATTTCAGAGTTGAATTGCATTTTCTGATTAATTACAGTATATTTAAAGACAATGAAAGACAAAGAAAACCTGTCTCAAGCTCATTTTTAGATAACATTACTTGACTCTACCAATGCAACTGATTTTTTCAGTGACCAACCAAAATTTAAAATAGCCAGATCCTCTTATACCATTTTTCCAGAGATACTGATGTGTTTCACATAAATTTGAGCAATGTGGAGATAACCTGGTAATGCTTGAGCAATAATGCACTATATTTATAGGCAGTTCTCGAACAATGAGATCCCAGATATGCTATTATCTATACTTTCCAATAACTTGGCTCTATTATTCCTCTACTGCAAGTGGATCATTTTCATAAACTCATTTGCAAGACAAATCTAAATCCTTTCTAGTTAGATCTTTCATACCACTTTTGATTTGTTCTAATATTTTCTGACACAAAATAAAACTAGTTTGCCTAGTGTTCTGAATTACAAAAACAATATAGTCAGTCTACAAATCTCAAATGAAGGTAGTTGTCAATGAACTGAGATAGGCATTTTGAAAACCTCTTAAAAAAATTTCACATTTGAAAGCACTTCAGAGTCCAATCTAATGGCTGCTGCTCACCAAAGATATTAGTGACACAATCCATGGTGTATGAGATGCTGTCTCTGCAAGTGCCTGGAGGTTACTCCTTATATTTTCACTGCTACCCTTTGGTAGGGTCTTCTCCAACAGAGAAAGGTATTTGGTAAATCTACTATAACCATTCTAAATGAATGAGAATAGTACATGTAGAGTAGCTAATCCGATATTGTAAACATGAACAAAACAGCATAACCAAGAACGAGAGATTTATAAAAAATTAGTAAGTATTTAACTGCTCATTCCTGTATCCCACAGTACGGACCTTGCATAAACCAGCAGATAATGACAAATAATGAGCTCACAGGACATTGAAGATCTGAGCTGCAGAGTACTAAAGCAAGAGAAAACACAGACCTTGGTTCTGCTGTTTTGTCTCCTTTTCTCAAGGACAGAAAAATGCACCAGTGTCCCAGCATTCACTGGAAGAGTAAACACCTCCATATGCTAACCTGTCTCACGAGAGAGCTGCACTGACTGCCCACAGAGCTCCCAGCTGCTTCTGCTCCCCTGACTCATCTTTGCCTGAGTCCTGAATTCTTACAGTAGGTGCAAAAGAAAAAGCCTTGAAAGCCGGTTAGCCCTCCATGCCATAACAAAAGCACTTTCCAAACACCAAGATTTAAAAGGAAGCACCACCATTCTCTGGTAGCTACCCCAATAAACCCCATTAACACAAAACAACCTCTGCCCAGGAGGTTATTTGTTACAGCACCAAGGCCACGGTGCCTGGAGTGACTGACATTTCCACTACAATGCATTTTTGCTAAGCTACATGACAGCAAAGACACTGCTTAGAACATAAATCCAAAAGCCAGGAGAACTCAACAAACAAGTCAGGTGCATTGACACAAGTCAAGAAACAAGAAAGGGCAAAGCCTGGGCTCTCACAAGAGAACAAGACAAGGAGGGCAGGGAAGGGTGCTCAGCCCTCAGAGTTCCTAGCTAATTCATGTCCCAGCTCCTCTTGGTGTAAATGTGGCCCCAGGATCAGGGGGAAGGAAGAGATGCAGATAGCATCTTCCATAGCCAGGCTGTTCGCAGCCAGACTCACAGGCAAGAGGGAAGAAATCAGAGCTGAGCGGGTGAATGCTGCTGGGTTGTGACACGTAAATGCAACTAAAAATGGACGGATGAAACGTTAGAACTTTTCAGAAAATTCCAGTATATGTAGTTGTTATCATCAAACTTACCTTGCAGCTATTGCATCTTAAATATTGCAGTACTAACGACCTGAGAGTGAGAATGATTACCAGCCCACTGAAACTAACTTCATCCATTTTCCCTGTCTAAACAAAGTGTGATGCAAAAAAGGTAATCAAACAAACAACCTTAACTGTGAAAACAAAATTGGATTTTTAAAATACTGTCATCTTTATTAATCCGAGGTGATATTACTGAGCTGAAGATTGCCCTTTCATTTACAACAAATGTGTTTCTCAAGTTAACATTCGCTATTTAACTGAACACAGAATTATTAAAAAAAAATCTGCTGTATTTCAGACAGAAGCTATTTTTTACCATGAAGTCATAAAACCCCATGAAAGAAGTTTACAATGGGAGCATTGATATACCCTTAGCTGCAGCAGCACCAGCTAAGGCAAATGTAATGAGGAAAAAATTTCAAAGATAAGAATCAAAGCATTTTATCAAGGTTGTTCATCCTATTACAATCTCCACTTCTACAAACCTTTTAATTCAGAAAGTCACCTGCTGGACAGAAAGCTGTTGGTATGAATCTGCATATAAAAGCATTTTTCAGTTACTATCTGTACCTAAAATGCCAATAGGATTTCTTCTGTGGAATTCCATTTTAATGAATTTTGGTTTAAATTATGGTTCTAAAGTAGGTTGAGCTTGTCAATTTTTCTCTGGGTTTTTTGACATACAAAGCTGTGTTCTATATAATAATTAATGTCATTCTGTTTTCAAAAATACCATCAAAGTGAAGCCGCTAAAATGTCATAGCACAAGTTTACACTGCTGAGGCACAAACCAGAATCTGATTATTGAGCTGTTGGTCTGACCTTGGAAATACTGAGAATAAGCTTAATTCATCCAAGAGTACTTTTATCTGAACAGACACAAATTTTCAAATGTGCATATATTTTCAAAGAAAAAGGAAACCTATTTTAATGTGCTGCTAAACTGAAAAAATAATTTTGAGATTTCAAAATTATCTGAAAAAAATTAAAAAATTGACTATTATCTCTTTTGAATTCATTTGAGTTTACTGATATGTAGCATAATCTCACAAGAGTTAATAGTGTCAGCAAGATCCCTTCTCTGGATTTGTTTTTACGGAGATATAGACATATTAATTAAAAAACAGATTAAACCACTGCAGGTCTCACTTCACTGAGCTACAGAACAGCTACTGAAATATTTCTGAGAATTACTGCACATTTCTTATTTGTATGGTAGAAGTACTCCAGCAGATCCCATTAACAAACGTCACACAGAAAACATCACTGGTTTATGTATTTGGCTATACTCATTTGTTTCTCAGCATAAGGCAATGGTTTCTGGAGAAATTTATGTGCATAATAAAATTCTCTTCACCCAATTGTCCCCTTAAAAAGAAATAACCGGACTTTCTAGATTTGCTATGTATCTACGAAAGGAAGTGGATGGGCCAAATATTTGTGCTCATTCAAATCCTTTAAGTTAAATATATACAGGAGTGAAGACTTTTTAAAGCTTCCCTAGCAAAATATGAAAGATTTCACTGAAAGCTCTTCTATAATTTTTTTATGAAAAGCATGTTCTTTTACCCTTGTATCATTTGTGAATTCAGAAGCCTAAAAGCACTGTTTCTTCATTTATGTCAACATACCTAAGTCAACATATCATATTTAAAGAGTGAGAGATTTTTTGCTTGGATGAAGAGAAAATTTTAGCCAAGGAAATTAATCCCAAATTCCCAGATACTAAGCAGAGCATTTTTCTATTAAACAAATTATGAAAAAGTGCAGTTTCAGGATTTTATGTGAGGGAACAGTTCAATCAACATTTTTTTTATTTTCCCCACGGGGAAAATTAAAATTTTATATATAAATTTCAAGCAGAATTAGCCCAGCTTGAAATACTGCAGTTGCAATATTGCAAAACACTATTTTTGAGTTAATGCAACATTTTGTCTAGGATATCAATAGAGCTGGAATGTCCCCCAGAAGCTCTCAGAAGCACAGCTCACCATCCTGTTCTCGCTCTCCACTGATACCCACTGGCACTTGGACCGTTTTTATGCTGCCAAGGAGTGCTGTCATTCGTGAGAGGCCAGTGATGCCTCACAGACATTGAAGGGCTCTTTCTGTGCTCTGGTTCTCATGGTTGCTTTTTAATCTGGTTTAAATCTTTGAGCACAGAGCAACGAGGAGTCCAGTGGGACTTGGCAAGAAGCACGTCTGGATGTTACCACACCAAGTGGCAGGTGGCTGGCAGAACTTCCAGGATATGTGTGTGTACAGTTACAGGCAGAATGCCCAAAGCACTGCAAATCCAAAGCAAAGGCCAAAGTTTCCAAACTTTAACTCTGCATACCTCTGTCTATTTTAAAAACACTTCATTCTCCAAAGAACTTGTATTCCCTGACCAGGGTTCTCTGAAGCTGTCCCTGACATAGAATATTCTCTGCAACATCACACCCCTTCCAAGGACATGGTAGCACATAATGAAGGAGGCTTTAATTAAGATTTCCCCTTAGAAACAAACTAGCCAGGAGCCAGCTGCACCATTCTTGGCTTTCCATGAACTTTGCTATGAGGAAAACACGCCAGCAATGTCAAATTTAGGCCAAAGCAGAAAGGAGAGGCTTTAGAGAATTGGAGTGCATTCTGAAATATATTTCCTTCTCATTCTGTACCCAAAAAACCTTTGGAAATTTGCTGACAATAGCTTTTCTCACATGGGCTATTTCAAAAATCCATTGAGCTTTTCTTCCTCCTCCTGTTTTTGTTACTTTATTTCTTACTCATCCCATTTTCTTCCATTCCCTGGGACTCTTTTTGATGCATAAAGGAATCCTGCAAACTGAGAAACCTGGCATGCATCCACAAACTTCTATCATTCACCGTAAATAAACAGAAATTTATTACGGATCACAAAAGCAAAGAACAAAAAATAAAAACCTTATAATAATTACTTGGTCCTGGAATTTATAAGCAAAAATATGAAACAGGTTACAGACCCCACAAAAAATTGCTAGCAAATGCATTGCAAACTCATTTACATTGACTCTTCACAGCTAAGGAAAAAACATGGGTGAAAATAAAAGGGTACATTTCAGCCCCTGTTTGAGGACTGATCTACAACTTGGTGACAGAATGCAACAAGGGGTACAAGACCCCAAACAGGAAAAGAGAAGCTCTGTGCTATTGTCTCTTTGTGTTTAATTTCCATGCAGATAAAATTGTTAGCCCTAAGTTCAAGCCGCCAGCTGATACAACAGTATTATCAGAAGCAAACCCTCTGACCAAACCCAACAGAAACCACAGAGCAGAAAATCCCACTCCCTAAAGTCCAGTGCACCTGCACTTTTGTCCTCACGATCACCCCTGACTGCCCAAACTCCTGAGCAAGTGCAGCAAAGTTCCTGTGCATGAGCACACTGGGAAAGCTGATGGACAGCCAGAGAGCTCTCTCCAAGCACAGCACCTTTAGCGAGCATGTCTTGCAGGTGCCCTTCACAAGATTGAGGTGTAACCATATGCAAGCATTTAATAGCACACTTCATAGGGAAACTGTTTATACTGATAAAATTAATTCTGTTTTCAAAGGTCTGAAGATCATAAGGACAGCCATATTTTGTTTTGAAAAAGGTCTGCAGTTGGAAAATACCTCAAGAAACTGGAAAAATACAAAATGGCACATCCTTCCAGCAGGATATTATATCTGAAAGCAGGGGGAGGAATTATATCTGAAGACTTCATTTTCTCTAAAATCCACAAAATCACACCTATTCATTACAGCACAAAGTAATCAAATCCCATTTGAGCCTATTCCTATTTCATACGTCCACCATACCCTCTGACAGTAAATTCCACAATTTAATTAACCATTCGTGGAGAAAATATTTCCATTTGTTGGTTTTAAAACTGTTGCATGATTATTTTATTCAGTACACCACCATCCTTACATTGTAAGAACTAATAAAAATGCTACCTTTCCAATACTATTTGTTAGTTATTAAACCTTTACGACACCCCAGTCTTCTGTTTTCAAAGGAGAAAGAGCACTTCAATTGGTCCTCAACAAGAAACTCCTCTCTGTCTATCATTGTTCTTTGTAGCTCTTCTAGTTCCTTTGGGAACTTTTATCACTCTTGTCTTAATATTCAAGATAACAATGCAACCTAGATTTCAAAACGATTGCATTCATTATTTTCTTTATCTTATTTTTTCCCAGGATGTTTTATAGAACTCTATTTTCCTCTTTAACTGATGCTGAGGTGACAGTTTTATTGAACTAATCACAATAACACCAATATCTCTCTCCTGAATAGTAACTACTGAATCCAAATGTATATTTAAATACATTAGTTCCTTTCCATTTACCAAAATTGAATTTTATCTGCCATTCAGTTTCATAAAAAACATGTTTTACCTGTTTAGAATCAGCTTTGCTTTTGAACATTCAAACAAATTCAATCAACAACCTCTATCTCATACCTAATCAGCCCTTTCCAAAGTTACTAACAAGCATGCTGAATACAACCAGCATCTGAGAAGCCAGATTTAAAAATCCCCCCTTCAAAATTCAAGATTCCCAAATATCAGAAACACCCTTACAGCAAAGGTACAAAGCTTGGTTTGGGGTGCTTTTACTAGGATTGCAAATCTTTTATGCTTTCTAGAGATTTTATTCTGCGTGGGATTTTAAATGTTAGAGGTAGTGAAACATGGGAAATGTTTTCAGAACAACTCACGTCAACAGAATCAATTTGGATTTGAACTGCTTATGATTTATTACCCATTTTGTGAATTTTTAAACATATTTGCAAATACTGAATTTTTCTAGTTACTAGTAATTTTGGTTTCTTTTATCAAAGAAAAATAAATTTTATAAGAATTTAACCCAGAAGTGTGCAGTATCCTAAAAAATTTCATATAATCTAATTATAGCAATCAAACCACTGAAAAATCCAGAACAATATTATAGCTCAAATCACAGATTTTAAACATCCAAAGCAACCACTGAGTAGACAACATAGACTCTCTGTCCCTGTGTTTGCAAAGGGAGTTGAATTTTTTAAGTTCACCTTAAAATATTTAATTATTCTTTACAAAAAGTATGTGTTGTTGAAAATATTATCTGTGCTCATAATAGCCAACTTCAACCACCACTCAGCTCTTTGGTGGCAATAATGACCTGTGTAACCTGCTCAGTGGCAGACAACTTCTTCGTTTACAGGATTATATCCATTATCCTCGTTTGGGAGAGAAGAATGAAAAAGAGACATGGAAAAGAAGAGAGCTTCATTTCCAGACACAGTTTTCAAAGTGGAATCCTTCTGGTCAGTCTGTGTAGACTACAATAACAAGCAGTCACCTCACAGAGATTAAGGCTGATATTAGATGCTCCTTCTCAGACACAGCTGGGGATAATCATATCCTGCTCCCAAAAATGGGAAACTAGCTGATGATGCAGGTAACAATCAGAAGTGGCCATTTCTAAGCCTGTGTCCACTTAAAAATCCTGTCTTGACAGCAAGCCCTACCCAGAATAAATGTATTTTTTTTGTTAGTAGTAATTAATTCTCATCTTAGAGTCCTTATTTTATTATCTCTGCAGTAGTTACATTGGCTTGCTCAATGCCCTAATTTTTCCTCACTCATAGCCATTTAAAATAAGCTTTTTGAAACTTGCGAGCTTGCTGAGCTGAGGAGTGCTTTTTCTTTTGAATGTGTGTGCTTGTCTGGCATTTCTATCCAAGCTTCTACAGCTCTGCTTAAGAGTTAAAAACTGTAATAAAATTGAAATATGTTAATATAAAAATGAAGAATGGGATTTGTCTTACCATATTAAGAAGATTAAGCAATGGCTAGATAGTCCTAGACCATCTAGGGTTTAGCTTCTACTTGTCAAAGCTGCTTCCTCATCTCTATAAAGACACTGGATTATAGCCCTTTTCCAAGGTCAGACTACCCTGTCTATGCAAGTAGAAAACATGAGAGAGATTTATTAGGCTGCAATATACATCCATGCATTTTATCTTTCTGCAGTCTAAACACCTAGGAGATCCTTGAGGAAGAGTTTAAGAGGAAATCAAATGAATTATAAATGATGATAAAATCCAAATTGATTCAAAACATTACTGACATTTACATTGTCAGTAATGTTGAGTGTCATTTTTAAATGTAACCTTTTTTTTGAATATGTGTCATACAACATCTATTAGCAAGATACCAGCATACATCAGACTAGCTTTCAATTGGAAGATGATCACAAGCATGGCCAATATGACAATGAGCTTTTAAAATTGTAATCAGTTTATAGGAAGTAGCTGAAGTGGGAGCAAATCTCCACAGCTCTCATGGGCCACACAAATGCAGACACAGTTTGTATTCCTGTATAGATGTATCCACACATACATATCATCATAGATAATATTGAACAAGAAAAAAATAGGCAAAATAAGGAATATTTTTTTCAGCGAGTGCTTTGCAGGCAGATAACAGAATGGCAGCTATATAAAGAATAGTTACACAGATAACCAAGTGAACCAATAGAAATAGCCCTGCTAAACAAAGCACTGGCACAATACTAAACCAGGGAGATTCCCCAGGATAGGTCACTTCAGAGTACATCCTGATTTAAGATAAAAATCAGGCATTAAAAACAACACATCATCATTGTGAATGTTGCCATTCACAATATTTCTCCTATGGTATCCCAAAGGCAAGGTCAGTGTTACAATGTCCATCCTGCTTTGTGCCACACATCATCTTTCATGTGATTGAAGCACTAAGTAAAACTTGATGTTTGCTGACAAAAACTGCATCTTAAAGGTCAGCATTGACCAATCCATTCTTGTCCATTTATTAAAAGAGAGCAAATCTTTTTAAGCAAAGAATTTTAAAAACTCAGCAAATAAAGAATACGGAGGGGGAAAAATCTGTTCCTCAGTCTTTGAGATCAGTTTTGTTACAAAAATAAAATATTCAAAGCTTTAAGACAAATTTTGCAGGCACACTTCCCACAATGAACAACTTCAGTTCCTCTTGGTGTCTGTTTTCTTCTTTCCTTGCAAGCACTCAAAGCTAGTTTTGGAAAAAAAAGGGGGAAAAGCACCAAACCCACTCAGCAGATGACATAGAAACTGTCCCCATGAATAAAATGAACCAAACGTGTAAGATTGTTTTCAGATGAACCCAAGCAGTCTGTGTTTATTATGAAAGTGTCACACTTACACAATTGAGAGTTAAGCTATAATTTATCACACACTTGATATTCTAAAAATCAACCTAGACAGCAGATTCTGGTACCCAAAGCTGCATTCTCCCTCTCGACTCGCCCCTGCTTGGCTCCGGTGGGCACCAGCACTCCTCCAGCCCTGTGCTCACAGCTCTCTGCAGCCCAGCACTGCAGCAGCAGATTGCAAGCCTTGTTCATCCCTGCCTGACATTTCAAGTGCAAGATTATAACTCTGAGGGTCCCTGGACCTTATTTTCTTCGGGCTTTGTTTTATTTATAACATGAATTTCTCTGCAGGTTCTCATAAAAATCTGCTGAGGATTTTTATGTAATAAAAGCAACAAAGCCAAAAATTACAATTTTCCCTAATCCTCAATCTCGAAAATTCTTCCTAAACACTAACCTTAATGAGTTATTCAGGCAGGTACCTGTAAACAAATGTATGATATTTACACAAGAAGGAATTCAGAAGTCAGGATTTATAGAGATATTCTGCCAGCAGTACTGACACAGCTAGAATGAAAATCCTACCTGTCCCTTAAATTTGGTCCTAATAGAAGTGGACCTATTCAAATAGGCTGCAGAAAATTGGAAGCAGCTTGGGAAGATGAGATTCCTCTGATGAATGCCACAATACAGTCCTGTACATAGTGGAGCAAATAGTTTAAAGTGCTTTCCATCTATTTGTAATTTCTTGCTCCTTCTCTGCAGTTTGGGATGCAGTTTTGCCTATCACCCTTTGTTTGAGATCTGTGTTCACCCCAGCCCAGAATAACTCCATCATGTGTCATTTTGGATCATGTACTTATCATACTGTAAAGATCCTTGGAATCAAATTGCCACAAAAAATGTCATCCAAACCCTTGTGTATTGTTTAGGTTGGTATAGGCTATTTAAATGGTAATAGCTGCAAATGCTGGCATGTAGTATTTCGCCTGAATATGCTATCGCTCCCTCTCTCTGAAACAACCATCACCAATCTCAAGCTGAAGGTTAAACAAACACTCCAAACATCTTTAAATTGCATTAACCAATAAGATCAAAGCTTGATGGTTACGTAAATCCCAACATATCTGCAAAACAGGACTTGAAACCTCTAAATGAAGCCAGGTCCACACCTTTTTCTATTTAGGGATCTTAAATGCTGTTTGACCTTCAGCTTTAGAGGGGCAAAAATTAATAAAGTATTGATTAACTTGAAGAAAAAACCCAAGAAAAATTATGGGTTCGAGTAGACCTCAAAAATAATATTGTTGAAATTAATTGTATCTACCAATTTAACCTAAAATGTTTTATATAATTTAGTTCTTAAAACTAGATTTTGGAGCAATACAATAACGTTAAGAAAAGACAAAACTGAAATGTTTTAACTTTTCCTGCTGACACTGGATGAAAAAGAAAACCTCATTATTTTTCTCTCTCAATAATTTCTTTTTGCAAACAATTGTAGCCCTTCACATAGTCACAAAAAAAAAAAAAAAGATTGAGAGGAAAGCTATGTAGTAAACCTTTCCCTGAAGTGCCCTCAGATTTACATCTCAATGGAATGAAAACACCTCTAGAGACAGCAAAATCATTGACAGATTATGACCCACCCCAGTGGAAAATTGATTTACCCACAGTGACTCAAAGAAAAGCTTCACCAGCTCCCTGCAGCAGTTATATATTTTAGAGGTTCCATCCCATACACACTGAAAGGCCAGCTGTATTCAGTTTTCAGAATTTGTATAACTGGAATGTACTTTCACAGGCCTCACATGCACGGCCTCATTAAGAAAGAGACATGTGTATAAACAGAAGTCTAATGAACATAGAGACAAGACACAAAGAGATTACCAAAAGCAAACAGCCAGGGACCTTACTTGAATTGTTGAAAGCCATCAGCCTGTGGCCATACAACACTATGCAAAGTGCTCACCTCCTCAGGCATGGAGCTTGCACACCTCTTTGCTGGTTTGCAGCCATCAGGTATCTTTGCCTGGTAATGCTTTATTCAGGGATGGTGGTTCAGCTGCACACTCGATCGCAGATTTTGTTGTGAAAGGGATGGTGAGCTTTTAAGCACCACTGCATGTGTAACACCTGAAACCACTTCATTTATAAACACTTTTGGTGGTTGCTGTAATCTGTGTCACATGGCAGCAACTCCTCCATTAACAAGTTAAAAAACATGTATCTTTTTAATAGATTGGTTAATATGGATCAAAAAGCACCTCAACTTTTACAGATTTTTTCTCAAATCCTCCTGGGTCAAACCAGCAAAACTCCACTGATTTACAGAACTACACTCTTTTGTATCAGTGGAGAGATCAGTCACATCTGCTCACATTTTGCTTCATGGTCAGATACGATTAAACTGTTTACAACAACTACAGTATTCAATAGTTCTATTCTCTAGCTACTTTTTATAAAGTATACATACCCCAATATCATAGATATTAAATGGCATTTGTGTTCCTATGTCATCAGAGTTATAGATTTACTTGAAGCAAGCACCTAATTAATTAAGATTTAGCATTTTGGATTGCCAGTAGCTAAAGCAAATTTGTAATAAAGTGGAGCACATAACTAAAACATTACAAGAAAAAATCAAAACCACAGTTGTGTTTATATTGACGCTGAGGTTTGAACACTGGCTGATAAACATACACACAGAAATACCTCCCTCCACCTAACAACAGCAGCAATAATAAGATCCTCTCCAAATGATAAAAGAGATACCTAAGAACTCAAAAATTGTGGTTTTCTTTCCATGTAATCAGTTAGACTCCAAGTCCTCAGATACAGCTTGCATGGTTCACAAAACTTGCTGCTGGTACCTGTGGAGAGCAAGGAGACAATCTCCCTTTTTTAATAGTCTCTGATGATAAATGTGAAAACACTGCCGCTCCAAAATTTTTATTTTCCATTTTCCCACTAGTCAAAGGCCACATCAGTGGAGGTCTGCTTTGCATGTAGTCTTGTAATATTCAGACTCAAACACATACTGTACACAGCTGTAGTTAAACAAAGATGCTAAACCTCCAAGAGTATTGCTTTACATCTTAAAATTTGACAAACAGCATGCAGAATCGCAATCTGTGTCCTACAGGATATAAAGACAATGCATTCAGAGTCAGCTGAAACATTTAACAAGACAAAGGAGATCAAAACAGATTTTGCTGCTATGCTGCAAAATGAAAACACACAGGTATTCATCTTTGACTGCATATCTCTCTCACCACAGGGTGTAACTTTAATTTCCCATAAAATGCCTTAGCATTTGCTTTTTTCCCTTACAATCAGTTCCATAAAGTTCCTCCACCTTTCTTGTTCACCAGACACTGCGTACATGACAAAGCTTTTTTTCTTGTGCTCCTTGTTTAGGTATGTAATTATCACTTTTCTTTCTGGTCAGTTTTTTGATGCCTTCTGTCCAAGCTTTGCACACCACATGCCTCATTACTAATATGACCTGTGAGAACTGTGGGGCCTGAGTTTTTTTCCCCAATTTTTTTATTTCTGCATTTGACAAAGATAAGGATGTCTGCACGGTACTACAGGCCACATACCTGACACACCACTATTCTGATCCAGAATCTTCCACACAAACCATAACAGAATAAAGCCTGTGTCAGTCGTTTAGAGCAATTCAGCTTTCCGTCTCTTAATGCTCAAAATCTTCTTTCTGCACTGTGACTCCTGAATGAACAGTTATATTGGGTCTGGCTGAGCTGGAGTTCATTTTCCCCAAGCAGCCCTCCCAGTGCCGTGCTGTGCATCGGGAGCTGGAAAGGTGTTGAAAACACCCAGAGTGTCTTGGCTACTGCTGAGCAGGGCTGGCGCAGCATCAGCACTGTCTCTCAGCATTCCAGCCCATAGCAGTCAGCTGAGAGTTGGCAAGATCATGGGAGAGGACACAACCAGGACAGTGGATCCAAACCGACCAGTAGGGTTTTCCAGACCGTAGGTCATCAGCTCAGACATAAAAGCTAAAGGGAGCTGGAAGTGGGGGCATTCTTTGTTTACAATATTTCCCATCTGGAGCCCCCGCTATGAGAGCTGAAGCCCTGTTTCCTGGGAAGTGTCTCGACATCACCTGCTAATGGGAAGCAGAAAATTAAATCTTTGGAGTTTCTTTTACCTTTGCTTGTGTGCACATAACCTTTTGCTTTAGTAACCTGCCTTATGTCAACCTATGAATATTTTCTCTCCTCTGTTCAGCTGAGAAGGAGGAGTGACAGAGCAGCTTGGTGAGCACCTGGCATCCAGCCAAGGTCAGCCCACCACAGTCCTTTTTGATGCCCAGTGTGGGGTGAGACCATGGCAGTTTTCCATTCATCGTGCTTTAGTTATAGCAATCATGGAGTAGCTAGTTCCTGTGCAGGACTGGCAGTTTGGCAGCTGAGCTGCTTCTCTTCTTATCTTGCCAATTTGGGAACGTGCTAACACAACCAATGGCTCTGTGCTTTACCCTGGCCTTGCTGTGCTGGGCAACATGTTTGTTTGAGGAAGATCTTGTGAGCTGCCCAGCAAAGCAGACCACTGCAGATGAAGGTATCCAGTACCAGAGGGAGTTAGCAGTGCTGGAAGTGATCTACAGAGATATCTAAGAAAAGGGTTAGTTTGGGCAGAAAATGTATTGGAGAAAGATTCTTCAGCTCCCTGAGTTTGTATCACAGAGCACTGTGATCAGTGGTGGTATAGCAAACATGAGAGAGCTCCTCCCAGCATTGTCACTGGGTAGGAGTAAATGGAAGTATAAAATGCATGAAGGCACAAAAGGGTAATCCTTTTAGGCTTAAAAAGTTATTTCTTACAGGACTTGTACAGAGAAATTGATGTGTTAAGGTAAGTCTTGAAATTAAAATACTGGAAGGAAAGTACACCACTCAAAGTTTAAGTAAAAGCCTCAGTATAGGAATTAAAACATTTGTCTTGCCAAAAGAAATGTCATCAGACGATCTTTCATTAAAAAAAATAAATTGGAGATTAAATTTTTCCTTTTGGGATTTTTTGTAGTTTCATACTAACACCTCAATATTTCTGATCTCATTCATGACATAGTAGAACATATGAATGTAACATGATAAGCTTTAAAACTGCTGACATAAAATTCAAAATCCATTTTACACTTTTGAGCCAAATAACTTTGGAAGAAGAGTGTGTTTGCTGGGTGAATTTCAATGACTTCTTCCAATTTTAATACAACTGCATTACAATTACCATATTTGCAAAACAAAGAGCACAAACCAGAAAAGCATAAAAAGAAATGGATGATGACATTTGCATTTGTAGAGCACATTCAGTGTAAGTTTGATTTTTTCTACTCAGCATCACAAATGTGTTTTGAAACCTCAGCGTAGTAAGCATTATGCGTTCATTTGAGGAGTTTCATTTGCATTTAATTTGCCTTCAATGGCTGAATAGGATATTAATTTTGAAGGCTTATAATAATTTCATATGAAATAATACTATGACCTAGACATGAAAAATCTCCATATTTTTACATTTTTCACACAATATTATCCTGTTTTTATTACATGCCTAAAAGTAGAAATTCTTAGGAAAAAGTAATTTCTTTTTTTTTTAAAGCATGATCTATTTTTTAGAATTTCCCTTTAAACTGATTTTAATGTAGAAGGATACAGAAAAGTTTTTATTAGTTAAAAAGTTTTATTAAATTTTTTATTTTTTATTATTTTATTCATTTTTAAAGTTTTTTTTTTTATTAAAGTTTTTATTTATTAGTGGTTTTTAATACATATTACTAATATTTCATTCTAGATCTTCTTTAATGCCAGGAAACTTCAAAGCTCTCCAGGTGTCTAAGGCTCATCAGGTACTGAGAAACCTTCACCTGAAGCTTAGCGATCAAAAAAATAACCCTAAGAATTTTTTTTATCCATGGCAGCCTTTACTAGGGTTAGGATATCAGGTTGTGAGGGGAGAAAGAACTGTCATGAGTGGTATAATACCACTGATTTGATGACTGACTCAACAGAGAGTCCTTAACTGACCATTTTAACAATCAAGAAATATATAACAAAGGAGTTTAGCTACATTAGATTTAACAAAACCAGAGAGAAATTAGTGTTGCACTGGTAAAACAAGAGCAAATGAGGAAGAGACACCATGGAGTGTAGTATATGTCAGGACTTTACAGACAAGCAGAGAAATATTCAGTCCAAATGGCAGCGGAACCACAATTATGCTACTACAGTCAGAGAAAAAAATGAGCACAAACATATGGTTGAAAAGCTTCTTGCTAGTGTCCCATGAGTGGTTCCCCACCAATAAGTGGAGAAATCCTCACATTCAAGCTCCTTTGAGCCTCTTATTCCAAACAGAGTAGATGCTGTACACAAATAACACATAAACCCCCAAGATCTTCCATCCAGTTTAAATGGGGGTCAAGCATCTCCTTCTACATCTGCAAGTCCTTTGAAGATGTTTATTAAAGCAAGTATTTAATGGACTACTGTTGCTGTTGAACCACTAGCGGAGTGAAGAACTAAGCCGTGTCGAATGTGGCAAATTTCTGATTTTATTATTTAATTCTAAAACTTATATAGACTTTCAAAGATCGTCCGGATTGGGTCAATTCAAAACTTCCCCCTAGGCCGATTGGCCAGGCTTGAGCTGCCTATCTTTCCACAGACCGTTTCAATAACATCCATACTTTATCTTTGTTTATAGAACACAGGAAGAAGAGGAGACAATTCCCATGGGAAAGAGTCTGTGCTTGCCACAGACTACCATGGGGTGGAGTTCTTGTAGAAACTGAACTGGGAGGTCTCCCCAGGTATATGGTAATGAATTAATTAGGAACTTTCCTTTGGGAGAAATTGAAGAGTTTAATCATGTATGTAAAGCTGCAAGTGTTCCTGAAGATTCAACTCTTTTAGTGGATTCTCTGTCATCATGCCAAGTGCAGCAGTGCTAGTTCCTCATGACAGAAAAAGGAACAGAGCTGGTGTTCAGGCTGGTTACTTTCTAAAATTTTGGCCACTGGGAGTCATGTTCAGTTACGAGATTTGTGGACTCACAAATTTCAAGAGAGTAAAAATTCAAGTTAAGAGAGTAAAAATTAGCTCATTGCATTTAGTTGTCAAAGGAGGCTGGTAAGCAGCTGGCTAAATTCAATGGATAGCTCATTTCTGTTTTTAGGGTCAGAAATAGATAAAAGTTCAGTGTACTCAGAAAGCACTCAGGCAAAGCAGTACTTTTGATAGCCAATTCATCAGTATGGGAGATCTGGCTAAGGATTCATTAAAAGGATATTCTAAATTGTTGGCCATCTGTTAGCAATGGGTAAGGAATATATACAGAAGCCATTTCAGATGGGTCTACAATGCAATTTATAACCATACAGTATCATTTGTCTTAAGCCTCTCTACATAAAAAGAATTGATTCCAACTATCTTTATTCCTTTTTTTTTTTTTTTTTTTAGAGGAGAGAATTCATTGCTTCTTAAAAAACATTTGAAAGATGTGGGAAGGAAATCCTACGTAATTTTCAGGGGCTGCCATTAAGAGTGGGAATGATTGCATTCATAAAGCTGTCCTGATCCTACACCTGACTCCAGTGACGCTCCTTTGTAAGCTCAGAGATCCACCCACACCGAAATGCACCCACTGAGTTGTAAGACTGCTGGCTTATGTAACTTCCTAATTCAAGGACTAATGAATGTTGGCAGGTTTTATTCCCTAGTGCATTTTTTTCTTTCCTGATTAAAATTCAATTCCTATGAGAAATAGAACTGTATATTATCACACTGTTCTAGACAGAATATGTAGCACCTTCACAGCTGAATAGAATAACACACAAAACCAGTGAGAATTTTGAAAATCCATCTGCATCTCTCTTTTTGTATTCAACGCTAAAATAAAATCATCCACTCTCAACATTACAGTAAGTTGGACTTAAACAAACTGCTTCAAAACCCAAAGTCAGGTCAGACAGGTCTCAACCACAGTAAGATCATACAGTCACTGCTTTTTATCACTGTATCTTGTCCACAACATGTTTACAAACAGCCCATTCAGTAGCTCACTGCAGAGAATGCTCTTGTCACAAATGCTCCACAAATTTCCAGGCACTTGGATTACTTGGTGGTAGATGTGTAGAGTCAACCCAAGCCATCCACTCAGCCTCCCATCCATTCAGAGTGAATTCCCCATCTCAAAGAATAAAGTACAACCTTGAAATGACTGGTTGCACGACCTGTGTGCTTGTAATCAGGACTCGGAACTAACGTGCCGCTTGGAAGATCAGCACAAAATAACCCCAGTTGTGGTGTTCAAAGGCTGCACTGTTACCCCACTGACACCAGCACTGCACCCACACCAGCAGCACTTGCCAAATACAGGCCTGAGAATAAGAATGCAAGTGAACCCAAAATTGCTAACTCAGCCTGGGGCTTCTGGCTGGATCAACATGTGCACTTGAAAAACTGAGTTAATTTGGGCTCTAAAGAAAATCATCAAACCCATGCATCGTTTGAAGACTTCAGTCAGAGCCTAAAAGCCCTATTTTATCATAAGAGCTACTTTTCCAAATATATCTGGATTTTTGAGCACCTGTCATAATATATAGCACCTAATTTATCACCTGAATAGGCATCACTTTCCTATGCAGTTTGTTCTGGGAAGTGACACAAATCTATTTGTTCTTCTGAATGAAAACTACATTATAGAAACTCTCTTACTGCTGCTCTACACTTGAAGTTTGCTTACAACAATGGTACAGCTCATTGTTAAAAAAAAAAAATTAGCTCCTACAGCTGTTTATGTTAAACAATTACTCCTGCTAATAAGTCAAATGTTAGAGGTTAAATATAGTTGTAGTGGTAAGTTACTTTAATTGATCTACAGCCAGAGGTGGTCAGAGTTCCTTTAGTCTAGTCTAATAACCAGCGCTAACAGCATCACTATCCTGAAAAACAGGCCTATGGTTCACTTGGGATAAATACAGTATCTTACTATCTAAACTGCAAATTAAATACTGAATACAAAAAAATTGCCCTGCAGTTGACATGGAGCATCTTGGGCCTGTTCAGTCAGCATGTACAATGCTCAGGCTGCCCTCCATTGAGGAGCTGCCCTAACTCCACACAGCAGCAGCAGGTGCTGGTGCAAACTGTGAAATCTTCCCTGGGAATGGCTGAGCTTGCACAGCCTGGGATTTCCTCCACCGCCCAGCACACTGCCCGAGCTGCTGCCGCATGAGCTGCATCAATACAGTCGCTCCCCTGAGCTGTCCACAGGCAGCTGAAATCCCAAAACAGACAGATGGTGATTCCTTGGGTCATGATAAAAACAGGAAAATTCCCAGGCAACAGCTTTTGCCCAAAAATATTCTGAGAGATTTCAAAAATCTTTAGACAGAGAATGGAGGTGAGCTTTCTGTTATACTAAACTTTTGCTAAAATATGGCCATTTCTTTGGGCGCAAGATAGGGAGTCACTTTTGAAAATGCTGTCTTTGCTGGCAGGGGGAATAAAGTTGAGTGGGAAAGGCATGACTTTTGGAAGAAAAGAAATTTAGAAGCTTCCTCTCTCTTTCACTGAAAAAGCCATCAATACCCATTACCATCTGGCATGGCAGAAATTCATGTTTCCTCAAGCTGTAATGACTGTGTTGCGATCATGTGAAGTAAATAATTTTGAAACCTGAGTTGTGTATGACCATTCTTATAGGGAATATTTAATGGCTTTCAGAGGGAAAGAAACCATTACCATGATATAATAAATGATACAATGGAAATAATTTCCGTTTAACAACTACAAAAGAATCCAACTAAGATCAAGGGTTAGACAGAAGAACATTTACATAAATTAAAAATAAATGTATTCATGGATACAGCTAAAATACTATTTACATGCAAACTGTATAAATATTAAAGCCTGTGTAGAGCTGAGAACTGCCTGTCTTTTACATATTTTAAAAAATTAAATAACCTGTGCAAGGTAATAAAGAGCAATATTAACAGATGCTGCTGGCTTGTGTTTGGAATATTTGTTTAGCTTGACATAAATGAGAGCAGAAAATCTGGGATAGAACATTTAACATGATGTTTTTCCTCCCCTGGCACCAATGTAGAAGAGGTGAAAATGGAAGAAGAAAAAATCTAGCTTCTAACTATAGAAAAGTCTCTGGGAAAAGAATGGAAGAGCTTATGTAGTATATCTGTTTTATCCAGGAACAGGCACAGTCTTGCAGCACAGAAACTGAGGTTGCTAGGAAGAGCAAAACTGAGGTTTGCTCTTCAAAACTCACAGGGGTTTTTTGTGATAATAAATACTACTTCAGGAAGGTTATAGCACCCTATGTTTTGCTTCTGGGAAATTTTACAGCCATGAATTCATCAATCTTTACTTTTACTATGAAAAACACACTGGGGCAACATTGGTAGAACCCAGTATATTTAAATCAGTTTGTGGAGGGGTTAGGACAGGCTAGAAGCTTTGAATATATAAGTGAAATATTGATACAAATTGGTTTCCCAAGATTATCTTTTGGGAAGTAGCAGATGTATAATGCTCCTGAACATGAAATGGACTATGACAGGTATGCTAAATTCTGCTTAGATAGGGTTCAGTGGGAACTAGCCTGCCTTCATAATTTAGATCACCACTCTGTCATATTTTAATGCAAGAAACAGGGTCTCCACTCACAGGATTTGCCCAGTTTTTAACTGCAGAGGACAAGTAGGTCCTAGTTTTTTGATTTGATGATTAAAATTTCCTTTAAGGAAAAAAAATCAAATAAACAGTAAAAGAAAAAAAATACAAAAGACAATACATATATACTTCTGCTTTAAAAAAAGAAAAAAATAGTTCCTGCATCCTATGTATTTTAATAGAGCATAACACAGCTAACGACGAGGCCAGCATCACACAGTTCGGTGCTTTTACCTGTGTTTAGTTTAACATGTTTGCTGGAAATGCATTCTTTAGTCTTGTTAGTGATTCATTTTAAGTGACAAATACTATTTTATGCTATTGTGGCCTAATCTAAGCTAATGTTCTGCATATTATTCCTAATTTTCTGTGAACTATCTCCAAGACCTAACCAGCAACACATTTCTCATCTAGAATCACAGGGCCGTCTACAGCTACTTTCTTGTGTGTTCAAATGGAATTATTAAACCAAAAGGAGATTAATGGTTATCTCCAATATATTTTTTTAATAAATGTCCATCAAGTTATTAATATTTTGGGATTTTGCAGCAATGTTTTACCTGAGGTGTCAGAGTCCCTTTTAGGAAACACTAATTACCAAGAAATTAATTTCTAAATAATGGAGAAAAAAGCCTGTTTAAAACAATCATTGTTATCATTATTCTATTAAAAAAGAAATTATAAATCAATTTTGTCAGACATTTTTAATAAATACCTAATGGCAATGAAATATCCCCCTCCAATGATTCAAGAAGCCTCTAGTATGCAAATAATCTCAGGAAGATGATACTAGTAAAGTTGATGAGATTAACTGCAATATTTTAATGGCTGTTAAATAGCTCTAAATTATCGGACAGGTTAAAATTTAAAATTGCTCAAGTGATTTGTAATATTTGCTACAATTATTAGGTGAGCCACACCAATTTTCAGCTTTGCCATGAAAAAATATTGTTGCAGGATCCCTCAAAATATTACTCTAGTATAAGCTTTTGTTTCTTGATTTATTTTTTTTTTTTACCTCCTCTACTCCAATATTTGCAAAGAAATGACACTGTAGCTTTATTCTGGTGTAAAACACCACACGTATTTACAGCAGCAAATGAAGGACAGTTTGAACAACTAAGGGGATCTGGGTAGCCCGACTTAAATTATCTGATTAACTTTGTAAACTTAAATACCGTGGCCATTACCCTCTATTTCTTTGAAAACTGTAGTCTCCAGGGGGCTACCCTTTCATAGCTTTGTTAAAATATAATCTCTGGTGAAATTAAGGTTTCACGAGCAAAGCAATGAAAGTCCTTTCAGTTTGGAAATACTCTGTATCTATTATCAAAATACCACTTTAATTACTTTGTAAGTATACAAACCACTGCAAAAAAGATATTTAGACTTTTATGACAATTTGCTTCAACTGTCTTTGCCCTTTCCTGTAGCTCGTAATATTTTTTCAGAGGCATATTAAGATTTAGACATGTACCATAATGGTTAAGCCATTGCAGTTTTGTCTCAAGCAAAATTTTCCCTTCTGGTCGAAGTCTGAACATTTCAGAGGCTCTGAACCTGATGTGATCAGCCAAGTGAGAAAGGGACATCTTAAGGGCATACAAAATTGACAGCTGCTTAGACACAATTAAGTGCCTATATCTTTTGGATGAATGGTCAGTCCAACCACTGTAAAATTTTCTAGATCCAATTCACAGCTATTAATAAAATATTATGAACATTGCTTGGCATAATCTATTAAATTTAACGTAGCAGTTGTTTTGGATATTTACTGTGTATTATGTCAGACATTTTATTGTCCCAAATACAAAGATCCACCCAGATTCCTATATCAATGGACTGGATAAAAAATGCCAAACATTTACCAGCAAACAATGACAGAGTAAAAAAAAAAACAATATCCTTGAAGAACAAAATACTTTGCTACTAGTTTGAAGACTAAAAGTCTGGAAATGTATGACCTAGATTTTTACAACAACTGGTCATTTTTGGATGTTCAGTATCTACATGTTCCAGGAAGCCTGATTTTCACACACTGTGCAATGCAAATTCTCTTATCAGGTGGTAAATTCAGAATCCCAGAATGAACACACTCAGTTCCACTAATCCCTTTCTAAGGCCCTGGTCTGGTGGTGAACCCCAGTTTAAATTCAAGTCTATTTAGAGATGTGGCTGTTTTCTTTAAATTGACAATTTGCAGCCATGAAATGCAAAAGGAAAACAAACCCAGTAGCTCTCTAAGAACTGTTGCATTATTTTGGTCAGCCCACTTAGCACATATTAAAAAATAAAAATGTCATCACTTCAAACAGACAGAAACAGCTTGTCTTTTCCCTGATTGTACTTATTGAGCTGGTTGATCTAATTCTGACATCAATTTCACAAGTGATCTTCTGCCCAAGGTTTACCAACAAAAACGACACGGACATAAAAACTAAAGGCTGGTTGCCCAGCCAATACTTTATTTCCTACTCCTACTTGATATCTAAACTGTACTTGAAATATCATCTTTAACAATAATCACTTAATTAAATAACATACAGGTGTTTTAAGTTACTCTGCTTTTCTGGAATTTGATGAAAAGGGGTGTAACAGTTGACAAGCACTTGAACTTAAAAGAGAACATATCTTTGATGTTAAGTGTATCTAAAGGATTCTCAAGTAAGAGTAATATGAAAATGGGCTCACCACCACTCAATCTATTCCCAACAGCTACCTGCTGGTCTAAGTGCCTCTGCACCATTATAAAAACCTGTCAAGCATTCAAAATCAATTACACACAGGATGTCAAATGCTGCCACGCCAGCTGTCCTTTTAGTGCCCGGCAGCTCTCACTGCCCATTTCCTGTTAAAAACACATTGAGCTACACTCTTGATTTTCTCAGCTGTGATTCACTGCAGTACATGAATCTGACCTCTACATACCTTAATATCTGCACACACAAAGATGAATATTTATACACAACAGTATTCTAAACATTTGCATAATTACAAGTATAATGAAAATTTAAAGGTATTTCAGAACATATTAATGTCAAGCTACAATTTTAAGGAGAAACCATTAAGTACTTGAGTTGGTCATGTGTGTTCCCTTTTTCAGTGATTACATGTGACAGTAAAATGGAAAGGCAGGTTTCAAATATTTCTCCTGCTGTCTCTTCTACACAGCACATGGATTTTAAAGCATTTATTTGCCATGACATGCAGTAGGAATGAATAGTATAATTACTGAAAGATATGAGTCCAAAGAGAATGGCTCCACTTGGCTACATAAGCAGCCCTCTCAATCTTATATTGAGACACATATAACTCCCAGTGCTAAAAACTGTTTATTGTCTACCAACTTGAAGGGACAAGATGCTCAGCTGGGTATTGATAACTGTATTTGATGTAACACTGAACTATTAAATAAAACATCCCACCACTAAGCCCCATCTCCTCACTCTGGGATAACTAATTTTAATTTTACTCTTATTTGTTAAGATTGTTTTTTTTCCCTTTTCCATATGACTTTTGGTGTTATCTTTAGTGGAGGAACTTCTATTTGTGTAATAAAGATTTAACTCCTTCTCAGAAGGAAGCTCTTGTTCCAGACAAAGCTTTTCAATGGTTTGCAGAATTCATAGAAGATGGTTCTATGGCCTTTCATTGAAACCAAAACTACAAGGGAAACATTTTGTTTTCCTACAATGTTTTTCAGTCCAAAAGTTTTAAAAATCTTTTGAAACTTTTTGACGAAAAATCAGGGCTTCTGAATTGAGAGCATCTGTTCTGACACAATTCTATTGCAAGAGAATATTCAAAATACTTTATTTTCAGTCCAGTGTGAAAAAAAGATCAAACCAAAGCTGTTGTGTGGAAGAACTGACAAACCCCAAAAAAGCTGAAAAAAGTTTACTGATGGTGTCAGGGACACTTTGTAATAAAAGTGCCAGAGGAATTAAACATGAGTTATTTGTCAAAAGCATTTGTAGAAAAACTTACAGTGCAACTCTGTCTTTGCTGGCGACAACAGCGAAATACCCCTTTTGAAACATGGTGCTAAGGGAGCCAACAACAAAGCCCACTGTGCCATTTCAAAGGAGCACCTATGACAACTGTATTCTTCTGGCATTCATCACATTCACACTTGCTTTGCAAAACCTCTATAAAATAACCCTTAGAATATTTTAAAAGACCCCAGCCTTCCCACATAGCTGCTTTTACTGTTCCCTGCAAAGCTGGGTCTCTTGCCAGCAGCATATGTAGCTGTGAAATAGAGGTTAAGTCAGCACAGTGAAACCCCAGTGCTGGGAGTTTAGAAGAGTGTGGCTCCACATGTGCTAACGAGCAGTATGATGACATTCTGTCTCTGATACACACCATGAATTACAGCTATGGAAAGCTCTAGACATATTTTACTCTTGTTTTAAATCAGAAAGAAAGAGTGCCAAATGTTTGGGGGCTTTTATCATGGAATAATCATGCCTTGATGAATATACATAACTACCAGTAACACTGAAAGATTGAGGGCACTCCTCAAAAAGATCAGTGTTTTTTCACATGTATCCATTTTAAACAAATGTTAAACTTAATGTCCCTATTTGAAGTCGAAAACATGCTCTCTAGAGTAGTGTAATCAATGTTGTGCAATATCAATACTTGTATTTTGAAACTAAAAAGGAAAATAAATTCTCAATTTATCTTTACATTTAGTTACTTGTTAGAACCTTCTCAAAACTGTTTTAATTGTCCCATGCATTGACTATAAATAAAGCCCTCTTGCAAAGCCCTTTGAAAAGTATCTATTTAGAAAGTAACAACTTCACCTGTCTCAGCTGGGCCTTTCAGCACAATCTCTCCCAAGTAAAGGCTAAACAGAATCCAAGACGTTGTGCTCCACTCTTCAATGAAGCTCTGAAGTGCTACAAAAATATGAAGTGTTCATTAAATATATTACTTCTATTAATAATAGTTTGAGTGATAACAACAGCAGATGAGTCATACAAATACATTTTATCAAATGAAACAGGGCAATTCCCTTTCTTTTCAAAACAATTTGACACTGCTGTAATAAATTGATTGTCTCTCAAATGAACATATATCACAGTTTCCAAGGTTACAGTAGTCTGCAGTCCTGAATAGGTTTTGTGTTCATTGTAATATACTGAAAATTTTACTGAAAATAAGACATTAGCACACATCTTCCCCATCATTGGATGGACCTGAATAAATTACTAGATGCAGTACTGTTTAAGTTATCATCTTTAGGAACTTGTCACTGGAAAGCTGTGATGTTAATTTGTCTGAAAGTAGAATGATTTTGATACCTTTGGAATGTTTCTTCACATTTGGAAGCAAATGCCTATAATGCCCATCTGAAGAGTGTATTGTGGGACTATTAACAGAAAAAAAAATTAATGTTTGTTTTAAGAAAATGTCCCTTTAGTGACCCCACTAACTTAGAAAATGTCACCATCTATCAGAACCATAATCTCAACATAAACTAGCATCTCTGAAAAAGGTCAGAAATCAAAATGAAATGCAAAAATCCTTACAAAGGGAAACAAATTGGTTCAAATACCCACAGTGCTCTACAGCAAGAATGCTCTACGTGAAATAATGGTTGAAATACAAGTTTTGATACTGCTTTCATGATGAAGATGGTAACAAGGAGATTTGGGTGGGGAAATGACTCTTACTTAACAGCTGACAGGAAAATCAGTTAACTGAGTTAGACCTAAACCCCTGCTTAAGGAGGGGACTAAACTCAAGATGGTCAAGACATCAATTAAATAAAACTACAAAGGCTGCAGCTGGACAAATGAGGCTTTACTTCACACCACCTTTTTAAAATACACTGTATCAGCACATCTGTGCAGAGTGAGCTAAATCTACCATAATAAAACTAATAAAAAGGTGTTGTGAGAGTAAACAAATGCAGCTGGGGAAGACCAACAATACAGAAAAAGGGATTCTTTGTTTAGCTGATCTGTAAATGTCTGTAACTACCTGGGAACTGCTGAACCCAATGTTACAGAATACTATGAAGACTTGGGAGCAGGCTAATAATTCCCCACTTTTTTTTTTTTATGAAAAGAGTCTCACAAACCAGTTCTATTTGGCAACACTTCACATTAAAATTCTTTGAAACCAATGTTTTCAAGGCTGGTTCATTTAGACCAGGAGAATTTTCATCAATTCTTATGGGAGAATTAGTACACAGATAGATTTGTCTGCATGATCAGAGAAGGTTTAAATGCCATATGACCTGCTTATAATGATTATTATTCCTCCTCAGCTCTTCAGCTGGTCAGAACACTTATGAGTTTGATTCACCAGAAGGCCAGGGGAGAGCCAGGAAACTCACTGTTGGGCATGCTGAGAGAAGCACATAAAGAACTGTGTTAAGGGCAAGTGGCATTTTATGTCCTTTTTGTGCTGCTAGGCTGAAAAGTGGCAGCTACTGATAACCTGGTTGTGCATTTGAATGATGTGAGAAAGACATTTACTTTGAAATTGAGAGGAAAGTCACAGAGGCGTGTCAGATAAATTACAGCTTGGCTGCCACTGCTGAGGCACAGACTGATACCTGATGCTGCCAGGACTCCTTCTTCACAAAGCTCCATTAGAGCCTTATGAAAACGATGAGGAATGTTTGAAAACATAGCACACCTGGGTAAGCTGCTCTGCCTTCCCAGCACTCATTCATATGAAGAAGGTCATAATTTTCTGAATCCCTTTGCAGATTGCACTGGAGAGCACCTAGGGTGGCTTGTGGCATGGAGGGCAGAGTGGCCCCAGGCCCTGCAGGCTTGGGAACCCCATTCTCATGTGTTGGCCATGGTAGCCAGATGTGAAGAGCTGTCCAAATGCAGGACAGATTGATGAACCTGCTGATAGTTCTGCAGCACTGAAATGCACTTAAGTAGGAAGACACGAAGCTTATTTTTTCAGAAGAAGAGAGTATGTATTTTCAAGTATGCATAGAACTGGTTGTTTCTGTGTCTTACACAGCATAACAGAAACGAGGCATCCTTCACTATGCATGAAATGGCACAGAGAAGTAACTATGAGTATTTATTAATTTATTTAATATTTAGCACAGTTATTTTGTGATGCTCAATTCCATGTCAACATCCTGGATCTTCGTTTCACATCATGACTGAACGAACACATTAAATGGTACTTCCAGGAGGAAATAAATAAGTTGGTCCCTATGTTTTTGGTAAAAAGGCCAAACCCAGATATTTAGACCACAGCAAGTCATTTAAGTGAGAGATTATGGTTATTATTTTGGGGGCATTACAGACAATTAACCAGCACAACACACCAGGCTGCAGAAAGGGGAAGTGGAATCTCCATCATTGTTCCTAAAAGCATACTTGTTCCTAAAAGCATACAGACACTCATGAAAGCTAAGACATGAATTTGAGGTTTATGCAGCCCAACACCGAAGCTAAAGAAATCTCATATATAAAGAGAAAAATGCTTATGACATGTTACAAAGTAGTATATATTGAAATGCATAAAATGGACTATTACCAGAATGAATCTCAGAAAAATACATTTTCAGTTTTCCTCTTCAGTGATATTCCATCTACTGTGGGATAATATCCTACTATCCATAGCTGGATAATTTTATCATTGTAAATGGTCTTTACTTTTGACTTACACATCACCGGGTACTAAACTAAAAAGATTTTAATTCAGCTTTTAGGAAATTGCAACACTTAAAAGTTTGGCTTTTCTAAAGAGTTTTCCTAATGCTATGAAGACTAAACTAGATGTTCACAGCCTGGTAGATTGTACCTGTGTTCCTCAGAATTGCTAATCTATAGATTTCATAACACTTAATAGATTATAGGCTATAATGAGCCTAACTTCAATTGAAATGCGTGTTTTGAAAAGACACAATCTGTAAATTGTTAAACCAGAAAACCTCTAGACTGCTAATCCCTGTTACCATCTGTATTTGCAGGTTTGTAACAATGGGGACTGATCTCCTTCCTCTGAGACCATTTGCCAATTCTGTCAGTATTCAGTGCAGTTTAATATTATTCTCCAGGTAATGCAGCTTTGTTGCTTAGCAGCAGGTTCTGCTTGTGTACCTGACAGTTTTGGCCAAGTTAGACGGAAGTTTTTAAAAAAAACTACCCAAACCCAGAAAAGTCCCACCAGTAAAAAGATTCTACTAATATTATCACTGGATACTGAAACAAGACTGGAAAGTGAAGAGAAGAATATTTACTAAGCTCTGACTTGTACTGAAAAAAATAATCTGATATTATGAAACTCAATAAAACTTCTTTAGCAACACTTTGGTTCTCAGAGAGCAAGAAACAAGTGGTGGTATTTAGGCACTCAGTGGGAGTGAGATACTGAGGCAAAGGTGAAAGAGTCAATATGCACTGGTTTTTTTAGTCGTCATCTATAGAAAAAAAGTTCACATCCCATTGCAAAATATTCTACTAGACTTGATATAGAGGCAGAAAGTACAAAATTCAAGTCTCCAGTTACACATGTGGGCTTAATGGTACAAGCAACAGACTGGCTTGTGCTATCAAGGTTGACTCATGTAATTTTGCCCAAATTTTTCAACGGGACCTTTACCTCAAAGAAATACAGTACTTAACATTTCATTATCCCCACCTTTTATCTACATAAGTGATAGCCACTTCTGCAGAGACTTTTTCCTACATTGTACCCTTTGTGATGCTGTGAAAAAGATGATATCATAAATCTCACACTCCATAGTAAAGCTTAAATTTAGGTTTCACTTTAGATAAGATGTAGCAGAACAGTTATATATTGGGAAAATAGTAGAGTGAAAATATGATTAATGACACATAATAGTCTGCTAACAAAATTTTGTCTGAAATTCACAAAAGGGTGATACAAAAAAGTGTAAACAAATTGAAAGATAAAGAGTCAGATACAGAGCCAAACAAGCTTTATTGAGCTGTTGGTATATGTGTGTTAGAAACCCCTTCCCTTGAGACATTCATGAATTATAGTTAAACGGGTGGTCCAGGATTTTACCTCCAACTGCAGAAAAAAACGTAAATAATACAAGCTGAATTTACCAATTCAGATTCTCATGCTGCCTCACTTTTAGAGTAAAATATTTCTCAGTTTAGGAAACTCATTCCCCTGCTGTATTTACAAAAGGAAATGGATTCTGAAATGGCAAGGAAAGAAGTGTCATTCTTCTTTCTTCATCTTTAAGCATTTTACAAAACCCTGGTTTTCACTATCAAAGCTATTTCCTGCCTTGACCACTGACTGAACGGATAGTGCCAGAAGTAGGTAGAAAAGTAGACAAATTATCCATTCTAGTTCTAAATGTACTGTCCCTAAGTACCTAGCGAATAGCACAGTATTTGAAAATCTTTTCTAGACACAGTATAGGTATTTCTCTCTGCAAAACGAGACAAAGAAAAGAAGCTTACAGTGGGTATAAATAAAGCCACTTAGGTTACTGACTTTTTAAAAAATAGTATTTCACTACAGTTTGGATTACTTAACTTATTTTAATAATAGGGAGCACAAGCAGAAGAAAAATATACTGAAATGGGGGAAAATTAACAGAAAAAAAGCAGAAACAGCCCAGACCCAAACCTAGGTCTAATTAATTGAACAATCATATTCTGAGGTTTGGCTCTTGAAACTGTAGAAACAAAGCAGCAGGTAATGTAATGGATAACAGTATTTCTTTTCAGGGAATGCAAAGGTGAGACTGATTAATTAGCTATTCTCCAATTTATATGCATGATATAGCTGAGACTGATGTTTTGATGTTTAACAGAAGAAATAATTATTTGGCATGCTTTTGTTTTGCTAACAGTACATAAAAAGCAGATCGAAATGTATAAGACACTTTTTTGTTTTTGAAGGGATGATTATATTTTCATTCGGACCTAAAAGAATAAAACCAGAAAATTTTCTAACCAACAAATTTTAAATTAGTTTTTCGCTTGCAAAAAGGACCACTATAAATGGACAGCTGATTGAAATTATTATTATTAATATTATTAGGGAAATAGATGACAAAACATGTATTTGGCACCCCTCATGTACAGTGGGCCGTCAATCTATGTCCATTTTCCAAAATAGCTTTGTTTCTGTCATAGCTATAGGTTCAACTACACTCTCTAGGTTGATGGCAGAATTAGGTGGAATTTTTTAGAGGAAAATTCTGGACAATTTGGTATTTTGTGCTAGAATGAATGTTACTGAATGATGGAATTTAAGTCATGGATGGGCTTTACTCTGTGGAGCACGGGCAGGAAAGATTATAAAGTCCTGATGACTGATGGGAAACAGCACCTCGCTAGAGACTCACTCTCTCAAAAATTAAACACTATTTCTGCTGTTGTTTTTCAGACTGCCATGGCACTGTAAAATTTCTTTGAAGTCTTAAAGGAGAGTAACAGCTTTCTTGTAAGTTTTGACAAAAAGCTCCTTTCATTCATGAAGACAACAGTGTAGAAAAACATTTGAGGGGTGGCTGTTAGAATATTCAAGAAACTACAAACTTGACTATTCCTTGGTGGAATAGGAAAAAAAATTAAAGCCAACTTTTAGTCCTTCTAAAGCCAAACCAGCTGTGTGTCCTGACAGAGTCCCAAGTCTGTCTCAGAGGGAGACCCAATAGAGCACCAGATCTCTCCTCTTTCACAGAAAGAGGCAGCTGCACTGACCAGGATGACCAGCAGACCATGGCATGACACAATACCTACAAGTCTCTCTCTCAAGTCTTGCTGTCAGCTGTGCTTACATTCACAGAAAACAAATCTTTGCTCACACACAGAAAAGCCGGAAAACTAAAATTAAAAACCTGTGAATTCATCCTATTCTTTTTTCTAGGTTAACCATATCTATTTGAAGAGCTTTAGTACGCTCATAGCAAATTAGCTGGTTACCAAAACTCAATCTCATTTTCAGTGCCTCAGAACAAAGCCTCTTGCCACACTTGCTCCCCAGTAACACTAAGGTATTTTGGAGCAAGAATAGCTGTATCACTTTCAGTAAAGAGACAAGGGAAGAATATAAGCTTAGCATAGCAACAGATAAAATATCCTTCACTTTACTCTTGTAAAACAGAAGTCAGAACCTCTGGGTTTGCATAGTGCAAATTAATGAAATGGTATAAACAGTTCTCTAAAAAAAATAAAATCAAACTTTCAGATTAAAGGATTTGTCACTGAATATTTTATAAAAATAAATTTGTGTAAAGCCTTTGGCATTATGAAGAAAACACCTGAGGCTGAAGCAATAGAAACAAAAATATTTCACCGATTAAAAGTTCCTGAATTAATCTGTGATATAGCTGTCATATTTTCATTTTCTGTCTAAAAGAGGATATCGTTACAATACATTCTTTTGTTCTGCCAATAGCAGATCAAAAGCAGACATGAAACAAGGCAGACTTCTTTTTTTCTCTGTTTATTACCTCATGCCTATTTATTAGTGACTCCATGCAAACTGCTGAAGGCCTAAATCATGACACAACTTAGCTCAAGATGGCCGGGTTGTTTCAAATATGCTCAAGAAGTTTTGCAAATGCTAAAACTACTGTATCCCACTTCTTAATAGGTGTTTAGGGTTGTTGACATCCATACCCTTTTGAGGAGTCGAGCCTTAATTAGTAAAAATAATTGGAATTCAAATGGAAGTTTTAAGAAGGGTTATGTTCCAGAAATAGTTAACTGCAGCTGCCATTTATGTGGGAATGAAAGAGTCAATTTTCACTTTGTTACATGAAAAAACAAAGATGAACTTTTATAATAAAGGGACTCTGGGCTGTGTGTATTTTTGTCAGTTTTTGAGCTGGGAGGCTATGAAGAAAAATACATCATATTCTTTGGTGTATTCAAGGCAAAATTAGTTTGAACACATGAAGATACTAATTCAAAGGTAGATAAGCTCTGCAGACTGTTATTTCTAGAAACCTGACTTCAAACCCTGATGTTTCATTACAGGGCAAAATCTATGAGCACATGTCTCTGTTGCTGTTTGGCAGGGCCAACAGATTCATATAACCAGTGGATTTAGGAACACCACACCTTACGAAGGAGTTTAAAATATGAAAGGACAGAAGACAGTGGAATTGCAGCTTGAAATCAAGTTTATTTTAAAGAAATCATCATACAAACCCCTATGGAAAATAATATCATATCATGACTTGTCTGGTTATTAACCTTAGGAACATGTGAAGAACACTGTTTTCTGATATTTAACTCTTGTGAAAAAGAGACAACTTAGATTACCCAAAAAGCTCCTCCCTGACACTAGCAAAGATATATTTTTGGAAAGTCGTAGACAACTTTCATTATATGAATCCTTATGAAATGCTTAAGATAAGGTCTAGGGATGCCTTATAACGCCATGGGTATGAGCCATGTATTCTTAGAGGCTGGTGGCCAATCTTTGCAAAGAAAGAAATAAGGTAAATACTCCTTGAAAAACAGTGCAATCACCAATGTAATGGGATAAATCAAATTAGAAGACCTGGAACAGCACACAACTGCTTTGTTAATTTTCCATGTATTTTTCCAATTTTGCAACATAAAAAGGAAACTGTCTCAATCAGATTAGCCAACAGAATCTGTTTCTTCTCAAATCTCATCACTGTACTGATATCCAGAATGTTTTACCTGCTTTTACTTTAACATTAATTCATATTCTCTTCACATATGGCTTCCAACAGCTGTGATAGGCAAATCATTTTAAAGAAATGAAATATAGTCATTAACTGCAGAAATACAAAGAAGTTTAATAATTTCTAAAAAAAGCTTTCATCTGGGAAGCTCTTGTCAAAAGCCCCTGGCTAGCAGCAAGACTTCAAAACTTCCCATTTAACTATCCAGACAACATTAATCTATTATAGGTGCCACCCAGGAATAGAAGAAAAAATAACTTATTTTATCTGACACTGATGGATTGGGATTAAAATATAAATGAATTAGGCACATTTAGATAATTTTCGTAACTGCAGTTGCTAGTTGTCAGGGTTTCAGTGCAAATCTCACATTGAATATTGTTTCATGACTTCCCTAGACAAACAGATGGTCTCCAACAAGAAGACACACCAGAGAAAAGAATGAACCTGCATTAGTTCTGACAGCATACTTTAAAGAGAAATTAATCTCTTCCTCAGTCTAAATTTAAATAATCGTTTAGGTCTCAAATCAGTAACAATGTTTGGCTCCCATTCTAGAATAGCCCACATAATGCCACAGAGGCCTTCAGAAGCCCAGCATGACCATCTGCAACGTAGGAGCCTGAACATATTTTTTTCTTTAAATTGAGTTATGCCCTTTGGTGGTAGCTACCCAGGTCCTATAATTATCCAGGGGTGCAAATGGTAGCTTAGAAAAATCAAACAAAAACAAAAAGCACAAACACAAAAAACCTAATCAGACCCAGAAAGATGTGTATGGGAGGTGAGGGGAATTATATAATTGCTTCCCTTGGAGCAGGCTCTGCACAAGCAGACAGCTGCCAAAGGAAGGGCCTGGCATGGGGGATGAATGCCCTGTCCTGCTGCCCCTCAGGCTCCTGGCTTGCTCCCCACTGCCCTCTGCACGGACAATGCCCTGGGCACAGCGAATGCCAGGGGCTCCTGCCAGCCCTGCGTGGCTTCAGCCCTCTCCAGGTGATGGCCCAAGACTGGCCACGGCTTCTCCAGCAGACTGCAGAATATGGGCACCTACTGCACTGCCCAGACAATGCCCAGAGCCTGGAGCTAGGGTTGGGTGGGTGACTTTGGAGAGGGGACATGGGGGAGGTTGTTGAGAGCAAAGCAGGTCCATGAGGCCTCCTGTACCACTTAACAGCTCTTGTGGCACAGGCAACAACATGCAGGTCAGACACACCTCTGCTGAGATGGCAGCATGGTAGGAACCCATCCTGGCTCCGGCTAAATGATGGAAGGCTTCATCCACTGCAGACACCACAACAAAATGTATGTGAGACACTCCTGCAGCTATCACACAGTGATGCAGTGACTATTTCCTCTGCATGACTATTTCCAAGCTGGATTCCTTTGTAACTGAAGGCATGCTGGCTCAAACTGCTCTCATCGTGCCCCATCCTCAAAAAAATTAAAAATGTCCTCTGGGCAGCAGCTTGGTCCCATGAAGTGTTTACTATTGTTTTTACCTGAAAAATTCTGAGCACATTTGTTTGTCTGAAATCAAAACTATGCTGAGAAATAATGACTGAAAAGAAGGGAAACTCTGAAACAGTTTGATATGGCCATTGTTAAGAAATCAAATTATGGTTATAATTGGCACTTCACTAGAACTCCACAACTTTCTACTGTCATCAACTCACCTAAACAAAACTCTTGGAATTCCAGTAGTTATTAATTTTAAAAACTGTAAACAAAAACCAGCCAACAATTAGAGCTTCCCTGAAGCTGATCTTTTAGCTCTGACAGAAAAAAATCCTTCCCTCAGGTTATCTTAATGTGATGGTAACTGCAATGCTTCATTACAATAACAATATAAGAAAAAGCATATAGGCCAAAAAAACCCCAAGATCTTCTTAAAATTCAATAGATGAGTTATTGATAGCTGGGTTCTTTTTTGAATGCTGTTAGACAATTTCAAAGGAACATCAACATCAAACTCCAGAATCTCACATTAGGCTTGAGAAGGTAAACAGATTAGAGATGAGTAATCATGAGCTACACTGGTGCCAAGTAAGGAACACTTTTTCTTCTAATCCACATCATTCAAAACAGATTACAAAGACCAACATTTAAGGTCCCTAATAAGTAAACTACAGTAAGTACAGCCAGATATATTTAATACAAAAATCAAATACCCTTACCAAATATTAATCTCTGACTCTTTAAAAAATAATTTAGCAAAAAAAAAAAGTTAAAGCTTCTAAGAAAACAAAAAATAATTCCTGCTCAAAAGTGAGAAACCGTGTGCAATCCTGCTTGATTACTACTGCATCACTCCTATTCACTTGTTGCCTTTGCTGCACAGTAATCACCAAAAATGCCTCCATATCAGGAGGCTGTTTTTCTCTCAATTAGCACCCAGTTACAACTTCATCACATCAGCTGCTGCTTGAAGACCTATCTTCCTCTTTGTGGCTGGCTGTGGAGCAAGCAGCACAGAATCAATGTGTGCAGGTCAAGCACAGTGTCGTGCTGTTGTTGTGGTGCAAATAGTTATTTGTAGCAACAACAGTATTCTTCAAGTATTATCAGCATAATATGCCCCTTACAACTGAACACAACAGACAGTGAATAAAGTGAAAATATAAACACCCATCCGTTCCATTTACAAATATTTTTTTCTTCTTTTATCTCATAATCCTAACTTTCTCCTGAAAAATACCAGTCATCACAACACATACAATTTTAACACATTCCTTTTACCATCCCACTTCAACTTTTTCTTCGTCTGAGCTTAAAGAGGTAAACTTTATTAGAAGCAAATCAGTTCTTACGTAGCATTTATTTGGAATATATTCACAGAATTTTTACTCATTTTTTTCAGTGGCCAGCAATGCCTTGAAGTTGTGCTAGTATTTTAAAATACAGCCTGCACGTACTGTTTTATGTGCTACTCCATTCCTGTTTGAATGGAGCTTTTGCCTAAAGAACCCAAGTACAAGCCAGCACTTCTAATTTGTTTCTACTGAAGCAAAATCTCCTCAAAACTATACAGGAAATTTTATTCTAGAAGAAGTAGCATGACTAGGCAGAGAACAATTCTGAAAGGAAATGGGAAACCAAAAACAAAAAGAAAAAAATTTAAAAATAGTAGTAGGGACTAATATAAATATATAGTAGAAGACAGCACGAAGACCTTCAAAGATTAAATATTTAACTGGATTTCATGACAGCCACAATAAAGAGCAGAACTGACCTAAAATGACATTTTTGATATCATGCACTTAAAGGCACAGAAAATGTCTTTCTTACAGTGCACCCAGAAGTAGTTAGCACTTTCACACTGAGTGATTTCTACAGCAATTTTTATATCTATTTTTTCCACAACAATCCATTCTCCGATCAAGCTATCTGTACAAATGCCTTCAGATGGTTCTGTAGCCACAATATCTAGGACATGACCAAAGAACAGCAGCAGGTTTTATCCAAAGAGCCATGCTCATTTCCAGAGGAAAGAATGACATTTTGGGATATTCAATTTCTTAAGTATTTTTAACCATTGTGCATTATATTTCTTGTTAATAATTTGCCCTTCTCCTTCAATCTCTGACTAGAATCAGAGGAAAATGTGCTTCGCAATATCCCTTTCTTTGCAAATTGAGGTAATGTATGTATTGAGTATTTAATCTGCAAAAATAAAAAATGCAGCTTTTTCCTCTACGCCTCTAGCTACACAATGGACTCTGTCCTGGCACAGGTTGCCCGGGGAGGAGCACAGTAAATAACACTTCAGAATTCCTTATTACTGACCCCTTCCTTTTCCACAAGTTGTTGTTTGTTATTCAGAGTGCCACATTCTCCGCTGCTTGCCATTTCTGTCCTGCTTTCTCTCCTGCTTTCCTCTGCCTGTTGCGTTTCTCTCACAGCGTGTCTCTACCAGGGCAGCTCCCAGGCAAACACCCTCCCCTGATTTTTTTTCCAAACCAAGGAGCTAAAATAACCCTGGATGAAGTTTAGGAGGCTGGCAGAGAAATGTCATTGTAAGATCTTGCTCCTCTTGGGCTTTTGGCCCCTTCAGAGCTTTGCCTTGAAGGTCAGGAACATCTATTCCTTGCTGGAACCTGGAATTCCAGCCTATTGCCACATGTTCTGTGGATCCCAGAGGGCATTCCCGAGGTTCCCAGGGTGCTGGAGCTGCTGTGCCTCCCAAGAGAGCTACGAAGGGGCAGAGGAAAAGCTCCAGCAGCTGGGTGGGCTCCCAGAGCAGGCAGCAGAGGTTGGTTTGCTGTGCATTCTTCAGCTGGAGGAAGAGGGAAGGAGGAAAGGGGAAAGGAGTCCCTGACAGAATCCCAGGATGCTTGTGGCTGGAAGAGCGCCTGCCCAGGAGTTAGGATGCCACAAGGGAGAGACGCTTCTGCCCCAGTGATGTTGCAAATGAGACCATCTAAGAACAAATGGATTTCAATGAACAGAGGTTTTATTGAACAATAAATGGCAGGGAGACAGATGAAAAGAAATAGGAAAGAGGCCTCGGGGTGAGAAAAGAATAGAACCAGCTGGAACTGGATGGTTTTCAAGCTCCTTCCTTACATTCTGGGGTTCTAGAGGATGCGTGGAGGTGTATTTTAATTTGATACTATTTTTCTTATAATTACTTTTTACTTTCTTCTTCTTCATCTTAGTCTTCTATTTAATTACTACTGCTACTCTTTCTTCTTCATCTTCATTATGCTTTTATTCTTCTTAGTCCAATTCTTATTTTTATTCTTATTCACTACAACTCCTATTTCTTCTTTGTCAAATTCTTATCCTTATTCTAATTATTCTCCTGTCATGCTAATTGTTATTCTTACTCTTTTTCATATTCTTATTTACTATTATTTCTTCTTCTTCATCTTCTTATGCCTCTTCTCGTTCCTATAATTCTTATTCAACATATTATTTTTATTATTCTTTTTTCTTCTTCCTCTTATTTACTACTACTCTTCATCATCATCTTATTCTTATTCCTACTCATCTTCTTATTCTTCTTATTACTTTTGGGGGATGCTTTTTTGGAGGTTTTTTGTGTGAGGGGGTTATTGGGTTCTTTTAACTACTCCTACTTAAACTCAACTTCCATTTGGTTTGGAGCAACGCTGTGAGTCACATCCGTGGAGCAACACCTGCTGTCTTTGCCCATTCCTGATGGATACAATCCCAAAGGACCAGCATGGAATCCTTTCAGGATGAAAGGAAAGGGCCTTTGATTCCACCAGGGGCAGTTCAGATTCAATATCAGAAGCAATTTTTTGGAGCCAGAGGGGTGAGGCATTGGCAGAAGTTGCTCAGGGAGGTAGTGGAGTCCCTGTTTCTGAGGTGTTCAGTTGTCCTGATGGGAGCTGTTTGGGACCGACCACCGTGGCGGCTTGGGGTGCGGGGAGATGCCCCTGGGCCACTTCAAAGCTCAGCTGGGAACTACGTCCAGGCCAAGGCTGCCGGTGTGGCTCCCTGGGGCACACATCCTGCGCAGGCCCCAGCACAGCCACCATCGGCAGGCTCAGGCTGGCGCTGGTGGGGCACTACTCCTGCGGCTGCGGGGCCAGGCAGGGGCAGCGGAACAGTCCCCGCAGTGCCCGCAGCACCCGCCTGAGGCGGCCGGGCCTTTTCCTGGGGGGAGCCGGCTGCTGCCTGGGGGCCTGGGCTGCGAGCTGGGGAGCTGAGGGGCTGGGGGGGCTGTGCGGGTCAGGCTCCGGACTCTGCAGCCCTGCCTCAGGCCCCTGCTGGGCCGAGGTGGGAGAAGCCGCGTGTGCCACAGGACCTTGCAGGGGGGCAGGCGAGGCGCAGAGCGGCTCTGCTGCCTGGCCCTCCACCCAGGCCTCCCGCGGGACGGGCACTGCGAGCCCCTCTGCCGCAAGAGCTGCCAGGCTTTGGGCCCTGNTGCTGTGCGGGTCAGGCTCCGGACTCTGCAGCCCTGCCTCAGGCCCCTGCTGGGCCGAGGTGGGAGAAGCCGCGTGTGCCACAGGACCTTGCAGGGGGGCAGGCGAGGCGCAGAGCGGCTCTGCTGCCTGGCCCTCCACCCAGGCCTCCCGCGGGACGGGCNAAACCTCTTGGGTGATGGAACCTTCCCAATCCGATGGTTCTCGGTAGTCTGTGGCTTCGTGGAACAGTTCTGGGGCGATGTATTCATCCCAGTACGAGTAGCCTTGGGAGCTGCTGACTTCTCCTCGGGACAGCTCTGAGTCTGCCTCACCATGGCACTCTCGGGAAAAATGGAGCTGGGTTTCGTATTTCCATTCTTCCTTGTCCCCAGCTAAGGTCCCCTCCTTGTCGCGTTTCTCTGCCAGGAACGACCCCCCTTCATCTTCCTCCTGCTGCTCACTGGGGGTCTGGGCTCTCAGCGGGGTGGGTGAGGGGCTGGGTGGGCAGCAGGGGCTGCGTGGGGCAGGGAGCTGGCTCTGTGCCCCTGCTGCTGGCACCTCCTCACTGAGGGTAGAAGGCTCTGATGCCTTTTCCCCCTCCGGAGCCTGAGGCTCGGGAGGGCCCTTGTCCTTCTCTGGGTGCAAGGGTCTGTCCCAGCTCTTGTCACTGAGGCCTTCTCCACACTGGGATGACCCCTGGCTGCTCACATTGTCTTCCTCCCACTGGAACAGCTGCGGGACACTGATCTCGACTCCCCCATTGGGCAGCTCCTGGACTGTGACCCTTTGCCCCCACTGGAAGACCTCGTGTCCATCTCCCCACTGAAATTTCCATGCCACCTCCCACTGCCCCAAGTCTTGGTGGCTCCCCGCTCCACGTGAGGACACTTGCACCCATCGGTGCAACTCACGGCCCGTTGCCTCATCCCGCAGGTGAAACTCTTTGCTCCAAACATCGCTCCCCTGGGAATCTTCAGGATCCATGCCAGGTTTCCTCTCTTCCTCCAAGATGACAAAGGCTCCCTTCTCCTCCTCGCTCTCTGGCTGTGGCCAGACTGAGCCACCAACTGCACCCACTGAGTGCCCGTCAAGGGCCTGCTCTTGTGGCCAGCTGGGCACGGGGCTGGGTGGCTGGGAAGAGCTGGGGTTGGCCTTGTCCTCCTGAATCTCTGAGGTCCTGCACACTGAGGGATCCCGCGAGCGACAGTAGCTCTCACGGACTGGGCACTCCTGGGTCCTGCAGCCCTTATATACCCTCTGCCGGGTCTCTGATGTCACAACGGTTTCTTGCCACCACCACGTCCTGCATCACAAAAGGCCCTGGCACCACTGCCTGTGTCACAGAGGGCCACACCCGGCACCCCTCCAGCAGCCATCCCCACTGCAAAGCCTTTTCTGTTTGTGGCTGAAATGTGGCGGTCTGACATCTTGAAAAAGTTAAAGCTTTGGCTTACCGTGTTGCCTAAGAGTTTTCAAAGGGTCAGTCTTGATCACAGCAAAATACTTTCCACGGGCCAGTCAGTTAAATGTATGTTGGGCTTGCTTACTTCTTTAAAACACAATAGCAGCGGTTTTTTTGTCTCAGGGAGAGATTCAGCTCACACTTTTTTTTTCCTTCCTGTTTAGCTATGGCAACCAGTTCAGTATGAGATTTAGAAAGATGGGCATTGAAATTAGGTGGCAAATAAGAATCTGCAGGTTAAGAATTTTTTTTTATCCTGGAGAAGAAAAAGGAACTTTCACAATGAAGCAACTTATGTAGCATTCCAGAAAAATCTTAAACAATTCCCAATAAATATCCTAAATAACAAATTTACTAACTAACTACAAAAACAAATGAAATATAAATCCTACACTGAAACAACACAACAATGCCTTGGTAATTTTGCAAACAGAAATATTTTGTTTGCGTACTTCTGGACCCCACATTTCTCTTTGGAAGTGAACCCCAGTGAGTCACCAGAGCTGAAAGGCAGCAGTAACCACTGCAAACTTTTATGTGCCTATTTATTCTGAATTTCTATCAAAATGCCCAGTAGTTACTAGTATTTCCCATTTCACATGGTGTGTACATAGCATTCATGAGGTGGAAGTGACTACAAAGGAATTCACACAGCTACATGTAGAATGCATTATGTGATGCATATAAATATCCTTGCATGCAATTTCCAACAAAGAAAATACTTCACATATATGAAAATATGAAGGTCTGTCATAGTAACACTATGGGCTTTTCCTTCCCCCAAGAAGCATTTTATTTCATAATTATCTTCACTGACATGATAGCAGAATTTACCTGCAGTCTATCTTCATTTTCAGCTGACAACAGTCAAAAACCTAAACAAACTAGAGCTTCATAGAGGAGTCATGTCTACATTGGCAAGCAGTTCTTTGTAATGGGAGCTGATCTGTAACGTGAGATTATTGCTGCTAAGTACCCAGAGTCCACACAGCACACAGCTCAGACAGACCTGCTGCTGACAGCAACTGCCACTGCTGGCGCATCCCTGCTCTCACCCTCTGGGCTAATATCACTGGGAAGAAATCCCTTTCAGAATGCTCCAGGGCTGCCCTACATCAGGAACCAAACGAAGGTAGTGGGAAACAGTCAAGAAATCCTGTGCAGATGAGCAGTACTGGGTGTGAGCTGAAATGCCAGCACAGAGCCACCCAGAAAAGACAGCCCCAACCACAGAATTGATCTGATCACTCCTTCCTTAGAGAGTCAATCAATGAGATTTTCTATAGTCTGAGCTGTTTCTGATATTGGCTGCAAGAAAGCATAAGGAGCATGTCCCAGTAGGAGAAATAAATGAGGGTCAACAAATACCAGAGAAAATATTTGTTCTACTTTTACTGTCAACTATCACTGCAAATCTTCACCTTGTACAATGTGATCAATATCTTTAAGGTGTGGCTGTTGAGTCACTGTTATGTAATGGAAGATATTTTATTAATGAGGAAAGGAGAATTACTGGTCCTTACAATGGTTTCTCCTGATAGTAACAGAGGTGTTGGAGAGATATTAATTTTATCAGATGTAAAAATACTTTAAAAAAAATCCCCAGTTTGTTTACAACTAAACCTGTGCTAATTACTGACCAATGGCAATCACAGCAACCATTTAACAAACAGCAGCGTGATAGGCATGAGAAGTGCAGTGGGGAGAAAACAAAGAGAAAGAGCCTAAGCACTAAACTGAAAATAAGAATAAGGGAGGGAAATAGAACCACTGAAGATCATTTCTACTGCCACCCATAGTATTTCAAATGCTCCAGCAGCAGTATTATAAAAACAATAACATTCAGAATGAAGCTTTAGCCATCCAGCTCTTAGATCTGCTCAACGAGCATAGGAGTTTCAGCTACAACAGAAGCAATTTCTGGTCATCAGAGAATTGGTCTGATAACAGAGCTGGAGGATGCCAGAAACATGGAAGCAGGGCTCCATGACAGACCCTCCTGCATTTATATGTCCCTAAGTGGGAATCTTCAGACGCTCCTGTGCCCAGTGCCTGGGTTCAGGGGCACTGTATCAGGCATCTTTGGCAAGGAGATACCAAAGTCTCTTATTCAAATTTACTGTTGTGCAAACATGGAGCAGGCAACCAATCCACCTTTCCACCCTGTCTGACCACAGTATTTCAAACTGTAAAATTAGCCAAGGATCCCAGTGAGAGTTCTTGAAGTCTGCAAATATTTTCTCCTCCTCAATATCTAAGATATGCAGGACTTGATAATGTGTCAATCAAACCCACCCTGTGAAACCAGTCCTAAAAATAGTGAGATTCACAATAATGCATCAGAGAAGTGTCCAGGGCAACCTCTACCATATGTTTTTTTCCCCAGACCTAAGTAAACTACCTATCTGAAAATCATTCACCTGGTAGTGTTCATACTCCACCAAAAGTGGAAGATGAAGCCCTACAGATATGACAGAGATGATAGCTGCACCACAGTGTTGCTCTAAACAGAGTTCCCTGATCTCTGGCCTAGCTCAGACACATGTACAACGGTGAAGCATACATGGATAACACTTCTTTTTAAATACCAAGAAACCCCGCAAATATTTCCAGAAGCTGTTGTAAATTAAGCAGAGTTTTTCAGGGTTGTGGGGATCTGAAGAGCTGTTCTGAGTGCCGGAAAAATGTTTTGTTTAGACCTGATAGACTGAAGCAGCAAAATAAAAATTAATCTTGAAAGAACATATGCATCTTATTACAAAATTTTATGTGCGTGTGCAGACTAAAAAACCACAGTTTGTGGGAAAAAAAAAAATCCAGAGTGTCTAGGTGACCTCTTAAGCTTTAGTTTGATGAGAAAATGTAAATTCTTGCTTTAAATCTGCTGGAATACTCAAATTGTATTTTAATTGGTTTAAATTAATGTTATATAAAAAATATTTACCTACAGGGAAAAAAATCTTCACAATAGTAAGAGAAAACAGATGGAATTTATATGGCATTTTAAATACACATTTGCTTAATGCTTTACTTGCTTAAGAGTTGACTCTCAGCCCTCTTGAAGTTCAGGTCATATTTCCACTTGACTTTTATGAAAACTGAACCAGCACTTCAAATATCAAAAAAAAAAAAAACCCTGAGATGCAAGCAATGAATTAGGACAAAATCAGATTTATAAAGTTAATAAAGAAACCAAAGTTTTCTGGTACTCAAAAAAGAAAAAAAAAAAGAAAGGACTGTATTGCAAAATCTGCAGTAGAATGAAGTGCCTCTGCTGCTTAGTTACAGAAATCAGACATTTAGGATAGGGCTCAGTAAAATGTATTAATTGCTTCAGAGGTCATGGTGCAAGTGTTCAGTAAATGAGTTTTCAATTGTTAAAGGAGCCATTCTGTGTCTTTTCAGGGAGGGGAAGCAACCATTTGAGCATAAAAGCAACAGAGCACCATAATCAACAAATATTTGTGTTTTAAAAAAATTGACCAAAATGTTTATTCTCAACTTCATGAAAGAATAAGAAAACTTTGTGAGCCTACATATACAATTAAATTCCAGAATTATACATATACATGCATAATATGCTAGAATGCTAGCCTGAAAATTAGAACTACTGCTGTTTCTATTATTACCTCCCTTTTCTTTAAAAGGCGGTCAATGAATTTACCTCACTTTGCTAAAGAAGTTTGAGGAAATGGTTTCCCCTTCAGAGAGAAAAAAACATAGAGGATGTCTCTGCCTCTGACACATCCTGCTATTACAAATCTAAATCTTCAAAAGTCCTACAAATGTGGGTGCGAATCATTTTAATAAAGATCTAGGTTCACTGTAGCACTTGGTATATGTTAGGGAGATGCCATTGCCTTCTCAATTATGTAGGATCATGATGAAACACTCACTTTGGTCATACCCAAGAGCAACATTCCTCATTTGGTTAATTTTTCTCTCTAGAATCACTTCATTTTGTTGTCTGAATCTGGCTGGCTTATGTCCTATTGTATATATCAAAATTTAAAATTGAAAGGAAGAAATGAATCTGTTTACTTTTTTAATATGAAAACATGACTGGTAGAAAGATTTTGAAAAAATTTACAACTGGCTCAATTTGTCAGTTTTCTGAAACTCCCATCACAACAATCTCCAGCTCCCTGACAGCGATATACACACATGGTGTGTTTATTCTTAGATGTGCAAGTATCTGTTTGTGTAAGTTATCCCCTGTACTCAGCTCAAACAGCAGCTTGATGCTCCTCAAAATCCTAAACAGATGAAAATGCTGCTTAACTGCAAAAATACCGGGAACCAGAGACACACCTCGCAGCAGAGAGCTCATCAGGAAATCCCCCTCTTTCACTGAGTTCAATACACCTGTTTCCAAGTCTAAACTTTTCTGGACTCCTCTCCCCACAGCAAAGCTCTTGATCTTTGACGGCGCTCTGATTACTTTCTTCAGCTCACCAGCACAAAAAGCCTCAGCTGGAGAATGATGTCTCACCCTTCTCCCGTGGGTGGGAAGGTGCAGATTAACCAGCTTTCAAGCTATTGACAACAGGAACAGTCTCCTTTACACTATAAAAGGGTATCATTTGCATTGGCATTCAGATTTTATAATCGTTGTAGATGTTGAACAATACTTTTAATGAAGCTCACAAGACCAGAGCGATAGGCAAAAGCATGGCAAACTTCCCCTGATTCTCTGAGGTATTTCATAATATAATATTGAAATTTTAAGAACTTCCCAGAGTAATTAATTACTACTGGATATAATTTGTATGCATCATATTTAGACATCAAAAATAAAGCCTAATTTGCTAGAGGAAGTCTTAAATAGTACATTTTGCAACATTACAGGCACTAGAATTAATTAGACAGTGTTTAAAATCCTCAGAGTCTTTTCCTTCACACCTTCTTGAAAAAAGTTCTGTTATTTTTTGTTTCGTCTTCCACCAGGATGAGGAAAATATTTCAGCATTTTTCGATGATTTTGAAGAGAATAAGATAGCAATGGGTGTCAAATGATAATCTGACTATTTATGATGTAATATATAGAGAGAAATTTAGAACATTTACATTGCAAATATTTGAAAAGAGAAGTCAAAATAAAAATGATGTTATCTAATTAGACAGGTTTTAACAATTAATTCCAATTTTGTTAGCAGTTGAGGAGTCCTCTTTGAGGGTACACCTTGATCAGGTTAATTGGGTACTGAAGAACCTAAGAGAAACCCCTTGGCAAAACAAGTGTTTGTAAGTTTAAATGTTGAGGCATTGTTTGTAGGACTGGTGAAAAACACAGCCACTAAAGTGCATTTTGCAGAGATGGAGCAGTTCAAAATATTCTGCCTAAGCAAAACAGTCTTGTTTGGCTTAATATTTGTATAGTTTCAAATTCATTCCTTTAACAGTATCACAACTATTTGGTGCTTTTAGCACAAGCTTTGAGACAACTGTTAAAAGCAGTACTAAAACATGCCAGCCCACTACTGCTGCAGCTTACCTAATATGTATATATAGAACTGGAAAAGTTTAAATTAATTGAGAAGTCACGATCATTATAGTGCTGTCTTGTTAAGCCACTGCCAATTTTTAACATAAAAACCTTTAGATTTGTTGTAATTATTAAATTAGCTCTGTCTGTGCGGGGAAATGAGAACAGTTTTTAGCTACTGTAAGGAATTCTCAATCATGTTCCCTCATAGCTGAGTTCTACAGAAGGCTACAGCTTCTGCTTGGCACATTTATTCCAGTCCCTACCCAGACACAGAGGATTTCTTCTGTGTGTTTGAAGGTTAAGAGAAACAAAACCCTCCAGCTTTTACAAGGAGACAGGAGTAGACAAGGGGAAGAGCCAAACCCATGTGAACCTGACAGTGTTCCTCAAAGTACACCCCATGCTTCCTTCTATACATCATTCCGTACCTTTAGCCTTATCTCACAATCCCATATACTGCTGATTGCTGGGAACATGTCCAGCCAGGCTGGGGGTGACACTGGCGTGCATGGCCATGTGGCACATGGGCACAGGATACTCCCCTGCCAACCCTTGGCGTGGCACTGACCACAGAACTCACATCAGCAGGCAGACGGGGTCCTTGGCAACCTCTTTTTCACCACTATGTTGGAGAAGAAACCAGGTGATGGGAAAATTAGTTCCCCAAAAATATTTTTTAAAAAACCAAACCAAATAAACCCTCTTTCCCTATACTTTCAAATTTTGTTCTCACAAATTTGGATATTGGTCCACTTCTTTCTGAACATGAAACAGTGGATGCCAAGTTACATAGACACCTCTGAAAAATTTGCTTCCAATAAAATTTTTTAAACTTCTTACAATTATAAGTGATTTGCTATAATCTGCAAGAACTGATGCTCCCTCTAACCCAAGTGAAGCAGACTCTCCTCCCTACTCCCACCTTGCTTTCTGTCCAGAGCAGCACTCAACATAAAGTGTATGGATTGTCTTGGTTTCATTTTGATTTGTCATTATAGAAATAATTAACAGTAATTCACAGGGAAATTTAAAGTGCAGTAAATAAAAACTGAGTATGAAATTCTGGAAAGTAAAGAATTCCACTACTTTCTCTCTTCTTTTTTTATCCACCTTTTTTTTTTTTTGCTCTCACAGCATGCTATCATAAAGAAGATATAAAATAAATAATAAGAAATTCACCAAGACCTAAACAGGGTTCCTAAAATAATTTCAACTTAATACAATTTTTAAAAAAATCACAGATGAGTATTTATAAACACTTTAAATCATTCAGATATTATTTTTCTCTTTCACAGTGTTAGTCACAGCTAAATAGTATATTAAATAATTACATGGTTTGTGCAAAAACGAATTTGACATAATCAGCACTGCATATATTAATATTCTAATTTTACAGTTTTGTTTAGAGTATAAGCAGTATTACAGTTATAAATTAATTATGCACTGGTTCTTCCTTTGTCTGTTAACTACCTTCACAAGTAATCAGCCAAGAAAACAGGAAAAAAAAATTATCTGAAAAATTCATTTCACCACACTATTCTTTGAACTCCTAAATACATTGAACATTCATTAACTCTTGATTATATTTTCGTTATTATATTCTATGTGTAGCTGAAAACAAATCCAGCTTCCTTCAGGCAAACATTTGCAATCTAAGAAAGTCAATTTCTGTAAACATAATCCATTTTAGGCATGAAATTTTAACACATGATCTCCCATAAAAGACTAAAAATCCACAATCCAAATGCCGTAAAGTAACATAAATTTCAGTCTGTTTAATTGTTAATTGTTATTCTGTTATAATTATACATATAATAATTAGGGATTTCCACTGGATAGAACAGTTTCCAAAATTTCTTTTCATATCTTGGGCAGACTAGGTGACCTCCTCAGAGAAAGTACTACCAGGAGAAGTTGCCTCTGTATCACTATGATTCTGCCGAAATTAAATTTATGCATAATTCTTTTCTTATTATTTAGAATATTCAAGCATCTTCCAGATATAGAGCAAAGTGTGGGGCTTTTTCTTTTTTTTTAATTATTATTTAGGAAAGGTTTTCTTAAACAATATCTCTCCTGCATACTTGTTTTGCAATTGAAAAAAATACTGATATCAGAATTCTCAAGGTAGCAAGAGAAACACCATGTCACAGTACTGTCATAAGCATATATGCAAATTCAATTAAGACCACCCTTAAGGGATGTCTAAAAACATCTCAAGTGAGAACAAAAATTGGCAAATTATTCAAGACTGCAATAAGTATCAGGAGGTCTGGAATAAATGTCTTCCATGGTTAAGATTCCCATTACCTACATTTCTTCAGCTTCTTCGTAACCACTCCCTAATTTCAGGAGTGGTTAATTTCAGTAACTACTCTCCTAATTTTAGATCATATGTGCAAAATTTCAGGGTTTTCAGATGCCAAAGAACATGCATGTAACTTCAACAACAGATTTTGCCTTCACAAAGTTTAGCTACTGCAGAAGTTTTTCCTTGCATACAGATGTTATTGTGCACAATGAAAATTAATGCTTTGAGAAGACTGAATCATTAAAAAGAACATTGGACCTTGCAAGAATTTACCTCCTTTAGAAAACAAAACAAACAAAAAACCCCCGCAACATTATTTTGCACAGAGGATGAAGGAAGAAAAGAGAATCAGCATCTCCAAGGAGTAACCTATCAAGGAGAAAAGAGTTTGTCACAAATAGTTTTCTCGTATGGCTGTTACTGTTAGAAACAAATTAAAAGGTCAATCTTGTCATGCAGCAAATTATTGTCCAACAAACAAAGGACCATAAGAAAGTATCACTGTTTCTTGCATGCCTTGTTCTGCCAGAGGTAAAAATGACCTATGTGGGATCTGGGCTGAGCTCTTTCAGAGAGTTTTTTTTACTCACATTACGTGTCACTGAACTGCAGCCACTTCCCAGAAGAAAGAGAGCTCCCAGCCTCTTCGTGTGTCAGAATAAAGGCTTCTCACAGGTCTAGGCTACAGGACAGACAGTGAAACCCTAATTTATCTAACAACTCAAATGAACATTCCACTGATGTTTTCTGTCAAAAGAGTATTTCACCTAAGATTGACAATTATTAGCCATTATCTACCCTAAGCATTATTTTGTCTAAATACAAAGATTCTGAAGTTAATTGGACAAAATGTAGATCCTGTAATCCATACTATTCACCTCATTAGTGTTAAGCCTTTCCCCAAGCCTCCAGTTTAATTGCAAATGTTTGGTTCACTGAAGCTAATATCCTTTTTGTCATTGTTTTTCAGTTAAAAATCAACAGAACTCTGCCAAAGATATAGATTACCAATAAAGGTTTATCCTTTTATAATTACTTCAAAGCTTGTACCAGGCAAACAAAAGTCATTATTATGCAGGCTAAAGAAAATGGCAAAGGATTTTCTGATGCTGAATATTCAACAAATCAATGCAGGCAAGCTGTCTTCATACACACATTACAAGACTTTATAAATTTAAGGCACTTTAGAGCAGCATTTAGATGTTTCCGGTGTGCAGAATATTGTTCAAGAAGAAATACGAACAACTTTTGAAAAATTTATAGCTTAATACGTTGTTTCCAAAGCCATTGTTTTTAAAGAGAATAAGCCAAAATTAAAGTTTTAACTTCTGAACCTATAATTTTTGAATTCCTATTTATGATCTTAATAAACCTTGAAACGGTTTTAGAGATACAATATTTAATACTTTCACTTCTTAATCTGATTTATGATACTCTGAACATGTAAAGCCACAGAATTAACTCAACTGGTCACCTAATCCATTACAAAAGCTGCTCCCATTAGGTGAAATCCAATGGGAACAAGAGATTGCTTTTGTAGCAAAATTAATCACCTGCAGATAATTTTCTTGAAAATGTTGCAGCTCTAATCATATACCTCTATTCTATTAAGTCCTGAAATGAAAACAAAGCAAAAAGGGATTATATTTATATCCTATATATTTATTATATAGTCTCATATATTGCCAGCATGAAAATGAAAGGTATATTACCACACATAATATAATGAAATTATTATTAATTTCAAGCCACCACTCAAGTACATTTACAATTGAAAGCAAACACTATGGATTCCAATTTTTTGTTAGGTTATTGATATTTTCCTGACAGTAGCTAATTTCTATGACAAAGGTTATTTTTCAAGTTTCCTGTGGATATTATGGATCAAGTAGTGCACAAAAACCTCAGAACCTTATTTTTTGTATCTGCTGATAGTCTAATTGCACTGGCAGCAATAGCACAACTTGTACTGAGATAGGAACATCCTTGCTGGCTGAGAGGCTTGTTGCTTTCCCAATGCTATCAAGGAAATAGCAACAACAGCAACAAGTCAGCAACAATACTAAAGAGAAAGTATTAGTCATAGGGATGGGCTTTGCTAATGCCTTTTTATATCATGCTGTAAAGCAGGTAAAGTGTGCTTGGCCCAGTAAGACACATTTATACTGGAAACCACAGTTATGCCCATTCATCCGACCTATCCTCAAAATTCAGAAAGGTCACAAAAATTTATGTTCAGGATTATATATTACCTAAGTTCTCTGCTTGCTTTCCTTAAGATATGTACCAGCACACAGCTGAAGATGTGACAATTTACTCTCATACCCTATGTGATAAAAAATATGCTATTATGGGAGAGGAGAAAGAAATGAAATCAAAAGGGATTTGTGAAAAAATAAGAAAGAGAGGAGTCAGTGCTAAAAAATATACTGATGCAGTCTCAAATATATGTTCAAAGAGCTTTGTACAAAAAAAGAAAATGAACAGAATATCCTGTTCAGGAGTGAAACAGACAACTGGAAAGAGCTTCAGATTAAAGAAGATCACACTTCCTTAACCACCTGGTGATAGAGTACTCCTTGGTCTCTTCAAAACCATTTAAATTGCTCCTTATAGATGCTGTGATTTGGGCAGGCATAAGTTCAGGAGAACAGAGATCATATTGCATCTTGCCAACAGGAAGCTACAGATACTTTACAGCCGTGCTGGTATGTGAACTCCAGAGGAAAACCCCAAATGGGAAGTGATGGTTTCAGAGTGATTTACATCTAATTGTTTGAGAATACAACACAAATTATGAAACACTGCAGTTCCAGGCACCACTCTGACTCTCCTACTTATCAGTTTCAAGGGATTTAGTGCACTCCAGTGAAGGTCAAACTATCTGTCACTCTTTGCAAATACAATGAAACCAACTCTTTGAGTTATATAACGAAATCTTTTGTAACTATTTTCCTAAGCCAGTTAGAAAAAAATATTTTTTCTCCCTCATAGCCAATCCAGTAGAAAAATCTCTCTTTGAAATACTTTGACTAATAATAAACTCTATTGGGAGAAACAAAAATATTTTGTTTAAAAACATTTCAGAGCAATTTTTTCATTCTGCAAATTAAATCTCCATATTATTTCATTTAGCATCTGACTAGAATGCATTACATGATACTTTCCACCCTTTAGGAGAGTACAGCATTTTGTGTGCTATGTGCAACTCTCTGCTCTCAAAGGAACAGCCAGGGAAGTCTGGTGGCAACTGGCATTGAGAGATTGCTGGCCCAGAGGAAGCTATCCACCAACCTGGACAATTACAGGATTTCTCATTGTCCTATAAAAATGGCAGAGTCAATGGAAAATAAATTCTCTACAAGGGGTAGTCGAGTAGGCAGGTATGGGGGGACATTGGAACAGAACACAGCAATACACAAAAACCCTCTGATGCAGGATGAAATATGTTACTTCCTAGATAGTTTTTCCCCAGTTTGTTTTCCACTAGTTAGGTTATTCGTTTGACGCTGAACTACCTGCTTCTCAAGGGTACCATAGTTGCTCCTTGTTACATTGTAAGTTGAACCTGACATTTTGTTTTGCCTTACATCTCAATTTCATTGTCACTCAGACCTTTAGAAACTGTTGATGCAATACTGTAATCTATTCTCATAGTGATATTTAAATACTATGTTCTTTACTCAGAACACTCTGATAGGTCCCTTGAAACCTCTTGTCAATATGAATTATCAGTCATATTTTGTTTCCTTTTAATCAGCTACTATTCCTCAATATCATTCTGTGATAGATCTGATTTTTGCTCCTGCCTCACTGTAACCAGATATAATTTAAAAAAATAACTTTAAAAAATCAGTCTGCCTTTATCCTACAGGTCTTTCTTTTATCAAATCAGAACTGATGTTACAGAGGCTATTAAATTTATTTATACACAACTATTTCAGTTTGACTTACTTATTTTGTCAGTTACCTAAAGAGATCAAAAAGAAAAGGGTTTACTGGCATTGTTCTGTAGTAACAAAAGCATCCCAAAAATTAATAGAACCACAGTGAATAAAATAAACAAGGAAAATCAATATTAGCTTAAATTTACAGTTCAAGTTTCTACACAGGTTTTGCCTGAAAGCTGTAGACATGTCAATTCTCTGCAAGCACAGGAACAGCCATAAAGATTGCCATTGAAGACTACAGCACACCTCTCCTCCCAGCACATCTCATTGCTCACATCTCAGCACCAGCCCATGCATCATCCATGCTGAACCCAGGATGAAATTTACACTCAGAAGATTTTACAAATTGTGAAGTTATGAGCCCCCATGAAGGACACCAAAGGGAAAAAAGTAGCAGAAGCACCTTCATAGGCATGGATTATAACACTATAGGTAAAAACTGCAATAAACCTTTAGGAACACACTCTGTCAGCATTAGTATTATTTCCACAGAAGGTCTTAATCAAAAGTCAGGACTCGAGAACAGAAGAAAAGTATGATCAGTATGAAATTTCAGAAACTGCAGACATGAATAGCAACTGAGCTGTTTGCTGCCCTGCTTAACCAGGTTTAGAACTTATTCCTATTCATTTTCATGGTAAAGACAACACTGAATGAAAACCACCTTCCCTGGTGAATACTTATTACATTTCATATGTTTAAGAAAAATCTGAACAGCATCTACAGTTCATACTCAGCCCAACCCTTAAACAAGTCTTGTATTGTGCACCAGTGCTAACTCCTACCTTCCCTCCAAATATGAACATGAGCAAAAAAAAAGAAAAAAAGTTAAACAAGCATATTTTGCAAAATATCATAGTGGGTATTACATTTTCACTCACAATGAACATTCTGTAGTGTCATTATTTGCTCCTCGATGACAGTATGTTCTGTTCAGAAACACAATACTTCTACATTACACTGTGTTACATTAGCACAGTGAGGCACTGCAGAGCAGTTACAAAAGCCTCCAATTGAAAGAAAAAGTGTGATTTGGTTTTGGTTTGTTTGTTTGGGTTCCTTTGGGGTTTATTTGTTTGTTCATGCAAAGAGAGCACCACAGCCTTGGCTTCTGGGATGCTTTAAATATTTTTCAGACAAGCCAGAGAACTTTTGTCCTAAGGAGAAGTTGAGTACTTGGATTAATTTGCTAATACAATGAATGTGATATAGCACATTGAACTCTAGTTCCCCAAACATTATTAATTCATTCCACAAACATATATTTAATTTTTAAATAGGAATAGACACTTTAAACATGATAAAATGGAAGAGTGAAAAAAATCCTGTGTACTTATCGTTTGCTGTTCACACTGAAGACTACAAAATTGTTTCCTTGTGATTCAAATTCTCATGACAAATAACTGCACTGTCATTTCAAGTGTCATAGCACATAATACTGAACGCATTGCAAAGCAGACTGTAGCTGATCATATAGTCAAGCAAAAACACAAGAAGCTACTGATTTCTCAAGTCAGCAGCATTTTTCAGTAGGGCTTCCTCTACGTACAATTTTACCTTTCCAGAGACGTGGTATAAACTAAAGGATTTTTCTCACACAATTTCCTTGTGCTCAGACTTAATGCCAAAAGTATATCAGTACTTTCTAAATAAGCTTATGAAATACAGATACACTTAGGTTAAAAAAAAAAAAAAATCCTAATCCAAATCGTCTAGAGCCAGATTTTTGTTAACTTCATTAAAACTGAGTGGTATCTTAATTCACCTATACTACCTTTATCTGTATATTTTGATACAATTTAAGCAATCAGTCTACAGAAATTCTATTTTAGTGCTATGTTAGCACTTGCCAATTATTAAGTAGCCATTAATATCAGTCTCCTTCAGGGAGCTAACTGAAAACTTGCAAAAACATTGGCAAAGCAACAGTGCTGAAGCTGACTGTTCCACAGAGTAACATGGAACAGTCTGCATGGCTGGCCCAAAGCAGCTGCTCTGTGTATGGAAGGGAAACTCTCTCCTCTGTATTGGATGAATTCTTGGCTTGTACAACATGAAGTCTACAGCATGAATGGCTCTCTAAATGTTGCTGAAACAATGCCAAAACACATTTCTTATGGAAAACACTAGGAAACCCAGTCTGAACAGTTATAAGCTTCAGTCAGAGAAGCTAAACAATATATTTGGATGGCTGCAACACATAAGACATGTTCAGCATTTGTAGCCATCTTTCTTGATTTTATCACCACAACTGTGTGGTACTCAGCACTCAATTCAGATTCATGGCCTCCGGACGCATGCAATTACATCAGCTATTTCTTAGATGAAACATGCTTTAAAATATGATCCAGTTTTCATATAGACTCTGAAACCAAAACAAACTAAAACCCAAACTCTCAGAACAGGGAGCCTGAGGAGCATTCATGTGTCAGTTTGTACTGGCACTAAATGTGAGGCTGGGAGGAGAGGAGACTGCAGTTTTGGATAGGGTCTGTCTTAATAGCTGTCCTTTTGTGAAACTGTAATTTATTTTCAATTACCTCTGTGAATGAGCTTCCAAAAAGTGTGTTGATACTTTAGGATATTGAATTAACTAATAATAGGAGATGTTACAAGCAATCAGATATATTTTTTCAACAATTTATCATTTGAATTAATGCTCAGCTTCTTTGAAATATTTGCATGACTTTCCAGGGTTTTTTTACTCAAATGCCACAACAAGTTGCATCCTTTCTTAAATCTGATACTTTATCTTCATCTTAAAATTTTTAATTTTTCCCAGAACAAACTGGCAAAGAGAGCAAACCAGTGAAGAGATCAGCACTGAAGCTGTGATTTTCAAATTGATTCATAAGCAGCCATAACACAAAGCAGGCATTAACTTACTGCTGCACTGCAAACCTCTGGCTAATTTACCAACCCAGGCACTGTGCAGCGCAGAAAGCACTTGGAAGGAAAGAGTCAGAGAGAGGTCAGTGCCTGAGCTGCAGCTCATTTCCACTGAGGCCCTGCACGGCCCCTGGCCCCGAGCAGCTCACATCAGACACTCCAAAAAGCATTCCCTGGGCCTGTCTTTCCCAGCCCAACGTGACAAACAACAGGCATTAATACAGATTTGAAAAGCCTTGTGACCGTTTTATTAGTTCAACTAATTCAATAGTATCTCATTTGATTGCAAATAGGCTTCTGCTGCTCCTGCAGACCTGAACCACCACCGTTACTCAAGCAGGAGAAAACCCCCTCACTCAAATCTGTGTCAGCACCTTCATTGGGAGCACTTAAAGGCATCTAAGAGCTTTGTGGCAGTTTTGCAGGCTTGGCACCAAACTCCTTGCTGTACCTCACCTGAGAGCCCATAAGGCTTCAGTACAATTTTTTCCAAGTCCTTCAGCTACCAAAATATGAGCAAGCCTCCCAACACAGCCACTGCAATAGATGGGGTAGCCTGTTCCCTGTGCTCCTTGGCCCTTGGTCCCTCTACTCCCAGAATGCCGTATCAAGGTGGGAGCTGTTGTCCTGATTAACATTTCACCTAAATGACAACATTCTTAATAGGATACTATCAATAAGGCCTAAGGAATACATAGAACAGTCAGTCATCTCAACTGTGTTTAATCTGTACAGGCATGGATGGAAAAGGCAACAGAAAATGGACAGGCTTTAACTTCTGCTCTTCTTTTTTGCTATGCTACTGCAGTCAAAGGAATTGCTGGGTTCTCTCTTCCACAAATCTATTGTGAGAGGTACATCTTTGTGATTAGAAAAGCTGCAAAGCCAGCATTCTCTTAACCCAGTAAGTCTGTTTTTCAGGACAAAGGAAGTGCCTGTTTCCCAGCTTTGAGACAAACTTACTTCTCTCTTTTGATGAAAAAAGGATTTTCCATGACCCTCAGAGGCTGCATGTTAACAGAAGCTATTTCTGCTCAATCAAGTGGCACAACAGGTCCCCATTGTGGAGAAAAGAAAGCTGGGGAAGTTCAAATGGCTCAAGCAGGCACACCAAGGCGATCTGTAGGAACCTCCGTGCTGGCTTTGTGCCTCCACTCCTCGCAAGGTGAAGGGTGAAGTCAGAAAGGAGGCTGCACCAGGGTATTGTGAAGAGCATCCTCACCACAATCCCAGCCCAATGGCAGCAAAAAGCATTGCTCAAATATTTAAGAACAGAAAGGTAGAAAAGTAATACAGGGTTTTTTTTCCCAGATTATTAATGAAATTAAATATCAGGTCCATGACTCCTTAAAAGAATATAGCTTCTTTTTCGCACACAGTGCTGCTTTGGACTCAACGCATAATACACAACAAACCAGTTAGGAACCCAGGTGAAAAAGTTTTGATACTCTGAAATCTGTTTCTACACCAGTGTCATGGATTAAAAAGAATGGAAATTATTCATATTTGTAAACATATTCAGTTGAAGCTAATTTCCTTTTTAAAATAGCAGTGTATCTTGTATAGCTTCTGAGATAGCAAAAAAAGCAATGCATACATTTTTGATCTGGGATTTAATTTTATATGTTTAAGCACAATTTGTTGGCTTTCAGCAATAGTTGGGTTACAGCAAATATTACATTTTAAAACTTTATGGAACTAATTTATAGCGTAGGGCAGGCACAGACTTGATCTCCTGGCAGCAAAATTTTATGTTTCCATTTCAGCAATACTGCCTAACACAATAATATCAGGCCAGCAAATCTTAAATATAAGTTAAGCTAACATGATCCATTGCCTTATAAAGCAAAAGTACCCTGTGGAGTCATGCTGAATATGCCAAGTGATTTTTCAAAATTTAATCATCCTAAATGTCAGATAAAGGTGCTTTTGCTGTCATTCTTTAAAACCAGGAAAGAAATCTGAGCGTGCCTTCAAGTCATACAGAAAACTGTTCGAAAATAGCTATGTTAAAATATTAATCTGATGTTTGCTAAATGTAAGGAAGGAAATATTGATGTGCTTTATTGCAAAATAAAGAATTGTATATTTTTCCCCAATAAAGATCACTGGTTTTCATATCGATATAGATATTACTGTTTCTTTCTAAGGCCAATTTATCATTTGATGATGCTTCCACAGTAGATGTTGTACAATGACAGCAATAATATTCTGATAAAAAATTTCAGTATTCCTCTAATTAAATGTGTGTTGACTTTAGCTCTTGAGTTGATCAAATAAACAAGTTGGAATGTTTCATAACCATGCTCTTAAAAAGCTCCTCTCATGGAATGGAATTGACATGAAGACTATTCACTAGAAGGTTGCACAAAAAAATATTGTATCACAGGCTCAAGCCCTATGTGGCTGAATAGAAAGTAGGAGTTGAATTATACTGAGGAATTTGAATATTTGTAAAATAAATTATGACTTATTCATAGGGCCTCCGCTAAGGCCACGTTATTGGGGTGAGGGAGAGAGGACATTCTGAATTATTTTTTGGAATTTCACGTTTAGAAAGGGTGGATATAATTTTACAAAATTAAGTAAAGTAAAATAACCAGCATAACTGACACTAGAATATCTCAGAGAGAAATAGAGATAAAGAAATTATATGGTTAGAGAAACGATTAAGTTAAAAACTATTTTAGACTATAAAGAACTGTGGATGGTGTCAATGGATTTCAATCCCTCCATTCTCTTTACTCTTCACACTAATGTCACATATGAAATACTTCACATTTACAGTTTCTATGCTACCACATGGATCAAATGAGCCTGTAAAATGCTCCATGTCCTGAAGCACATGCCATTTAATTTTAGGAGGATGACAGGCTTGGAATAAGCTTTGAGCTATCATCTGATCTTTCAAAACCTGTAACCACACTTGGCAATTTACACAGACAAATGAAATGCACATAGTGAGTCATGGTCAAATTCAGGTAACACTCCTGTAAACAAAGCTGTGATGGAAAACCACAGCAGACATGAGGACTGCAGTATCCTGTTTAGCACACACTGTCTTGCATTCAGGAGCAGTGGAATGTTCAAACAAACAAACCAACCTCTTCCTCCCACCCACCATGGGGGAAGAAAACCCCAACACACAACCAAAGCAAAAACCCAAACCAACAACAACAAAACACATAAAACCCCCACAAAAAGAACAAATGAGCCACAAAAAAAAAAAACCAACAAAACCAAACAACCAAATCCACATAACAAAAAATCCACCACACACATCAAAAAACAACCACTCTAAAAATTAACACAAGAAGCCCCAACACCTTAAGACAACAGAGGCAATGCCACACCTTGAAAGGCCCTCAGAGTACTTACGGCTCTGCCTGTGGCAATGAACGTTGAGGAGATACGAAAAACCCTGCCAAAAGATATTCCCAAAAATTATGAAACCCACTTAAGGGAGAAATACCTTTTCATAGTGTGCACGCAATGCAGCCATGCTTTTGATGAATAAATTTCTCATCACTTTTACAGCAGTTCACTGATTACTTAATTATTTGTATATATATGTCTTTCTTTGCCCCAGGAGACATAAATTATGTTTGTGACAAAGCCTCAAGTAGGTTTATAAACATGAAGACAAACACCTTGTGTCAATGAAACTCAACCACAAGACTAGAAGCCTCCAGTGAGGAACTAAAGAAACCTCTGCCATTGCTCACCATTTCTACATGCAATGACTACGAACAAGACATAAAAGGCAGCTCTAGAAAACTGGGTATACACTCTAGACAACCTTTTAGTCATCTTGAGGCTCCAAGTGTTCAGTTTCAGTTGGACAGTGGCTGCAGCAGCCATTTAATCCAATGGACTGTTTCCTGTATCTTAGCTGGGTGGGAAGCAGTGCAGTCTGTGTACAACCAATACTCTCCTGACATGTAATTCACTCTTTCTGAAGCATTCTGCTGTGTGTGTGTTTGAAGAGGTGAATTCAAAGGTTGTTTGACTGGGACATGGTCTGCACTACCTTGTAGGGTGAAGCATTCACAGCCAGTTTACAGCAGCTGCTCTGACTGTGGAGGGAACCACCCTCTCATGTGCTGGACTGGAGAGTTGAATTTGCTTTATCAGAAATATGTAAAGCAACACAACTGCCATATTGTGAAAGTCACTGCCCTTTGGTAATCCCTCAGTGAATTAGCAAAAGTCCAGAGGATGAAAAACACCAAGCAATAGACACTCAGAGGCTGTAATTGTCAGAATAAGCATTTTACTCTGCAAAAGAAAAGAGTTTATGCTTGACTGCATTTTCTACTAAACCCACAAATTACTTGTCAGTTCATCTTGTTAAAAATTACAATATTTATTTACTTTATTGCAGCTACACTGCTTCTAATATGGATTTACTTGTCCTAATTACTTGTGTCCATATAGCTTATCATCTCCATCAATTTTATTTGTGTCATTGAAATTCTTCTCAAATTTTCTTGTTGAAGACAAGGGAAATCAGGAACATAAAATGGATTAAATATAAACGGTATTGTATAACCACATCTCAGTCATTTTTACTTAACTTTTCTGATGTCCTGATTCTATTATTTAGCATTCCCTTTTCATTCAGCCTGTCAATCCACACTCATTCAGCGTTGGTGACCACCAGACTCTGATCCAAAAGTTTCTCATTCTTTTCTGATTATTTTAAGACAACATATGTGCTCACAAGCCTATGCAATTACTGCTTGTAAGGAAAATGCTCCTACTAGCCACAAATAAAATCAGTTCACGGCAATGGATTTAAAAGCATTAAAAACATAAGAATAGCTTCAGTTTAGATACAAGTGATGGCATAAGTGGAGCAAGATCAAATAATTGCTCCACGTAAATAATTTTTTAACAAAATATACTGGAGATGGAAAGAATAGGAAATGTTTCTGAAGACATCTTGATATAATTAACTTGTTCTGCCAGGCACTGCCTGAGTTTTACCTGGCCTTCGCCATAAGTTTTGCAACACAAGCTTGTGAGCTAAACAAGAAGACACAGAATAAATAGAAGACTTGAAAACAGTCACACACATTTGTCCTTTTAAGGGTGGAAAGGATACAAAATATGATTTCAGATTTGTTAAGCAGCACAGCATAAATTAACAGTGCTGCTGAAGATCGATTTCTACCAGCAATTTAAAGCAAGGCAAAAAGTTAATTAAAATCTGGCAAGAACTTGCCTCACACACAAAAAACCCCCAAACACATTAAGTAGTCCATTTACCTTAAAACATAAAATAAAATTTTGTTTTCAAAAGACTAGTGAGAGGGTCTAAAAAAAGATGAAACCGCAACAAATAAGTCTGAGTGACATATAGCAGAAAGAATAGATCATGCTTCATATTTCATTCATCTCTGAAGGAAGGAAGATCTAGAACTAAAAAAAGAAATCATTAGAGAACTAAAGGTTCATGAAAGTAACTAAGATTTGATACTTTGCTTATATTAGGAACGCAGAGTTTTCCTTAAATCCAGGTAAAAACTGAAAGTTTCATTTTTCTTAGTTGAAAGGACCTATTCACATGACAGTCAATCAGATTCCAGATGGATGCAACCTGCAGCTCAAGGAATCATTCCCTCGGGCCCAGGTGATCACATTCTCAGCCATTTAATCAAGAACCTTCACACACCCAAGGGCTTTCCACTTTACAAACCATTCAAAATTCTCTCTCAGCCAGGTATCCTTGTGGGATTCCTTACTTATAGCTTAATCAGTGGAATGAGGTCTGTAATGCCAGGATGTAGCTTCACCTGGACAAATCCCTACAATATTGCAATAAGGGCTTTAGACAGCCCTTTAACAGGTTTTGGAAAAAAATATTTTAAGCATGTACTGCTGTTATTGCTACAAAAGATGAAGTAAAAGTTTGTATTACTTTTATTATTTTTGTGGGTTTTTTTTCCTTAAACCAAGACAACACACCGAGTCAAACAAACTACAATACAAAATGTAGATGTTGTACTATATTCTTTTTTGTAAATGTATTTATTTTCACAGCCACTTGCTCCAAGGTTTAGCAAATAATCTGGATATGGTTTGCAGAATCATCATCCTGCCTATTAAGCAGATGTAAAATTAAGCACTGCAGGAGGCTGCCAAATTGGAAATCATTATGACTAAATCTCGTAACAAAAACTAATTCTTTAGAAGTCTATTAATTTACATTAAACGCCAGTATGTATATATTACATCATACAAAAATGTGTAGTAAAGTGTATATGTAACACAGAGCTTATTTATAAGCCCTTCTTCCCTTCTCTCTCTCAAATCTTTCCTGGGTTGGGAAAAAAGAAAAGAAAGCTGGAGTGGCCACTGAGGATGACACACTTTTTCTGTCAGCTTTGTGGCCTCTCTAGTTTTGCCATAGCAACTAAGTTAAATCTTCCTCTCTTGGCATCATTAGCTTGATGCTTTGGCTGTGGAAAAAAGAAATTGTGATTTGAGATGGTTTTGAAGGCATGTGATTCCCCTTCAGACTGGACTCTGTCATTAAACCCTCAGCTCGGGGTCAGCATCAGTGTCTCCGGCACACAGCAGGCTCCTCCCTTTGAGGCACAAGCACGGGCTGGCCAACCCCCAGACCCCATTGCCGCGCTCCGCTGGGCTCTCCGCGCCTCGGCAGCCAGCAGCCCAGCTGTGCACAGAGCCAGCGGCTGAGCTTGTCCCTGCCCCTGGCGCACAGGGAACAGCCTCCCGTGCCGGCCGTGGGGACAGGGCTGGGACAGATCCCAGCGCAGGAACAGGACTTGGATCCCTGGGGTTGGGATCGCAGAGCCTGGGCAGCTGGCACAGCACAGAGAGCAGAGCAAACCCACAAATACCTCTAATAACATGAGCTGTCACCAGCCCGGGCTGTTATCCTGCTGGGATCTTCTTTCCCCCTTCAGCAGAGGATATATTCTGTCAGAGCAGCTGTACAGGCTGGACAAGGATCTCTGAAAAGCCTAATACTGGAACCGCTGAGGACCACTCTCTCAGCCTTGGTGATTAAACTACATAGAGGCTTCTAGCCAATTCTACTGATCTTCTGCCTTATAATGGAATTGAAAGTTAGGGCAACTTTTAGCTAAATTCCAGTACTTTCAATAAATTCTGTTCATAAACAAATATTTTAAGCACAATATGCCAAACATCCTAGAGATCAAAACAATGTCCCCTGAGATGAGTTGCTCTTTATTCACCCAGAAAAAAAGAGCAAGATTATTGCTAAAGGATGATTAAAACAGAACATCATATTCACGGAAATAAACAGAAACCTCATATTTAACTCAAAACAGTTACAATTTGTGACAACATCAATAACACTAAGTGCAGCTTTAAACTATTCAATAAAAATTATGCTGGTTTTAGAGAGGAGTATTTAAGAGAAGAAAGCTATATACTAAACAATAAGATTACACCATTTAGACAAATAACTTCCCTGTTTCTCTCATCATAGAAATCATGTCATGCATCACTGTGCATAAGCCATAAGAGCAGGATGATGAGGCAGCCCTAATAACAGATGAGAAGACAACTTTCTAGCCATTTGGCAATTCTATCCCAAATAGCCCATTTCCCATTCTGCATCCTGCTCTAGTTCCATTCATGAATATCATATTCACTACAAGACAGAGCTGCAATTTCTTGCAGGGCAAGAATTATCAATAAAAATGTCACTTATTTATGTGAAGCATATCATCCATTTTCAAATGAAAGAGTGGAAATACCAGCAATTTTACATACTTCCAAGATAAAACTTCACAACTTTCAACTTTCAAATAGCATCATGTCAAATTTAATTTTATAAACGCTAAAGATTTTAAAAGAATGCTTGTCTGTCAAGTATTTGTATTTTTCCCCTCCAAATGGTATTATTCAAAGTGCCTCTAAAATAAAAAACCAAACCTATTTCAGATTGATTTATTTTTCTTAATTTCTTTTTACTTTCCTTTTGTTTCAGCAGTCAAGCAAAAAAAATCCATTATTTGCCTAGTTCTGCTCTGCTATACTTAATGTTCTTATGGTGCTCTCAGAACAGAGCACAGGACAGCATACCAATCACTCTTGACAACGCACTGGATAGCTTGTGTGTTTAAATCAGGGGGACCTCAGTCAGCTTTTGGGGTCACATGAATCAGTCATGACTGACCCACAGTCAAGACTGCTCTGTATGCAAAGCATTCATACCAGCGGGTCTTCTCAAAGGAATAAACTGTGTCTAATTATGATTGTAGCTGTATTCAGAATGGAGACTAAAATATACCAGATCATCATTAACGATTTGCAATGAAATCTGTAGGTATTATTCTCAGTATTCGTCCTCTTTGGCACATTTTGCCTAATTCTGTTCATGAACTTTCATGTTCTGCAGGTAGCGATGAATACTTGTGACCTATATCCAGAATATTTTGACTTGCTATTTGATCCATCTGACATGCCCAGTGGATATTTCTGATGGGCTTATGCTCAATGAGTCCGATCATACTGCTAAGCACTTTCCCCGTATTTCTATACTTGATCTTTTAGCTCGTCTGTTTCACTGGGTTCCTTGGTTTTCCAGAGACCCAGTTTAAGCTAAAATCCTGTCATTTAATCTTGCATGTTTGCAACAGAAGATTTCCTCCTTGTCATCTTAGGGCAAGAGCTGATTAGTTGTACCTCCTCTTGGGAAACTATAAGGATAGGAATTTGGAATAACAATGTGGAATATTGCTTCTATGCTTAGCATGTACTGAGACTACTGCAAATTTGGACAATGAATCTTCATGTTGTAGTCTCCTGCTTTCAGTTTGTAAATGAGCTCTCTGCATACCAAAATTTATAAGAATATAAATGAATAATATTTTGTTAATTAAATGTCGATAAAAAAGCTCATCCTTTAAATTTAACCATTAATATTCAGGAAAGAGCAAAACAGCAAGATGTAATTTAAATCAACAGTATTCCAAAACAAAATATTTTAAAAAGTCAATGTCCATCATGGTGATACAACACCATGAGTCTCATCAAAATCTTGAAAATAATTGCTCATAGAAAGCATAATTTCACCCTTTTCTGCCTTTTCTATGTTGCTCTTATTTTTTGTCTTTTACCTTATTCCTTAATCTGAGACTGAAAATAGGCATTATTTGCATTTTACATTGCATCTCACATATACAATGAAGATTTACTTCAACTCTTCCTCAGCAAAAATTATTTATTACGGTTCAGATTCTATTATGTATTAAAAAGTTTTAAGTATAAGCCCCATAACTTTCTCAGACTAGAACCTTAGCATCTAGTTCAGCTTTTTCTCAGAAATATAGTGGCCATTAATCATCGCACGAAGCACATTTTTGCTCTCTCTAGGCAAAATGATTCTGTAGCACCACCTAGTGAGATGACATCACTGTCTGTGATGGAATTCTGAACTCACAATCAATATTGATTTGCCACTTCCACTTTAGGAGAACCTAACTGGTTTCAAGATTGTAATTTGAATTCCAATACGAAGTTCATGACATGCCGTGATATAAGGGGTCCCAGGAACCCTTTTTTGCATGTTGAGAATGGAATAAGTTCATTGCCCACTGCGGAGCCAGAAGAGTGCTTTGACCACCTCTTTTCCCTCTGCTTGAGGTGTGTGCTTGGAAAGCGCAGTAGTATCTGCCAGTTCTTCAGTATTCATTTCTACCTCTTTCTTTCTGCAGCATTGCTCATTAAAAGCATACTCTGAATTCCTTCACTACCAAAGACTGTAAGAATGAACTGCATGAAGGCCTCAAAACCTCATAGTATTACTGTGAACAAGCACCTCAAAACCTCATAGTATTACTGTGAACAAGCAGAGGACTTAAAAAAAGAGTGTCCACTATTTAGTAATGAGATCTTTCAAACCCAACAGTTTACACTTATTAGCAACCTCATGTGTGAGGTCTACAAGGAAACTGAAGAACAGCAAGTTCTTTAGTCCTTAAATCTGAAGAAAACTTTCTCCTGAACTCCTGTGATGATCAGGATATTGGCATGAAGTATGAAATTTGATTATTCCTCTCTCAGTATGCATAACTACAAAGTTTTATTAAAAGTCTGAAAATCCTATTTTACTGAGGGTTGTTTGTTCCAACCCCGCAACTGAACCAGTGAAAAAAGACTCAGGCATGAGCTGATTTTCAATTGCTTCAGACACACAGAGTAGGGATGCACCTGTTTAGGGAAGACATTTACTGAAAAGGGGTAAGCAACATAAAATGCTCCAAACGTTTAAATTATTCTAATTACCCACGAATTCCTTGAGAGATGCACAAAATGAAAACTACTGGAAAACACTGTGAGAACCTGTAATGTCCTCCTTAGGCTGGTTAACAACAAAAAAACATCGTTCTGACAAACAGTGAAACAGCGTCGAGGGAGATGGTGTTGAGCCACCTTGGAGATTTTCATAACTCAGCTGTCCCTGAGCAGCCTGACCTGACCTCAGACGTGGTCATACTTCAGGATGAGGGCTGGGACCTGAGCCACTGCAGCCTCACAAAAATGGATTCACACTACTTTTCAGATTCCTCCTTTCTCTTTACCGATCCCAAAACATCAAAGCAGCAGTCCTTGGGAGAAGTAGCGGAACAGAAACTGATTGTTATGAATGAAGAAATCAAAATATTATAAAACGTTTATCCATCTTCTAATTTCTGAAAGCCAGCTATGACTTCAGACAGAAGCAGCATCATGCTAAAATCAATTGCTAATGGTGGCAGAAAGAAGGCTCCTTTGTATGACTTTGTACAAGGCATTCAGTAGCTCTCAGGGGAAATTAACCATACAGTATATAAATTTAAAGAACCCAAACCACACCTCACCTTTATGTATTGTAATCAATCCTTTAATCAAAAACTTCTGGATCAACCAAAACTTCTACTCTATTTTCTACAACTGAACTGAAATACTCCTTTATATCAGTTAATTTTGAGTGGAAAAAGAGTGCAGGTGTACAGCAGTCATTAAAAGCACAATGTGATCAATTCACGCTTCTATTCACATCATGTTTGGATAGTTTCTGTGCTGCTTCTCATTCAAGACCACACATGCCTAATGCAAACCTTTGCTTTCTTTTTGATGGATTTCTGACATTCTGCTCATGAGTCTATTATCTGGCTGCTTATCAGTCACTTTCTTGAGCTCCCTGTACTCCCACTGCACAGCTACAAATAAAACACCAAACTATTTTCAGGCCACACAGTTTGTCCTGCACAGCACTCTCACCCCATCAGCACTGCATTGACAAAATAAGACCACCCAGTCAATGAAAGGCTCCACAGAATGGTATTTCCTAATTGTCTGTTGAAGCCTAAGTATTACATATCTGTAGAAACCTTTCCTAGAAAAAAGAAGGAACAAAATATTCCTTATTCATGACAGAAAGGAGGATGTGAGTTGATACTTTGGAGCCAGCTGTCTTTCTCCAATTTTTCTGCCCTCTGCTTAAGAACAGGCAGCTCTTAAAAAGGGATTTGCTCCATATTTAATACTCCTCTTTTAATTTTAAATATTTAATATCATTTTCCTATTTCTATCTTATCATATAGCATTCCTCTCTGTTACAGCTCTATATGGATCTGTACCCACCCAAATATATTAAATGTTTTCAGCATGAAGGACTTGGTTAACTTCAATACAGTGACAGGCTAACGTTTTCATGCCTTTGGAATGCTGGTACACCCATTTGACTGAAATGTTGGAAAAGAATGAGGTACCATTTGCATTTCTTTGTCCCTGTTATTGTACAGTTCTGAAGTAAAAGGAATGCTTAACTATACTAGTGGTGAAGCTAACCTCTACTAGCACTATGATGTTGAATGTGATCTAGTCAAATGCACAAGCTGAGAGTTGAACTGCCGTAGGTAACTCAGCACACAAATCTGCAATGAGCAGGATGAGAGACAGAAACATCAGTGGTTTGACATCTTCCACATTTGCTTCCTGGAGTTCAGCTTTGTGGGACGACCTCCAGAACTGACTGCAGTGCCAGCTGTGGACCATAGGGAAATCATCCTCCTCCCCAGCAATTTTCCTGCCCATCTGCCCAAACTGTGGCCTGGCTTGCAGTGGGAGCTGGGCTTAAAGCTCAGATACTCCCTAGCATAGAAGTTATTCATGATTACACACCTATGGCTAATAACTCAAACACACACAATAAGCAAAGCCGTCTGAGAGTGTGATCAGATAATGTGCTCTGAAGGCATTTGAAATGCAATTGACTGTGTCTGAAATTGATAAAACAATTATCACCTGCCAGTAATAACTCACGAGAAAATTTTATCATTTCCAGAAGATCAGCGTATTTTGCTCAAGGAAGTTAAAAAAATAAAAGGACGGATTGACAGCAAGAGGCATTCTGGTCAGATACCTCACCAACTGCCAGAGGGAAAATTAACCTCAGGTGTAATGCACAAATTGGATGTTAAAATCCAAAAATAAGGTGTCATTTCAGCACCACCCTCTTTCAGAGAGTTAGTTATGTCATTAGGGCAAAGCCTAGAGATAAGTACTGTGCCCAAGGATAACTAACTCACAAACACACAAACCACTTGCATGTGGCCAGGCAAGTTTGTCAAGGACAGCAGGATTTTATATACCTGCTGTCCGCCTCACCTCCACAGGTGCAGGCTGCTCCACATGACCCACACAGTTTGAGCCATTTACAGCAACTCCAGCACACTCCACTCCTTTACTTTTTTGGGTTATTAGCTACCCAAATGCATCACAGTAAAACACAGTACCTCCACCTTTTGCTCCTGAGAAGCATGACGATGCCATCATTAATTCAATCTCAAAAAGAAACAGAAGAGGAGCAACTATTCACTTTTCCTCAGCTATTCTAACATTGCTGCTGGCATTTCTGTCACTGCAGTTATGTTGCTGTTTTAAGTATTCTTGCAATCAGATCTGAACCTTACAACCAAGCTCTTATCTTTTAACCAGTTTTCTTCTTCCCCAGTAGAAAAGGAAACTGAAGATCTGGCCACAGAGAAAACAGAAAAGCACAACCAATAACAGTGAGGCTTCCAATTCCTGATCACTGTCTACAGAGTAATTTTGCTTTACAAATTGAACTACATTTTTCAAAAAAGAATCTCATCTAGCTGATGATATATGGGGAACTTACCACAAAGCTCAAGGCAATGCCTAGCAACAAAGTGCTCAGAGTACAATAATCACTGCTAGTATTTTGTAATAATTTCAGAAGAAAGCACAAGAATCAAATGGATTTGATGCTTCAGTGTAGTGTCAAAATACTTTAGCACACCAGTCAGGGACTGTGTTATATTTAAGTCCCACACCATACATGATTTCTGTATTAAGTCTCTAGTACAGATTATCTACCCCATGTTAAGTATTTTAATAACATTACATTGACTTCACATGATTAGAAACACTCAAACCACCTCACGATCCATTTGGTAGTCCCGCTCTACCAAATTACTCTGCAAGCATTCTTTCTTTGATCAGAATCATTTTCCTTTAAATGAACTCATTGTGATGCAGGATGTCTGTGTATTCGGTAACATATAGCATGGGGAAAATAATAGCTGTTTAAATGACATTAAAGTCCTGCAATTGAAATAAATGACATGAATAAAATATCAATTAGATGTTGATAATAAGAGACTTTATGCAATTTTCTTCCCAAAGGATCAGAAATCAACAGTGACAGCAGCAGCGCAAGGTACGTTTGGGAAATAGAACACCCATAAAAATCTAAGTAATCTGTAACACTTCATACAGGAAAAAGCCAAGTCAAGATGTTTGAGCTGTTTCTCATCTACATGAAACAAGCTTTTTTGTCTCATGGAAATTACTGCCACAGTGATTCCCAAAGGCTTCAACAAGAAGACTTTACTATCTGTATTTCAAAGCTGTTGTGCATAGGGTGGGTTTTGCTTTTGTTTCTTTTTGTTTCCCCACTCCTGCACACAACAGTTTCTACCGACTACTTTATACTATTTATGTTCAATCTAGTCAATTCTAGGCAGTTCCTGCTGCAGAGAAATCACTGGAATTGCCAGATTGTCCACCCAGGATGTTAATCAACACACTTAAGCACATAATTTGTTCTTATAAATTTGGCAATGCACAGCAGGAGCTGCCGGAGGGAGTCTCTGGGACAGTCCAATATTTTCATCTGTGGAGCTCCTACAGACATTAGTCAAAGGCTTTGTTCTGAAGCTTGCTAGAAGTTGTGAACCCTTTCCAGTTGTTCCACTGTCCTATCTATGCAGAGAGCCATGGAAACCATTATTAGGTGCATATGAACAGAGCCCTGACACTCACCAACATCACAATCAGAGCTGTGGAGTACATTTCCAAATCTTGCTTATGTAAGGTCAAATAACAGATTTTGTCATATCTGACTGTATGATTCCTGTGTAAAATTCAGATATTATTGCCTGTCTCTGGGAGGTTCTTGAATACATCTCATTAACAGTGCAATTACATGGTTCAAGTATCCTGCACACACATGTATTTTAGAAAAAAGCAGTCACAACGTAGAAATTAACTCAGTGAATGTAACCTTGAATAAGACTACTGTTCAACAGAGTCCTGAGCATTTTACTCCATACCTGAGTAAAAAGAGAAGTTACACCCATAAGTCCAAAGATTTTGAATTCTCATTTGGGATTTTCAAGCATAATAGCAGTAGAATCTACTGCAGGATTTCTCCAAATATGCTTCTGCCCATCTAAAAATGCTGGCTATGGCCAGAAAGCAGATAAATCATGTTACAGAGGCACTACAGCATATGGTATGTCTCTGAAAATGTCAGTTCTTGGCTTTTGTTTTCAAGGTAGTAGAAATTAATCTTTCTTTCTATTGAACTAATCTGTAAGAAAATTGTTAGCAGAGCAAAGCTACACTAAGTTGATTTCTAACTTATGGATGCTATGTTGCAATATTCACAATATAGAGATGCTTCTTTATGTAAAACAGAGGGGCAAAAATCCTTTAGTGGCACAACAAAATTTTGTTACTGAACTAAGTAGACTCTGATGCTGCAGTCCAGCATTACTGCCTGAAGCCCTTCCAACGTTTTTTCCACACAAGCTTACCATTTCCTCCATGAGGTACACCAGCATTAAAAAGTGTAGTTCACTGCTTTTCCTAGTGAGAGGCAGGAGGATGCCAAATGAAGACCTGCTAATTTTTCTTTTTTCACCATGGAGCACTTAGCTGGGACACAGGACAGACTTTTCAAGTTTGTTAAAGGTGATGTTCAGTAAGGCTCTGACAGGGCCAGGCTCCACTGAGACCAGCAAAAACACATGCCCAGGCTGCCTCCAGCTCCTCAGGTATAAGTTTGACTGAAAGAGAGTGAAGTGTTCCGTAGTGAATGCCAGCGACAGTGAGGAAGACAAAGGCCGATGAACCAAAGCCCAACCCTCTCATTGGTGAAGCAAGTGGAATTTTACAAAACAGACAAGTTACTCGGACAGAAGCTGTTCTTTACAGATTGCCTTACAAATTCCAAATGGCAACGGTAAATGAGCTCTCAACTCCTGTGACACTGCTGAAGTTGAACCAAATGCCACTCCGTCAAACACGGTGGATGGTGCCTCTTACATTTTGCTCTTGCTCTTTTAACTTAATGTTGCTGTCCTAGGGAAAAAATTGTTGTCCATGAGCAAAACAAAAGTGTGTGGGGCACCCCAGTAAGCTGTCAGTTAAAAAAAGCTAATGTTCTCATGATCAGATATACTGTCCAGAAATCAGTTTCGTTAATAAAGTCTAACTTAAGTATAAGCTATTATATTAGAGCTGGCTGAGGTTTCTGCACTAATTGGAAACAAATACCCAGTGTGAAATGCCATTATTCACTTTTTATGCTCAATTTCCTTACAATCTGGTAGAAATATAATTTGTTCCTATTATAAACTTACATATTCTTTAAATCATTCCCCTGTGGAGTCTTGAAACTGAGATACTGATGGATTTGCATTGAATGCCTCCTCAAGCCTTCCAACCCTGTATTTTTGCACTCTAGGTTTTTCATCAACTTAGCTGCCTAAGGATTTTAGAATACATATAAAAAGCTCCACAATAGTAACTTCTCCACATAAATATTTTGATTGCTATTTAAAAGAGGGAGGGATTTGTTTTTCTGTGTTCCTAATTACTGCATCACTTGACTTATTTTTCAAGCACCTACTTAACAAGGCCAGACTTAATTGAATTGCTCATTAGAAGACAGATGAACTGCGAAATACAAGCATTTTTATTCTTTCATATCATACTGTTCATTTTCACACTTCACATCTTGTGAACCATACCTGATTTTACAAGTTTTTATGCTACAACTGCATGAACACTGCAAATTGCTTGCTATTCTAAGAAAAGATTAAGACTTTTCAAGATTGTATGATGGCAATGCCTGGAAATCAGATTTGTGTAAAATGAAGACCACCTGCCCTCTGAAAAATAGACAGTTTCCAGATTTCCCTAGTTTAACACTAAATTATATACTATTACTATGGGTGAGATGGAAAGAGAGAAATAATAGTCCTTAATAAGTACTTCTATAAATATCTTGTCTTTTAAAATCAGAAGATAAATTAAAATTAGATGTTCAGGGATTTCTCTCATTTATATCAAATTTTCTATTTGCAAAGTGTAAGACTAGAACATGAACCAATCAGAATAAACAGTAATACTGATAAAAGTCTATCCAAACCTGAGCTCAGACTGGTTCATGTAAACCAGTTAGCCAGCATCCTTCACAATATTCCTCTTATGTATAGCACTGGTAGCATAGAGATTACATGATCTAAAAAATAAGTATTGAAATAAAAGGGTCCAAATGATTCCTTCCCATGAGCAATTTGACGTTTGCTGGTATGACGTCATTATATTTGTTTGAAGCACTCTTCAAATTAATTCTTTCTGTTCAGCACCTAATAACTAGGTAATATACACTCTCCCTCTGGTGTCTTGCTGTCAATTTAGTAAATTATGCGGGTGAAGAAGCATTTAATTTTCTGTCCAGATAAAATAAGTTGTCCATTAAACTGATACAGGTAGAAAAACTTGAAGTTTGACCAGCCAGGTCCATCAATGTTTAAAGATTTTTTCCTTTCTGTAGTCTCCAATTAGCTTATAACATGACACTCTTGACAGTTTATTGAAGAACAGACATTTCTAACACAGCAACAAAGGAGAATGAGAAGAATCCAAGTTTAAGTTGCAATAGTTGGGAGCAGAAGACTAGACATGCATGTGTGTGTTTATATTCATGTGTACACACACATTTAAAGATACTACTACAAGGCTCTTGGCCAAGAAGATGTAAACAGCACTAAAAATTCTAGTTTTACACACAACTGCTTCCTACCTATGTCCCTCTCACCTAGAATAGTTTTGAGGGAAACAGCTGGAAACCACTGCAGTAAACAGGCCTGGACAGAGCTAAGATCCCATTCAGAAAATCACGTCTACATCTAGATGTGATTGAGATGTTCTGAGCACTGAGTCTTTGCTTTCCTTCTGTGAAAAATAAAGAAAGGGAACTTTATGAAAGACATTGCTATAGGCAGCTGTCAAGAGAAAAAAAAATCTTTTTTCATTCATTCTTTTACGAGAAATTAACTGTACTACTTTTCAAAGTGAGTTTGGCCAGACAGCCTTCCTGGACGTAAAAGACAACAAAGAGGATGGGAGTAAGAAAGTAAGTCTCTAACTTCTATTTAAAGTACCATGTTAACATGAGTATGCAGCAGACAACTTTATAAAGGCTAATCTAGAAACCTGCAGAAGCTAAATCTCTCCCAGCCTTCAGCAGCTGACATTTTTACTTGAGTGCAGATCCAAATTTCAAATCTCAGCAAAACACCATTAAGGCAGAAGAGATCGATTGTCGCCTGATACAAGAGTACAGATCTTGTACAATCTAAGTGCTAGGGTAATGTTAAACGAAGCTGAAAAACCCGAAACACCCTCTCGTGACTAAGTGATGGAGTATGAAGCTTTTTCGTGACAGGATGTTAAAAATAAAGGGAATTTCAAGAAATCAAGTTCACACAACTGTAACACTAACACACTGTGCTAAAAAGCACACTGTGGTTTTGGAAAAAAAAAAACAAAAAAAAGAACATGCACAAACACAATATTTTGTTTCAGCAAAGAGCAAGCCCTAACATACTGAAAAAAACCCCACCGTGCTTTGTGGTATGAAGCCTGAATCAGAGACATCTCAGCCAAACGATGTCCTGTTGAAAGATGATCAGTAAGTTCCTTGACAGTGTCCTTACAGAGAGGATGGCAATTCTAGTAGAGGAGGAGGAAAACAAGTAGGTGGGGAGAGGAAAAAAAAGAGTGCAAGAGAGAGTACAAGAGGAATAAGGAATTAGAGTGGTCTCTCAGGTCTATCTCATTCAAGACCAATTGCTTCTGAAATGAAAACCAACATTTGAGACCCTATTGCTAAGATTCGAAACAGCTACCAAAAGAAAAAGAAACACTAAAAGAGAGCAAAACTCAAAAGATATAAGGATTTATCATTAAGATTTGTTATTACTTTGAAAAAGTCAACACCTTAAAGAATAAAATTCCCCACCATTTAGTAAAAAAATTGCCTTTTTCCCTTTTCCAATCTTCATACATACTTCTATTAAATTGACTACATTTACAGTACAGATAAATTTTAAATTTAGATTAAATTCTCTGTTGCCTTCAATTCAAACATCTAATATTTCTGACAAATTATTCATACATCCTCTTGGCAAGCCTACTTCAGCTATATCAACAGAAGCAAGTAGACACACAGAGGATTCCCCACTTACAGTATTAGACTGCAAGAATAAGTCTCCTGAGCTGGAGAATGATACATACATGTGTAAAGAAAGACCTCAATCACAGCTTTCACCTTGTGATGAACAGTAGGACAGTATTTTCACCCAGTGAAGTTACTCTGGTTTACAAGCCAAGGATATAGTTCCATTTGACTAGCCCTGTTTCTCATACACTCTATAAAAGGGAGACCAAAAGTCATGCTGAAAGAAACAAAAGTGGACGCTAAGGAAACAAAGAAGTCTGTTTGCAAGGGCCCCATCCAAACAGCTATCCAGCTCAGTGCTGGCAGCACGCTCAGAGAGAACTCATTTTTCAAGGCTACTCATAAGGCCAGCTCAGCTATAATGAATCTCAGGACCAAAACTCATCAAAGCAGCAGAGATCAGAGTCTCTCCTACAAAGATTCTTACAGATCTTGGTCCTGCAATCATTCATCAGGAACCATTCCCTTAAAGGTTTGCTTGAGTAACAATTCAAAGACTAATTACAGTCTTCTTCAACTCGGATACCAAAAGCATATTATTTGGTTGCGTCAATACATGATTTTAAGGTAAGAGTCAACATGGAATCATGAGTGTTTAGCCTAGATATGTCATGTGTTTATCTTCATAGTAAAGGAAGAGAAGCGCACTTCATCCTAGACAAGGTTTTTTTAGGGGATGGAGTGCCCTGTAGAGCTGCTTGCCCTCTCCACTGACTAGAGAAAGAGAAAGAGTTTGGGTTAGTGGCTCAATTTTTCGGTGAGTGAGATGATTGAGCTGCAAAGTTCCTTTTATCAGTGTTCAGTTTTGCCAGTCTGTTAAAAAAATTGGCTTCACAGCTGGACCTGACAAGGGTGACTGCATTCTTCAAATGTATTACAAAAGACAGCATGACACAATTTCCATGTTTAGATCATATTGAGAAAGTTAATTTGAAATATTCAAACATAGCTACTTCTTGCAAAAAGTTCAAATAAATTTCAACAAACTCCAGCTATGTCAAGACTGAAAATTACTACTAGGATAATCATTCATGGAGACTTCGTGCTTTAGGAGGAGAAAAAGTGATTAGAATAGGAACATCATCTTTGTAAAATCATTGTTTTTGTTTTTAATTCTTACATAAAAACTTCCACCTATCAAGGTCTCAGAAGGAAGCTGGGAAAAATATTTTTGACAAAGAGAGAAATAACAGGTAAAAAGTGAGCGATGACAGAGATAGCAAAAAATCTTCCTATCTCTGGTGACAGAGGACAATTCCTCTAAATTTTTAAGGAATGGGTGAAATGCAGTAGCAGATGTTAGTGGTACAGTTCCAGAATATTAATAATAATTGTACCTGGCACTTCCATGGGCTATAGTGACTTTCATCAGAGAACTGCAAAACACTTGGAGTGCATTTCTCTTTTTAGAATGGTAGGATCTCATATGGCATAGAGTATTTCCAGCAGCAGAATTTGAGGGTGCACAGCACAACGCTAAAAGTACTTAACAGCCTGGAGAATTAAGTCCTTTGGCCTCAATGCAACCTTACAGGCAAAACAGCACAGTGATGTAAAGGGCCTCTCAATAGCACGAATACAGTGTAAATGCAAAGACAGCCAGAGAGAGATTTGAGGGATGTGTTGAAATGGCACAGACCTGACACTGACTCACACGAGCTGATTGGTATCCCTGCTGCTACCATAACTAAACAAACTGCATTGTCCTTAACTCCTCGTGGCAAGAGCTCAAACAATTGGCGCTCTGGGACTCGTGCAGGAAACTAACGTGGCCTAATACATAGAAAAGTCTAAAGTAAAATATTGCCTTCTTAAAAACATGGTAACTTGGAGACTTCTTGGGCTGTAAATGAGAACATTTTGTCAATATGAAACAGAATCTCCATGGTCAGATTCTCCAGGTAACTGAAGAATTCTAAGTACTGTTCTTTTATTTATTTATTTATTTCTGAAATTCTGAACTGTTGTTTCATGTGACCTACTGACAGCTATTTAAATCTGTACCTGTACAGAACCCACAAGAATCCAAATAATTTTGTCTGTAATTGTCTAATACAACTAGACTCATACCAGTATCACTGCCATAAGCAGGACAAGTAACAGTTCATGACTCATAAAAAACACAACCATCTCAGCTTATTTTACATTAGCATCTAGATAGCATTAAACCTAAAAAAAAAAAAAAAAAAAAAAAAGAAAGCTACATGGTAGCCAAAAGTAAGAAAAAAGCCAATGCCTGGGAGTAAGAAATCACAAAAGTCCTTGAGTCACACAGGAAAATGAATTCAAAACAACATGGAGAAAAATATATAGAGCAAGGGAAAGATGATGTCATAAGGTGTGAACCCACTATCTGCTCCTAACAATCTCAAATTTGGCTTAGCCCTGTACTCCTCCATTAATCCCATGATATCAGTGGCTGTATTCCTTCCCTCATTTTCATCTCCACTAAGGACCACATGGTCCTGTTCTCCAGTGGCTGGTGTCCTCTCCTGCTCTTTGACTGCCACCTGCCTTTTTTTTCTGTATTTAGAGCATTGCATAATAAAACCATATGATGAAGAGGAGTTAAATGCCTTTCTTGGCTCACCCTCATAAAAGTTATTTCTGTTATGGGGCTTTCTCCCTTTCCTTTCCTCATCTGGCAAATTCAAAATGACTTGACATTTTCCATTGTGATTCTGCATGAGCAAATAACAGTTTCTCAACAGAGAAATAGAAAGGTGTAAAATAGGTTTCTAGATAAAGGCTACTAATTTTGATGTGGCACCTGTGACCAAAGAGCAGCAAAGAGCTGTGGTCAGCAGTGTTACACCATCAGCCCAGCCAGGCTGAGGCCACTGCGGAAAAACAAGGAATGGTAATCGAAGCAGAATGGGGATCAGATAATGCCATGGAGAGACAGGGTGCTGGGAAGGGCTTACAGCACCCCTAAGCCCAGGGAAGCCATGCTGCTCTGTATTTGGTTTCACAGTTCCAGGAACCCCCGGAGTAGCACAATTAGAGTTTCAGCACAAGGCAGAACTTAGTTCTTACTCCTTAGTCATTATGAACTCCTTCTTTAGTAATTTTAGTTACTGTATTTCCTTCTGACAAATTTAAATAAAATGGGCAATTTTTATCTCAATAGTGTAGCAGCACTGGCACCCACTGTATGTTTGTATGGACAGCAGCAGCACAAGTGTCTCTGCTCTCCCTTGTCCATGTCCTTCCTGCACAGAAGGATGGCATCTGCTTCCATTCACAAACATTAGTATTTCTGCTGGAGGAGCCACCGACATCTTTTGGCACTTGTAACATGGACAATTCTCCTCCATGAAGTAAACTGAAGTCATTAACTCATTTCACACAGGCCATGAAGCCAGCACATACGAATGGCAAACTGGGGAGTACTCAGACAAATGGCCTAAAGGTTAAAGCCTCTGTCTGTTCTTATCTGACCTGCAGTCAAAGCATCCCACTTGAACACAGACCTGGAACACTGGATTATCTATTCAACAGAAATACTTCAACACTCCTTAAGTGGAATTCAGAAACACTTTTTTTACTAGTTTACCTGTTTCTGAAAACAAGACATCTATATGTATTTGGGGGAAAAGGGAATCTTTTGGAAAATATTCAAGAATGTTCCCTTTAGTGAGGAAATAAATTAGGCTTAATCTGGAAAAAAGAAGGAGTAGCAGGGTATCCTTGACATGACCTAAGTGCTATGTATCTGTAATTCCCCCTGACCACAAAGAGCTGAGGTGCACAGCACCTCATGGAGCATCCCTTTGGAAGCTATTCAGCTCCTGAGATAGGAAAGAGCAGTTTTACTTCAACACTCTTACAAACATCAAAGGTAACTCTGTTGAATTAAATAGCTCTAGCAGGATAAAATTAGTATGCAAAATATACAGACTGAATCAACCAGGTATGTCTATGCATAATTTCACTTACAATTCTCAAATACTAAAAAGACATCTCTAAAGAAGCCATTCTAATAAAGCTTTATAAAATTTGCTCTTGGTTTTACTAAGTATGAGAAAGCAAACTATTGAAAAAGACCAGAAATACTTCACAGCTAGAACTATGAGAAATATTCACATGAAGTAACAGCCATTTTTTTTCCCCTGTTCAGAGTCTTAAAACATGCTTACCAGTGGAGAAATTGGCAAAAAAGCAATCTCCTGCCTTTTCATTCCAGCACAAAGCTGCAGCTCTTAATCTGTAATCAGTTTACAAAACTTTTTATGAGAATACACCAAACTAGAGTATATTTGCGTGGATGAGTCCAAACCATGAGGTACTCACTGCAACATGGGGCTTGGACTGCACACCCCTGAAATGTTGCTAATCTTGAAATCATGGACAACTTCCTCTGGTTATCCTTTCTTTTAATACCATAATTCAAATGTGAAATTTAGTGAAACAATCCTAACCAAACTTGGATCCGTTTTTCCACTTAGCTACAATTTGCATGAGTTCCTACTACATGACATCTGTAACTTGACTACATTAAAAGCAATAGCTGGATCTAGCAAAGACAAAATTCTCTGTGCAAGTACAGGAGACCCCCCATAGGAAGGCAACAGCCTGGTGTACTCACACAAAGTAAAAAAGAATAAGAAAAAAAATGTAATCCTTTGTCAACAATTTCCACTTCTGCGGAAGTATGAGAAAATAAATACATTGTAAATACAGTCATGCTCTAGCTCTCTGAGGAATAAAGTAAAAAATAAAATTAGAAATGAAGACTGGAAAGGCCTGTTGCTGTCTGGCTTTTCAGAGAACACTAGTGTTAGCATCCAGGACTCCCCAGTCACATGATACCACAAAATGACAAACTTCAAGACTACAGAGAAGCTGAGTAGCCAAAGCTACTTTAATCTGTTATTTTCTTTAATGAGCAACAGTATCAAAGCCAGAAAAAATATGACAGCAGCTGACAGTGTGGGTGGTGATATAGAAAAACATGGAGAAAAAGAATTCTAAGTATTTTTCCCCCTAATATCCCATAAACCACATGCATATACCACATGTATTTAAAGGCTGGTGACCAAAATTAGTCAACATTGTAGCTTCCTATAACCTAATCAGGATATTTACAGAGTGGATCCTTGATGAGACCAAAACCCCTGTCCTTGACACTGCTTTATTATTATGCCCAAAAGATTTCTAACCCTTCCAATAACACATAGGAAGGTTCTACTGCTCATAACCAATGCCTTCATTTTTTTTTTCTCTAAAAGACTTTTATTCTACATACAAGAGAATGAGGAAATGACTATGTAGCCTCAGTTTTGCTTTCTCATGACTATTATTAGGACAAGTAGTTGAAACTTACTCATAGGACAATCCCATTCTGTTGTGCCCTGGGAATCCCCTGCCTCATTCCTTGAGATACCAGCACAAAGGAATAATGAAAAACTCATGTTGTATTGAGCAACTTGGGTACTCCCATAACTGTTCAGGTGCATGTGTGCAAATGCATAAAAACACTCACACAAAAGAGCAGTTCTGAACCAGAGTCATAAAAGCTGGGCCTTAGCAAGAATAATTTCATCTTTAAAGTCATGGATTCACAATTTTTTAGTATTGACGACTTCTTGGCAATTAATTAAACTCCTATCAAAATTTGGTATGTAGTTGATCAATCTCTGAATTTGACACTTGTTTTTTTTAATAATGGTAGGCAATAAGCACGGGCTACTTTAAAATGACCCAGTGCTGTGTACAATGAATACACAGCTATTACAGCTGTTTCAGGGTTGAGATTTGCAAGAGGTAGGAGCTAACATGCAGGCAGAGCAGGCATTCGAACTGGGAAAACTTTGTCCCAAAGCATTTTGCTACATGCAAGCAACAATCAGGTTCAGTTATTATCATCAGTGCTTGCAGAGCAAGCTTCCCATCCCGAACACTTATCCAGGAATCCACCTCAGCAGCTACATCGTCACCCTAAATCTGCCCACAGCACATGCACCAGGGGCCCCAGCCAGGGGCCACGACACCATAAATATGAATAACTCTTTCAGAACACTTATTTAAAAACCATGAAATCACATGATTATAAGCAGCATCATATTCCATGCTAAGGATTGTTTTGCTAGGAGTTGTGGTATCTTAAACACTCAAGGACGAAGCAAGAATCCGATAGAACTCCACAGCTGGATCTGATATCTTCAACTCTCCATTCTATTTTGAAATTTGCTTTTCTTCTTCAAATTAAGTTCTCTGATTATAAACAAGATCTAAACCCCTCCTGGGGTTAATCTAATAAGCACAAAATAAAAACCAAAAAGAGAAAAAATACCTTCAAAGCTGATATTTGCTCAAAACCTGGAGCAGTTGCCATGGAAATCATATTCTTTTGATCCATAAATATCGTCAAAATAGCATGAGTATTTGAACCAAGTCCACCTAGTTTGAAATCAGAAAATAAGAGGGAAATGAAAATGACGGAAGAAAAAAAAAACCAAAAACCAAAAACAAGGGATAAGAACCTCAAAAAAGTTACCTCCTCTTTTCAAGCTTTCTTCCTAAGTCTGTCTTTTCCAAATATTCATTTTAATCTTTATTTAAAGATAATTTAAAGTGCTGAACAGGCAAAAGATTTAAACAAAGAGATTAAGTAAAGGGCAAGATTGTTAAATATTGCATAACATATTAGCAGTATGAATACAGTGTGCATTACTAGTTGTACATTGTCAAGAAAATATTATTAAACCTGAACACATCTGTCTTTAAATTTTTTAATAGATAATTTAACTCAAAAGGACTAGTCATCTTTTTAAGTACTCAAGAATCTTTGCCATGAAGTAAAGGCTACATCAAATCTTCATAAACCCCTTGGAAATCTAGGCATCACAGGGAAGACTTCACCACACATCTCGATCTATTCCACTCAACACCAGTAGGATAGTTTGTCTTACATGCACAGATTTTATCTGCAGTCTGGAAACACTTTCTTCTAAACTCCATTTTGCACTTGAACTGCCTAATTATGACCACAATCCAGTTTAAGAATTGGCTGAGCTATTTTGGTTAAGCTGACTTTCCTCAGTTGTGATCTTAGTTAATTAATGCTACATGTGGCATTGAGCTACACTTCCCATAAATGTGCAGCAGCATGTTCCTGCATGGCCTCAGGGGATAGTGATGTCTGTGTCCACAGCTGGTAGGGCAGAGCACCATGGCAAGAGGAACTACACTTGGAAATTGAGAGGGATGGTTAGAAATTTACATCTCTTCTAGGCTCAGTTTCTAGAGCTTACCCAGGTAAACCAAGTCAGGAGACCTAGACTTTCTTCAGGATAACTCATTACTTCCTGTTTTCCTTCAAGAACTGAAACAACTGAGCTTAGATTTCCTGTCTCTGGATAGTAGTTGGAGATGGAGATGGCTCAAAAGAGGCCAATTTATAAGGTGTAGGGTTATTTAACTTGTACCTCGTGCCCCTCTCACCTCCTTGCACACCAGCTTCCTGCACAGGAAAAGCTTGAGGAGAGCTTCAGAGTTTGCTGGATGCATTCTTGGAGAGCAACTGCACAACAGTTACAGCAGCTCCTTCTCCAAGCAAAGTCTGAAGGCAGGAAGAGTTATTTTCTCTACTTTGAAATCATACTTACAAAAATACTGTTCTGTGACCTGCTTCATCCTGCAATCTCCCAAGCTTCTTCAGACAGGTCTTGCAAAATAACTTTGGGAATGGAAGAGTTATTTTTCATTCACTGAACTGGCAATAGTGTAAGATACATTATTTTTTCTCTAAAGAAAACTGCTTCTTTCGTGGTCTTATTTTATCTTACAAAATGGTGCTTCATTGGGGTGAAATAAGATCAGTAATTGCTGCCTTACAGCACAACCTACCAGAGCAGGAAGGGGGCTGTGAAAAGCAAATACTGTTCCCTGTGCTGTACCAGAAGGGAATCTCTAAAAAGCCTTTACCTCGAGATGTGTAACTTTTTTCTTTAAAGATACTGCCTGCAGAGCCAAAGGGATGGGGTGATGAGCACAGTCAAAACAAAGGAAAAACTTCCATTGAAATATAAGGTCAAATGGCCTAATAGTCCAGTCAGAAGGGTAAAACAAACAAGCAAACAAACAGAAAACCTACACACTTTGTTCAACTACACAAAACAAAAAATATGATAAACCAGAAAATTATAAATATCTACATGAAATAAAATGTAAAAAAGCCCTGAGAACTGAGCTGAAATGCAGTACAGCTATTTTACTGATGATGTTGTAAGGAAATGGTGATGTTGCTTAAAACTGCCTCAGGTTTGTGAAATAATGTAAATAATAGTTTTCAACAAAAAAAAAAAATGGGGGAGGGGAAAGAAGTCAGCCTTCTAAGATTTTTTAAGAAACTCTGACTTGTGGTGTAAGAATTATTTTACAATATCATCTCCTGTTTATCTTGTCTATGAGACCAGTATGAGAAAGCTGTTACCCCCCCAAAAAAAAGACATGTAGAAGAGAAAATCATACTTTTGTTACTACAAACCATCTACATTACGAAATATTTCAGATGTTCCAGTGGAGGCCCAAGTGTTCCAGGTGCTATTTATGAAGACATATTCCTTTGCTGTGAGGAAGTCCTGGGTAAGACCTGAATAAGGAAAGAAAACTGCCATGACTTGTACACCTTGCTTTCCTTCCTGCACACCTTTGGTAACCTCCTTGCAGGCAATCTCACAGAGTCAAAGGCACTTTCTTCGTCTTCTGTCATCACCAAGTACCCAAAGGTGTTGTGAGGCAGCACAGGCAGGAAAGGCTGGCCAGGTTTGAAGACAATTGGGGCTGGATCTATGGTTTAGCAGGGAGCACCCATGTACAGAGGGGTTCAAGGGCTCCTCCTGAGCTGCCACTGCCTGTGAAACAGAGGAAAGGACAAGGAGCCAGCAGTGCCACAAACTGAGCTGTGCAATAGCAAAGAATACCAGAGAGCAGTGACTGTGTCCGTGCACATGGACTTCCTGTTTTTCAAGGCAGCTGAGATCCACATGATAAATGTGAGTGATTCGTAGTCACTGCTTTGGAACAAAGATATTCCAGAGGATTCATTTGGAAACATGGCTACATGCTTTTACCAAATTTATATTGGAGATCAGGGAAGAAGAGAAGAAAAAAATCCAGGGTCCATATAAAACGTTATTTCAGGATTAGTCGAAGAAATATCTGAATGCAAATTTAATGTCATCAAGGACAGGACTTATTGCTGATGTCTGTCAAAGGATGGAATGAAATAACTCCAATATAGCTGAACAGTGAATAAAGGTAGATTTAATACACGCACATGTTTTTCCTACTACTTAAAGGTGGAAGAATATTTCTAAAATTCCAAAGCCAATTGTCCCCAGATTAATAAAGACGTGCATACTTGGGTCACAACCCTGCAATCCAACATACACACCATCGTATGGGAACACATTTTGTGTGCAAATCTTTGCACACCTGGATCCTTATTTACCATTTTCATCTCTATCCTGTAATTTATTTTTACCTTCAAAACCACTAAAACCTATATACTAGTATTCCATGGTATTAATTATATCTTTTTTGACTGGAAGGACCTATATGCAAATACATTGTAATAAAATCTGTTTGGCACATTAGTGAGAGCTCCCTGTTGGCTTTCCATATTTTGACACTTCTTTTCAGAAAGGAATACAGAAACAAAGTATTTTAAAAGGTATGTGCCTCACAGAGTTGCTTGAGGCATGTGTTATCTCGCTGCTACATATTCCTTGGCATATGCTTTTTTTTAATAAGAAGTTCCCAAACACAGTACCTTTTGTTCAGCAAAGGAAAAACAAATTATTCCCATTCCATTTCCACTCTGTGACTGTTAGGCAGAAAATCAGACTCCAGCTTGCTTTCTTTCTAAAGAGAGGTAGGCCCAAAATGCAGATCTTTAAGCGAGCTGATTTGTTGTGCTAAGGAGCACTATAGATAGGTGTAAATTAGTCAGAAAATGGTCACAGATGGAAAGAAACTGCAGCATATAACAGTTCATACACTACAACCAAAAATTATGTACATTGAAACATAGTTGAAGAATACAAGTATAAATTAAAGTGATTAAATTGATGTGCAAAAGGTGTTTGCAGTTTTCTCTACACCTACAGCTTTCCTGGCACACACCCTCTCAAGGCACGGCTGGAAGAGGCTTGGAACAAGACACTTAAGCAACTCCAGTTGCCCTCCACAAACTCCCTCCTCCAAAACCTGGCACTCCTGGTATGTCTTTGCTCTATTTCCATCCAAAACCCTGCAAAGATTTTGCTTTGCCCTCCCCATGCAGTAGACCCCCAGTATCTTTGCTTGCAAAAGGTGTACAGCAGATATTTTAGTTTTTAAAGACAGACAGGTACACACCTGATCTAAACTGCTCCTGAGATGTTATTGGTAGCACTACTGTAGTCTCACTGCACTTTGCTCTTTCCCATTCAGTATTGTATTTCAACCCTACACAATAAACAGTCCAGGGAAAGCTGCTGCTCCCTTCTGCTTTGCAGTGTCAAGCATCCCTTCGCAAGGTACAGTGAAACAGCAGATACTCAAAAGGTATCTGACAGTTCAATGCCCACCTTCATATTTCACCACCTCAAGTCTGGGAACTGTTTGTTGCCCCCAAGGTAGACAGGAGCAGGAATTGACCCTGAGGAGCAGGAATTGACCCTGAGGAGCAGCACCAGAGGGTACAGAGACAGAAGCTTCCCTGGCTCACTCCATAGGATCCCAACAGAACAACTAAGGCTGGCAGAGACCCCAGCCCAGCCTCCTGCTCAAAGCATGGCACAGCTAATCTGCTCTTCGCAATGACTGAATTATCTGTCTTGATAACTGGACAACCCCAGCCATGCTGGCTCCCACAGAAGCAGACAGTTCTGAGGTTTTCTTTTATTCATTTATGAGGATGGGGAGTATTTGAAAGTATTCCAGACCAAATTCTTCTTTTATTTCCATTCCCCGCAAGCCTAATGATTTCAGTGTGGAATTTCCTGCAACTGTAATGAAATTAGTCCTGTCCTTTGAAAAAAAAAAAAAAAATTCTAAGATTTCAACTAGAATTATAAAAAGAAATAAAACTATAAAAAAAGTTCAACACAGCCCCAGCATGGCAAAGCAATAAATGTATGAACCCTGTGAACTGGCACCCCCTTTCTTCAAAATTGCTTTCAGATTGTGGCCATAGAAAAATAAGAATTGTTTTAATGACATTTGTCCTGAAAAAAGACTTTGAATTTTATGAAAGATGACATCATCCTGAGTTACTTTTTAAAATCTAAAACAAATTTTCAAACTAAAAATTTTGTTCTGTCAGAGGTTACTTAATACAACAGTATCAGTTTGAAGCCTCATTTTGAAACAGATCTTTTAGTTCTAGCCTTAAATTCTTCGGATGATTACTTAACAATACAGAAGGAAGAAAATTTCCATGTAGAAAACATGAATTTAAAAATCAGCTCTCATATAGTGAATGAATGATACCATCACAGAAATGCTCATTGGAAGGGACCCCAAGAGGTTATCTAGTCTAACTTCCCACTACGAACTAGAGCATAATCACCAATAAATCAGATCAGTCACTCAGTAATTTTCTTAAGAATCTCCAGAACACAGACTCCTGAATATCTGGGTAATATCTCCCTGTGCTGCACTACTCTTCTAGCAAGTTTTAATTTAATCTCCCTAAAGTTCTACCTAAAACTCTCAAAGCACTGTCTATGGTCATTATTCAACCCTGGTGAGATTGGATCTGTAGTACAGTGCCTAGTTTTGGGGAGCCTAATTCAAAAAGAATGCTCAGAAGCTTGGGAAGGTGCGCTGACGGATCGTCACTGTGGACAAGGGCTTCCAGCACATGATCTAAAAGGATAGGCTGAGGCACTTCAACCTACTTAGTCTGTTTGAGAAGAATGTAAGGAGCAATTCAAAAGTGACTCCAAGCTTTGATGGCAGCATTAAAGGTGGAGCTCACACTTCCAGACAGAATCAAGGTCCAAAATTTTCTTGCAACCAATATTTCTTTGATGCTATAACTCCAAGGGAAAAAAATTGGCCTCTACATTAGCTCTGCTCATGGCTGCCCACCATCCCTTTCAGCCTGACAGGAGAGTCAGTTTTCAGCCCACCATTTTCCAGTCCACAGTTCCCAAGTTTCTCAGAGTCCTACAATTTTAATCTGAAGTTAGAAAATTCTTCCAATTAATTACAAGTCCCAGCAGATGAATTAGCACAATGCTCCTGCCATCACAAAGGTGTCAATGCAACGACAAGAAACAATATAAACAGGCATGAATTAAAAACTGTGAGCTTTCACAGACCACATTTAGAAAAAAATTTCCTTGTGCATGATCAACCTTGCTTTATTGTGCCTCGTTAAAGAATAGTTACAACATCACTTTGTTTTATGCAAATACTAGGAAAAAAAAACCCTAGAAAAAATCTTAAAAACAGGTCACTCGCATGATTTCCAAGTTTTGCCATGGGAAAAATATAAAAATATCAGTCGCACCAAGTGCTGTCTTTTTTTTTTTTTTATGTGCCTGTAATGGTTTGAAGGTCTGTTTACTTCTTCTGAGAGTTCCAAGAGGGCTTTTGTTAAAATAAGAGATTTAACTTGCTCAGTAAATCTGTTATGATTGTCTGAGCATTGTTAAACAATTCATCATATTGGCAATAAACATTTGCAGCACACACTATAATGGTTCCATGGGACATTATAATGGAATATGCTGAGAATACATATGAAGAATACCACCAAAAGAAATCCCATTAGCTTAACAAATTGCAAAACCAACTATAATCACTTTTTTCTCTGTTGACATAGTATTTTTATTTCTAAAAGCTAAGCAACTGCACCACAAACACTTCCTTTAAAGAGAGAAAAATATCTAAAGCAACTAAGTTCAGATATTTGGATGCAGATCTCTACACATCTCATCTGTTACTCCTCAGTATAGATGCAACCTTCAAATTTCGGATGATATTTTGTGCTGTACATGGTGAAAAACAGTGAGTCACAGATGGAGCCTCCCTGCCTGAACTCTCTATTCCCCTTTGATTTCTGGTCAGCATTTTTAGCATGAAGGGGAATAGATGAACTCTGTGGGCTCTGAAGATCTGCAGACTGTGCACCTTTGCATGTGCGCAAGGGAGGCAGAGGGGGGAATATGGCAGGAACTACAGCAGCACATAAAACTAACTTCAACATGTGAATTATTTTTCTCTGGCACTATATACTTACTTCGTCTTTCACCTGAGCATTCCAAGGGCAATGTGAAAGGGCTGCTCCTATATTCAATCTATCTTTACATATTTTCAAACTTAAAATCCCTTTTGCTATTTTTCGGGATGGGGGTTTGTTATTGCTGTGTGTTGGCTGGGGTTTTTTACTTTGTTTACACAGATGCAATCAATACACTCCTGTTCTCATTTCCTTCCCCTCCCCAGAGATTTTTCTTTGTGTAATGGATACTTGATAACATTAGAACTGAATCAACGTTTGAATCCATAAAGGGCTTAAATTGAAGCATAAGATTTTTCTCCCTCATACAAAAAAAATATAGAGTGTTACCAAAAGCAAAAGAAAATTCACAGGAGTCCCTTGATATTCTTTTCTAAATAGTAGATTTCTTGTTCTGTTTATTTTGTATCTCTCAGGTACCAGATTAAATCCGGGAATAACCATTTTGCTTTTTGTCAAAGGAAATCCCAAAATATAGGAAGCTATGCAGAAATGTACAGTAATCTTTTGCTCCAGTGACCTTAAACATTTATTTTACAGAAAGAATTAGAAACAACTGACAGCAAGTAGATGAAGCAGAAAGGTGCTGTGTATTTATTGTTTCTGCAATGAATTACAGTGATTCCGACTGTTTCATGCACATTTCTTCTTCTCCCAAACCGAAAACATAAACACTAAAACTGATTTTATAAATTGCAGGACAGGGTCATACCAAAAACTAATTTCATCTTCACCTAGACATCAAAATATTATCCTCCCATGAAACAAAGTCAAAGTTCAATCTAGGTTCATCAATGTATTTCAAACACTTACAATCTACAAGGAATTCATGGCTTGAAAGCCACGACCAGAATGAATGAGAAAGATCAATTAAAATAACAAGTACATCTCAGAAGATAGATTATGCTTTCATAGAAGATTTGTTCATAAGAAAAGAGGAGAAATTCATCATACAGATTATCCACTATAAAGTACTTGCTTAACTATTTAACTGCTAATAAGAACAACAGCTTGTATTCAAATGTCAGCCAGTTAGAGTTTATTTATCCATATGAACATACATTTATCTTGCATGTATCATCTTCTATTTCTTTCCTTAAGATACACGAGCTTGTGACCTTTCATACCTAGTACTCTGGGACAGAAAAAAGGTATAGGAGAGCTGTCATACACAGCACATGAAACCCACACCATCTGTGTGAAGACTCTTTGATATCCATACATGAGGCCACAGAGGGAGACAGGGGAGAAAAGAAAACTAAATCCTTTGAATAGCAGTTCACAAACAAGCACAATTCCACAGAAATGTAAAATTGAGCATAGAAATCAAAATATTTCTATTCTAGAGCCTATGTTATTAAAAAAGATATGTGTATTCCGTACTCACCTAGCAAAGGTTCTTTTGCTTAGTTTTGGGTGAAAGCAACCACTTGGCCTTCACAGAAGAGCTGTATTTTGAAGCACAAATCTCTAACATAACAAGAAACACTATTATTTTCTAGAGTTCTTCAAATACAACCTGTGGGACAGCTAACAGAAATGCTATTTATAGACATAAACAAAGCAAATTTGCAAATACTTCACTTATACATTTGGGTATAACTAAATTTTGAACTTCTGGCCATTACTTCAGTGCAATTCCTCTAGATGAAAAGCTTTGCCTGTCCTAAGGTACATCAGAGATCAAATATTCATCCCAAGATGAATAATCTTCCAGTTAGCATATTTGCATTTTCTCATAAATAAAGCATGACTTATTCTTCAACTGACAGGGGACTTAATCTCTCAGCTTTGCTTGAAATTACATGTTTTAGTGTCTGAAATTTAAAAAAGGCTCCTTCAAGACTTCATTTAGTGTAAAAAGCTATTATCTTCTTCTTTCTTCCATATTTCTAAAGTGTAGAAGACAAACTTCTGAACACAATATGGTTTTTTCACAAAATGGATAGAGAATTAACATAAGCAACAAGAGTTTTGTTAAAGCATTCTAAAACCATGGTAGAGAACTAAGAGGAGGTTGCCCTATAGTTAATCCTAGCCGGGCTCATTGTAAACACTTTGCACATTTTCTTTACCTTCTTGAACAAATAATTTGCAGTTCTGACCATCTCCTACAGATCTGGCAGCTGATTTACATGAATTCAGGACATTGCTATTGTGCCTGTTCTTTAAAAAGTTTTAAGGACACTAAGACATGTTACAGAAATCCAGAACAATTAAAAGAAAAAAGATTTGTGTAATAAAGTTTTTATTGAGGGATGATCAGTCTGCAACTGCTCTTGAACTGCTCCATTCCAGCAGAGAAGACAATGCAGAAAATCCTGTAAGTTTTTGAATGCTATAACTCTTCAAATGGACTATTTTGATGCTTCTAAAGGCTTTTAAATGATCTTACTTTCATAAGTGTAAACTGATTCTCTGAAAACTGTTAGTGATAAGGTATACAACTATGACTTCCTGCAAAGTACTTGAATACATTCTAAAGTTTGGCTTGAAAAATAATTACTTACAATTTCTTTATCAGTGAATTACAGGATGAAGCAGTAATCAATTAATACCACAAAAATTAAGAATTTATGAGGCAGTTAGCATTCAAACAGAAGAATGCAGTAACCTTTAGTTATTTGAGCTGGAAATGTAATTAGCTGAATCAAAGCAAAATAATCACGGCCATTCCCAAAGCACAGAAAGATCTTCAAGGCAATTTTTGTTTCAGACTTGGTATAAGAAAATTGGTTTGGCCCAAAAGTCTGAGGTGTCCAAGCAGGAAGTTACCCCAGGCTGGATACACAGCAAATGGAGAAAGCCAAGCAACCCCCAGAGGAAGCCAAAGCATGAGCTGACTGAACCACTTCCTGCAGTGGCTGCTGCTTCATTCATTGTCAGCTTAAGTTCCCGTCAGATACAGCTCCAAAAACCACACCCTAGATCAAGACCCAAAAGTAGGAGGGAATACCTAGTTCATTGCATGTATTCATGTATGCATAGATACTGAATATATAGTAATTTAACTTCATTCTAAATGTCACTCTTGCTAAAAATTAGCTACATCATCTCGAAAAGGTCTTCCACACTAAGCACACGGTCCAAGTCTAAACAGGGAGCCTGTAGGTCATGTGAGTGACTCATTCAGGGACACTGCAGCACTATCCTGGGAGTTTAGAGTGCCCCAGAACCCTTGGAAAGCTACAGATATGCAGAAGATCCTTAACAGCCACAAACCTGCTTCCAGCAGGAGAAGATTAATGGTGTACATGGAGCATGAAGGTGCTGCACCACCTCACAATGGGGAAAAGAGCACCCACAAGTGACAGAACAGTAATTCATTGTCACAGGCAAAGTATTCCTCCCAGCCTGGGAAGCTCCTGAAGGAGCAGCCACAGCTACAGTTATGGCATTGGGAAATGTTAACAATGCAAAATAGAGTGAAAGCACAGCTAACATCAATTGAAAGAAGTATTAGAAAGCTGCCTACAAGCAACATTATTCTCTTGCAAGGACCAAATCCATCTAGTCTGTCTCAGAGCACATGGAGTTACCCAAATCATATTTGCAGTTTCCTAATGTTTTCAGTAGTTATGCAATAAGAATAATTAAAGCCACTTTTCCTTGCAAATATGCTTACAAAATCGTGTTACAGTTGTATTTAGTAAGCAACCTCAAAAACAAATTATTAGCAGTCTTGTATAACATCAAAAGTCTCTTTTACTAAAGACAAGAGTCTAACAGTATTGTGAAAATATGAATACAAAACTTAAATGTGTACCAGTCAACAGATACCATTTTATAGTTATTTTACTGCCATCAACTCAAGCTCCCAAAGAAGGAAAGATAAAACTTATAAATAGGGTGAGAAATATGACATCTCAAAGTAGAATATTTTGCTTTTTTATGATCCTTAAATATTCTATAAACAGCAAGAAAAACCACTTGAGACACAGGACGACAATGTTTAGGCGGGCTAAATATTCAGATCCTTCTTCAGCAATTATATAAACACTATTATTACAAGTTTTTATCCCCTTCTTTAAAAGATTTTTATTTTATGATAAGGCCAAATTTTTTTTAATTTAAAACCAGCAAAAAAGTCTATATGCAGAAATCCTAACTTATAACAAAGATGAATATTTAATCAGTTGTCACAACTTTTACTTAAATTAATGCTTACACTTATTTACTCAACTCTCAGGCATTCTGCACTAGGTCTTTCACAGCAATTTCTCCACCTATTTAGAAGCTCTGAGATGGGCATGCAGAAACTAAGGCTGAGCATACAAAAGGGAAAAAGTTATAAATTCTTTTCATGGTGATATTTATTTTTATTGTTCCAATGCATTAGAACAAAATATGTTCATTTTCATGGCATTCTCTTCAAAAAAAAAACTATATTTTCTTTTTTCTTTGTGTCACTGTTCTCTTAGCCCTCCTTCATGCTATTTGTATACACAAAGACATGAATATACCTACAGCCAAGCTGAGATCCTAAAAAAATCATGCCACTGCCATCAGGTAATTCATGTCCAGCCCTACTCACCAATGCACCACCCAATATCCTTGTAACTTTGAAATGATATTACTCTTCCTTGCCTGATGTAACAGGCTCCCAGAGGGCTGCAGGAGCCGGCAGCCCCCCGAAATTAGGTCTCTGGGGCGCATATCTCCACCAAATTTGGGGTGAACGGCTCCCGGGGTGCTCTCAGCATGGCCTGAGCCTCTGAGCCACAGAAATTCAGCAGGAAACAAAGTAAGAAAAAGAAACGAGATGGACCTATCCCTGTTCTGCCAGGGAGGTTTATTTGGGGGAAGGGAGGAGGGTTGCAGGGAAAGGAAAGGGGGGAGGAAAGCAAGGGATGGGGATAGGGGCTGACAGCTCAGAGATGAGACCCTGAACTGATGCAGACACTGGCTTATAAGGGAAAGGAAAGGGGCGGGACTGTCTCCCCTGGAGCCAGTCCCAGGAAGTCTGAAGGGGAGACTGGCAAGGGGTACACACCAATAGATTGCAGGTACAGCAGGGTGCATATTTCAAAAAGAACCAATAACATACAGGGTAGGGGGACAAAGGGAAGTCACATGGAGATCTGGAAATCATGTTGCTACACTTTCCGTAATTGAAAACTGGTTATTGCAATTTTAGGTTTCTCACCAGGCAGCCTGCAGTAGGTGGTGCACAGCTGGGCATTCTATTGATGACTGTGGCTGGGTGGCAGCTTCACAATAGATTTGCCCATCAGCCTTACTGTGAGCTGTTCCATTCGGGCACTTACACCACGTTTTTTTTGGTCTGTGTAGCAATGCAATTTTCAGATCTCCATGTGCTCCCTTTGTTTCCTTGCTCTGTATGCCATTGGTTAATTTTGAAATATGCTCTGCTGTACCTGAAAACCTATTGGTGTGTAGCCCTTTTGCCAATCTTTCCTTCCTTCTCCTGGGACTGGCTCTCAGAGAGCCAGCCCTCGCCCCCTTCCTTTCCCCTTAAAAGCCAGGTCCTGGGTCTGGGAGGGTCTGGTCTTATCTCCGGGCTGGCAGCCCCTATCCTGTCCCCGTCTTTCCTTCCCCCCTTCTCCTCCACTGCAACCCCTCTCCCCGTTACCCCAAATAAACCTCCCTGTCAGAACAGAGATGAGTCCAGGTTCGTTCCTTCATCCCACTTCATTTCCTGCTAGAATTTCTGTGGCCAGAGACCCATGCCACGCTAAGCACACCCCAGGGGCCACCCGGCCCGGACTTGGTGGAGATACATGCCGGGGAGACCTTGTTTTGTGAGGCCGCCGCTTCCTGCCACCCCCCAGCAGAGAGAAACATCAGGTCTGGCTGCAGGAACCTAGAAGTCAGTTATCAGAAAGTTACGTACTCTGGATGAATAGTATATTGGAGAACACAATCAAGCGATTACTGAAAACTACAGAAGCAATGGATGTTGAGTTATTAAATCAAATTTGCAAGAGAATGTCTACATTTTTAATTAGAATCTGACAAAAGTGCTTATGCAGGGAAGTTACAGCTTTACAAAATATCAATTAGTATTTTAGCAATAAATTGTTATTATCTTGCTTTAGTAGTTTTGTTAAATGCCATTTAAGGCTGCCATCTTTATAAGAAGGATAAGAGTGGAAGCTCATTTGGAGAAAGAGCAGACTATTTCTACACCCACATTTAAGAAACAGTCTCGTCTTTAATTGTAGCATACCTGCTGCTGCAACTGCAAGTCACAACTCAGCCCTTTTCAGACTGATTTCTTCAGTTCATGAGCCTGTCCTCCACACGACCTAAGGCAGAAGACACTACTTACACAGAATTAACAGCCACATTTGGATAGTACTTGCTGCTGCTTAGTTTACCAGAGCTCCTTGAATTCTCAGGATGAAGTAACAACAGGACAGGTATGTCAGAGCTTGGATTTTGCCCTATGCCTTGCCTAGCATGAACAAACACAAAAGACAGAAAGCTGAGCTGAAAACTCAAAAGGAAAGCTCTAAGAACTTGAGCCTAAACTCCTACTTTCTTAGTAATAATTTCCCTACTAGAGCTTCCAATATTCATATTCGCTTTTCATCTGTGACTTTCACAGTGTTCTGTAGCAGTGCATCTGCAGGCTTTGGTGGAAGCAAGCACCATAGTCAGAGATGATTGGCACTGCATCTCTGCCTTCCCCTATCCCATATTGAGTTAAGAGCCAGAATGCTCCTTTACCCGCGGTTTATTATTGGTTTTTGAAGATCTGTAACCTCCCCCTATGCACCCCAATTCCCTAGCTCCCCTGCCAGTTCTGTATCCCCTGCTCCCTGGTTGGCTATCCTCTCCAAATCCCTCCCATCTTTCCTTCCCTTTTTACCCCATGTTCGCTTCTGCTCGGGGCGCTCTGAGCTCTAGAACCCAGCGACACCTGGTTCCCCGCCGACCCTTCCCCGACTTCACGCACCCTGCTCTGAACCCGTTGCACCCTAATAAACCCTGGATTTCTAAAGCTCAGCGTCTGCATCTTCTAATCACCACGACTCCTGATATCCTCTGTCGGGGAGTTAGCCCAGGCTAGGGTGCCACATTTCCTGGCTCTGCTCCACCGCCTCAGCGTGGGCGTTCGCAGCGGGGACCTCATTTTGTGAGGTTTTTTGGGGTCCTGCCACTTCGCCAGAGCAAGAAAACCTCAGTGTTCCTCAATGCTTTCTAGTTTCCCAAATAACCCAGTGGCGCACATACAGTAACTTGAGATTCTACCCAATTTGCACACATGGCAAGTGCAGTTGAATACTCAGCTATTATTTTCAGCAAACAAACACAGAGGAAATAAGAAAATACAAACATTGTGGGGCATGAATAGTTAAAACCCTCCTCACTGAACAGTAACCAACATCAATTTGGTGATATAATTCCTTTGTTCCCCAAAAATGTAGCAAAAGTGTAAGCATGGGGATGAAAATGGAGAGCTTCAAACACATTTGAGGTCATTGCAATCATGACCACTACCTTTCAACATCCTTGTAAAAGAAATATTTATGGCCCTAGTTAAGAATAAGCAGATCTCGGGAGGTGGTTTTTTTAGCTACATCACTAATTCCGGCATAAAAAGGAAATAGACCTTAAAAACAAAGAGTAGCATGGAATAATTTAGCAGTACCTAAAGAGTGTTTGCTTTTCCTGTTATCAGCACCATGTCTTTCTGCTAGGTCTTCATTTAACAACAGGCTTGTGGAGGAGTAGGTTAGTCTTGCCTGAGGTGATGGGTGAGGAGGACTGAGGAAAGTATCAAGAACATCATTTCCTCACTAACAAAGTCACAAGTTCGATTCTCTCATCACTGCAGTTAGACATGCAGTCTTGCACGATGCTAGAGAGGAGGTGGTGTCATTTACACTTTTGCAGAATGTTGCCTTCTAAACTGAAAAAGCTGGCAATTCTTTGACTGAAAAACAGATCCAGACTTGAGCACTGAATACAGAATAACAACACTACACTGTCTCATTAGCTTCCAACTGAGCAGTTTAGACTGCAGACATGGTTAGCAGGCATACTAATTACAAAGAGACAACACAATGAGTCTACCTCACTGAATATCCTGAACCAAGAGAAAAGTGCCTGAAGGACGGCAGTGAATTCGTTACAGGGCCCAGCAATCAAATAGCAACAGACAAAACTATGAGCTTAGTAAAGAAAATAAAAACATCCAGAAGCATAAGGAGTGATTAAGATCCACCTGTTAATTACAGTGCTGAATTGATTTATCTGCTTTAAGTAGGTTGCCTATTAGTATCCCTATTTAATTTTCCTCACAGTATGGAAAGAAAGGAGTAAGCTGGAAGAGTGCAAATTATTGTTTACAAACCACTCATTTGTTCCTGAGATACAAACTATCCTTTTAATTTTTTTTGCCCATGCGGCTTTAAACACCCCACTCCAGTGCTTTTATCTCCTATCTCCACCTCTCTTACACACCCTCTAAGGATGAAGAATCACAAGGTCTGCCAGCTGTGCCTAGCACTTTCTCCACAGCCTTTGCATTCATCTGCCTTAGAGCTCATCCAGCACCCTGAGCACCAGAGCAACCTCAAGAGCTTTCAAGATTTTCTCTGGCTTCCAAAGCTTTTGTGGGAAGATAAATTGATTGAGCACACTGTTGGCCTGTCATGGGCTCAGTCGAATGCCAATGCTTCAACTCGTGTTAAGGTTGCTGGACACAATCCTAAAGGACACCTGCTAGCACCAACAGCTCTGAACTGGAACCCACTGTCAGTTCAGCTGTCCTGCACTCTGGGCTGCATCCTGGGGCTGCCTTCTCCACCTCTAAAGTCTGCAGTCCTTCTCAGGGAGCATACAGTTCAGGGCTATGAGCAAGTAGTCACCAATGAGCTTCAAAAATAGTCCTTCCCTCTTAAAAAAAAAAAAAAAAAGTCTTTGATGATAATTTCTGGAGTGTAAAGTCCTCCATGCCCTTGACAAGTCACACAGACCATTTGTATTCAGAAAGCCAGGTTTATGAAACTCCTGGAGTAACTCACCTTGCACGGAGTGAAGTCACTGAGAAGTGTGAGGGATTGACCTCCTGGTCTTTCAGCATCTTTGAGGCTCTGCCATCACGTGCTGCCCCATCACTCTGCATCCAAGGCCCTGCCGGGTGACCTTGTTGCCAAGGTAACCTCTTCCCTGACAACAAGATTTTCCTGGTAGGAGCTGGGTTATTGTCTCAGATGTTTGTTTTTAAATAGAAGACCATCTGCATTTAATGACCTTCTCTTATTAGGGCTTTGTTCTCATTTCATCTCAACACAGAAGTGAGCAGACAGTGAAAAAGGTAAAAGGTCACACATCCAAAATAAAGTCAGCAGTTTAGCAGGGTTGGATACAGTTCATTGGGAAGAATGTATTAATTCTTTATGCATCAGAGACCTTCACATTGTCAGAGGACTGCTTTGCTAAATGGAAGGGAGCAATAAACTCTTTCCCACGATACGCTCTGCTGTAAACTGATTAAGTGACATGGAACTAATTATAGTATATAATGCTTCCTGGTTCTCTCAGAGATGGCACATCTAAAGGAGTAAGTCACTAATTAACAACTGTTTCAGGCTACTAGGTTTAAAAGAATCTAGAGCAATAAAAATTAAGGGTCTACAAACAAGTTCTATGCCTATTAGCTTTAAGATGTCCATAACACCATCTTCTCTTCTTTCCTACTCTGCCACTTTCATAAACATCCAACTACATTACAGGAATTATTCTCATAATACTATAATCATCCCAAAAGGTCCAAGAAGTACATTGCTCCTGGTTTAGCCCACCTCCACAGCCAGTGAAGGGAGAAACAGCCCCGGGGAAATGCAACACACTGCCTCCTGAAGGCATCTTTTTCTGTCTGGTAAAAAGAAAAGGCTAGAAGACTAATTTTAACACTGGACTTCAAAGTTTCAGATGCTAATCTTCAGTGGGATCACACTTTAATAATTCAAAAACAAATGCATATAGTTCCAGGACAGTTTTCACCTGGAGGACAGAGAACCATGTGAAAACAAAAAGAAACATAACTGCCACAATGAAGGAAGTAAAGTGTTTTCACCAACCAGCATGCACAGAATACGAAATATTTCACTGTTACAAGAGACTTAGGTTGGATAACAAAGCAAAAGCATTATGATGTTAATAAACAGGTCAGCAGCCAGGCATATCGTCTAGAGAGACTAAAGCCTCCACAGCCTTTGAGGCATTAGGTATCCATTAGATAGAACTGACCCTTGCTACAGAGGGATATCTTCAGAGCAGTCTCAGTGTCATCAATTTTATGACAGTTTATTCTTGATTTTTTTCCCCTCTATAACATTTTTCACTTGAGTGTGTACACTGAGTGCTTATTTCATATGGGTCAACATGTCTGACTGAAGCACAGTATTTGAATGGGCAAGCAGCCTGCTAATGATTTGCTGTTCTGAGAATCAATGCTTTGTAAGACAGAAGGTATAAGTCTATGCTGCTTTCTACCAAAAGAAACTCCATGCTTACTATTAAGAGCAATCCCCAAAAGTGTTTGCTCTACAATACCACATTTGCCATATAAAAACATGCATGTGCAAAGAAAATGAAGTGGCAGTAAACCCTACAGCAGTAAAGAAATCAAAATGACTTTATTAAATTTAATAACTTCTGGGTATCAACAACTGAAAACCTAACAAACAGTGCCACTTAAACTGACTGTTGAGACACTTTTTGTATTTATATTTAAATATATATATAGCTTATAGTTTATTGGTATTTGGTCAGTTGTCACCTGCTGAGAAAAAAGCATACAGGCAGTCCTAAACCATGCTATATTGACCTTTTCAAAATTTTCAAATTCTAGTTGTTGGCCATTCCTTTTGTTTCCTCTGTCTGCAGCCTTAATATTCTGTGAGCAACAGCGAAATGGAATGGTTGCCTTCTCCAAACAAACACACTGTTGTAAAGGTTAAAGTAGTTTAAAAGATTGCTGCTGCTGCTGTTCTGCTGTCATTTGGAAACTATACTGGAAGCCATGACTGGAAGGTGCTGCTCAGACAAGAACAGTGAGTGGAAATAAGAAGTGACAGAATTTGAATTCATTTTTGTAATAATGAGCTTTACAAACTTTTCAAGACTCTCTTGGCAATCTATTAATAGAAGACAGAGCTTGCAAGTTGTCCCACCAATGCTAATGCAGTACTTGAGTGCTTCGTTTCCAAGTCTGTTTTAATAGTTCTATGTGTTTAGCTAAACACCAATTCATGAAAGTTTAATACATCACATTAGCATAATTTCACAAAGTGATTGCTGCTGTGCAGTCCTACAGGCACGTATTTTGATGTCATACTGCATCAGGACCTGAGCATCTTCGCATTAGATTTCTCACACAGATGTTCATAACTTTTCTTTGGTCACACTACGGGGAAAGGGGGGATTAGCTCCCACTGAAAGCTTGAAACATTAAAAGTTGGCAACATGGCAAAACAATGCATTTGTTACTTGGCAGTGTTACATATTTCTACTGAGTATGTTACCAATGTCAAGATAAACTAACCACTTACAATAACATTAAAAATACTCATTGACACCACATATGTCAACTGCTGTAAATTATTTTACTTAGAAATTGCTCACAGTATTTTTTTCTTTCTACACAGATTTAAAACAAATGGCATTCTAGCTTTTATTTTTCAATCTAAATGGAAAATAACTATAAAAATTTTGAAATACATAAGAAGACTGTGAAGGGTGACCTTTCAAGTATGGACTAGCTATTCCACATACCTTTGGAAACACTGTAAGAGTTAGTCATAACTACTAAGCTTCACTAAGTGCAAGTCAGGAATAACTTTCCTCGGTATGTTGTCACATGTCTTTTGCACTTCGTTACTCAGAACCTTGCAATAGAAAATGCATCCTTTAAATAGATTCAAGAGCATGCTGGTACTTCAACGGTGTTTTTTCAGTCAAATAGTCCAAACTGCACTCTCATTAGAGGACTTGAAGCAACCTCATTGCCAACATGCTTGTTAAAAAATTTCATTACTAATATGGATAAATTATTCAAAAAACTTCCTATCATCAGCTAATCCTCAGATACTTTGCTCTCCTTTCCCACATCACCCAAGGTTAAAGGTTTGACAGTCTCAGCTGTCCCTAAGCAGGGCTGGGGACACATCTCCCATGTGGGAGCTTCACATATTATCTTATTCCATTCTGCTTCCTGGGACCCTGCTAGGGACAATACAAGCCTAAACTAATGGCACAAGTCCTGTTATTTGCCCCTTTTAGTCCTATCATTAAGGGATAATGGAAACAGTGCTATTTAGTGGATGAAACCGCAACTTCCCTTCTTCCCCATGGATGCTCCCTTGATAAGTATTTACTGACTAAGCCAGAGGAAGACTGTTTCCAATTGTTGCTTTTACGCAGGTACATAAACTCTAACATAAATATGTAATTAGACATAATGTGAAGCTCTAATAATGCACTCTTTACCTCCAAAATTTAAGTTAAAACCAACAGAAACCTTTTGAGAAAAGAAATACTCAAGTGCTATAATTTTGCTCAGGGTTCTAAAATCTTGCCTTGATGGAATGCATCCTGAGGGTGAATACATTGAACCAAAAATAGCAGCTCAAGGGGACTTTCAGATTTGCTTTGTATTCTTAAAACTAAAGACACTTACAGTTAATTTGAAACCTACTCCTCCCTGCTCCACATGAAGTTTTTGCAAACTACTTCCATGACTCTTCAAAACAGCTGGAAAGCTGATGAGCCTTGAAACCACTACCATATTTTCCCTTTTAGATCTTTCTAAGATATATATGTAAATTAAGAAAGACTCAGCTGCAGTTCTTGACAAATAGAGGACAACTGGAACAAGAAGCAACATAGGGATTTCCCTCATGCATTCAGGCTCACCACAGTTTGGCTCCTAAAGCTCTCTCCTGCAGCTTGTTTACAAATTTTGTCTCTTGCAATTTCTAAGCTCCACTAGACTAATTCTGAGCTGTTCAGGGTAAACTGTCAGACAGCCCATGCTGGAATTCAAGGTGACTGGAAACACAACATGCATGGTCTAGGAAAGAAGGTGCTGCAGCAGCAAATATCCTTTATTAGAGGCAGCTGCACTCCTGATAGCAGGGTGATCACAACAGCCTCAAACACAGAGTAAGAGTCCAAATATTTTTTAAGGGTCTTGCATTCTGTGGAGACCTCCCGGTGCTGTGACTAACATATTATCAATTTATTTAAACTAAATCTGACATATATAAAAAGGAATCACAATCACTCTTATCAGCTTAAGGCAGGAATACCCGAAATGATTTTTTTAGAGGATTCCAGCTGGTTGCATGCATTAAGAGTATTTATTACTGCTCACGGCTAATAAGACTTGCATAACTGCCCCTGAGGGACTTGGAATCATTGCCATCATCTGGAGGCTCAGACACCAGAAAACTCATCCAAGAAAGTCATGTTTCTGCAGCACATATAGCATGTTTAAAAGCTAAAATATGTTATACAGGCAGAACTATAATAGGATACACATGCTGAACATTAATAATCCTTGCAGAAATTTATCATCAACTTTTAATTTGAATGTCAAATAACATTTGATTAGAGCATTAAGCAAAATTGTTACCTATTTCCAGAAATTAAATAAGAGTGGAAAACTCTGCCTATGATTTATCATGCAACAGTCTTCATATCACAGAATAACATATAATCTCATGGCAGTGTGAGATTGGAAGGGACCCTTTGGAGGTCATCTGGTCCAATCACCCTGCCCAGAGTCACCAAGGAAAGATTTTCCATAACTCTGTCCAAGTGGCTTTTGAGTATCTCCATGGATGGAGACTCTGCACACTCTCTTGGGCAGCCTGCTCGAATGTTCAGTCACCTTTACCAGTGAAAAGAAGGGTTTCCTAATGTTCGGATGGAACCTACCATGTTTCATTTTGTAACCAGTGCCTCTAGGCCTGTAACCAGGCACCACTTCGCATTTGCACCCTCCTGTCAGGTATTTGTATAGATTGATAAGATCCCCCTGATCCTTCTCTTCTTTAGGGTCAATAGTGCCAACTCTTACCAGCCCTCCTTACACGTGAGGTGCTCAGTCCTTTCCTCATCTTTCTGACCCTCCTCTGGACTCTCCAGTAGGTCTATCTCTCTGTTGTACTGAAAAGCCCAGAACTGGGCACAGTGCTCCAGGTGGCCTCACCAGTGCTGGACAGAGGAAAAGGATCTCCTTTCCTGGCCCACTGGCAATCCTTTGTACAATGTAGCCCAGGACAGCATCAGCCTTTGCAGCAAGTGCATGTCATGGACTCACATTCAGCTTGGTGCCTGCTGGGACCCACGGGTCCTTTCATGCCAAGCTGCTTTCCAGCACCATGGCTCCCAGCAGGGATTGGTGCACACAATTGGATTGCTCCTTCCCAGCTACAGGACTCTGCACCTCTTTTTGAGCTCCATGAGATTCCTGCCAGCCCATTTACCCAGCCTGCACATGTGCATACATGCCAGGTAATAAATCTCCTTCTCGCTTTTTCTTAAGATGCTGATTCTCATTCTTAGAGGAAACCATGGAACTACTAATGAAGAAAGACTGACATGCACTGTCCAAACTAAAAATAGAAGGAAAATATAAACAGTAAAATAAACACAAACACCAGGAGGTCTGCCACTCACTGGGGAGTAAGAGCACAGTCACTGCAAAGCTTTTCAAATTGTACAGGCTCTTAATCAGAAAACACTTATTTGTTTTCTTCTCATTTGTTTTTCATCTAAAAACAAGCCCAACATAGAAACATTGGCTTCACAAACTGATTTGTATAATTTACTCATACATGAACCGAACAAGAGTTTTCTATTGCAGAAGCCCCACGTTGGGCTTTATTTGCAACCAAGACAGAGTTCTGCCCAAGTTGCCTTTCTAAATAGGTGTTGAACATCTCAGAAGAAATATACAAGCAGAGCTTTGAGTATTGATAATTTTGCAATTTGCTAGCACAGCAGCTCGCTTAAAATTCTTATGCCAACATTTAAAAATGTGGACACCTTTAAAAGTTTCAATAGATAGGAAAAGAACAGCTTGTGGGTCTTTCTTTAAATACATTTATTATTATACAATAAGCAGTATCCATTTGAAAGCAGGATGTATAAAGTACTTAAAAACAGACGAATTAAAAAGCTAAAATGGCACTTCTTTGTTATTATCCTTTGTATTTGTCACCCTGTCTTTCATCCTTTTGTATTGTGATAATCCAAATCTTTAAATCCTTCAAGAACTCATTTGGGGTTTGGGGTTAAGAAAGATTTAGTTGGAAATGCTAAAATTCCTCCTTCAAATCTATGCCTTCATGATAATACATAAAGTAAAAAATATTTTAAAATATACGTATATAATTATAAAAAGTTTTAATGAATGATGAAGAGTTCAGTACTGCACAAACATTTCATAATAAAGTCTGAAAGGATAATGCAAAACTGTTACTCTTCTGATAACTATTAGATTTCAATATAAGATATTTGAGAAAAAAGTTCAACTACAACAAGCTTATTTCACAAAAGAAAAAGTGAAAAAAAAGTAACATGGAAGAATCATCTCTTTTTAGAAACTAGAAAATTATTAGGTCATTAATCAGATGAAATAATGCAGTTAAACTGCTGGTTGTTGTGTCAAAAGACTAGATATGTACAAAGAGTGAACATTGTGAGTAGTTTATTTCTTCAGCGTTCTGCAGTTAGAGTTTCTAAAGTTAATCAAAAGCTTATTACGGGTAGAAGGGAAAAACATTCCAACAGATCTAGAAATCTATACTATTTAGTAAGATAAGTCCTTATACAGGTAAAAGTGTTGTGCAAAGACAACCTCATACATTCACTATCCCAGGCACCACAGCTGGCCATGTCCAATGGCCTAAGGAGCAACCAGCTGGGAACACCTCTTCCTGCTCAGTCTCAGCCATATGAAGGTTGTTTTCACAAATTCTCTTACCATATCCTGCTTCCTGCCCACTGAATCCCAGCCACAGCCACGCAGGTGCCCACATGCCTCCTGCAGCCCCCAGGGCTGTGCCACAGCCACCCTGAGGTGGCCCCATGGCCACTGGACACAGGAGAACCAGCCCCAAGCAGCTCCAGCCAACAGAAGCCCAGCTCAGCTCCTGGGGCCTTGAGCCGTAGAACTGCTGTGTGTGTCCTTCTATTGTAAGTGGGGAAACTTGGAAAAACACCCAAATACTGCCCAGACCACGCAGCACACTGTCAGGCTCAGGTACTGAGCTAGGAAGTGGTTTCTCTGAACCTACTATTCTTGACTGCTTCTTAGAGTTCATCAACAGTAATGCCAAGCAAAGATTAAAAAAAATTAAAAAATAATTATTAAAGCACAGTCTCTGTTGCACACAAAGAAAGTTCTCCGTTATCGAAGTATAATTTATCAATGCTTTTAAATGAGAAAGCCCCAAAATTACAAAGATCTGCAGGGAATCCAGGCCAGAAACTAGAGTTCATTTCAGCTCCTGAATGGACACTGCCGAGTAAAGGAAGTATCTAGTAAGGCTTATGTTCAGTTACAGTGGATCAAGTTTCCAAGACACCTGCCAACAACTTCACCATCAAAGATTCATCAAAGGCACATGGGGCACAGGCAGCTCACCAGTGTTATCTGGGCACTTACAATTCTTTTGTGAACCTGAAAAACCCTGAATAATATTGCAAACTACAGCATCCTGGTCTCTATGCCCCCAAAACAGCTTGAACAGGGCTGTGAAGAATTCCTGTGAGCTCACTTGTGTATCTATGCAGCAGCTGACCCCCAAACCCAGCCCACAGTTTTGGTTTTGTAAGCAGTCAGCCTGCAAGATAAACATTATACAAGTTATCTGCAAAGAACCGTGGGAATACTTCAAGGCCTCAAAATGTAAATTAGTACAAAAGATTGTGTTAGGGGTTTTGAGTAAAAATAATAAAAAGTCAATGGCAAAATGACAACAGAGTTATCAGCATGTAGAAATAATTCTGCTACTGACTAAAACTCAGAGGTCAAGAAAGAATAGAGAATAAGGGCAATGAATAAGCCTGATTCATATCTGGATAAAACAAAGTATTACTTAGCACAGCTGGAAGTTGACTTTGATGTAAGATTACAAAAAGTGCAATGAGATGAAGCTTTCAAAGTTATTCTGTTGTTAATAGTAATAGAGGGAGAAACGAGAGCCATCTGCATGGGTTTACACACCACTACAGACCTGGCACTACAGATTCAGTATCTCCTTGAACTGTCATACTTAACTAAACCAGTACAAACCCATGTTCTTAGTGACAAAGGAATCACAGACTTAAATTATTCACCTTACTTCCCCCCCCACTACCTTATCATAAAGTCACACAACCCTCTGTGGGAAAACAAGAAAAGCCAACATCTCTGGAAGACCAAACAAAAGAAAAATGATGCTACTACATAGCAAAAGTCAAAGAGGGCATGATGATGTAACATCACCCCAGAACTGATTGGACAACTCCACTATATTAAACTCTTCTGCAAAGTAACTGTATCAGCAGGGAAAGGCCTCTTTCTTCTGCCCATCCCCGAGGCACAACACAACACAATTAGCATTTCACTGCAAGATACCTCCTGGCACTGAATTCAGGAAGCAAACACCTCCCTATTGCACAAACACTGGTTGTGCACTCCAGTTTTTGGGCAGGTATTACATAAGCAAGACCTGTGCACCTCTTCACCATCCTGCTCTTAGTCTGTTTTCTAATCACAACAACTTGTCTAAATTAAACATGACTATGCCAAAAGCACAACCCAGAATGAGCTGTGGCCTGTAGCCAACGCACCAGCCTCTCACTTGGAAGGGAAATTGAGGTAGAGCATTACTATCTGCTGAAATATCAAATTTGATCTAAGTGACATCTTCCAACACTCTTTTCCTAAGATTCACTACATATCGTTAAATCCTGAAGATCGCAAATGACAAATCAATGAGGATGTGTCACAGAGAATATATTGGAAAACGGTTTAAAAAAATAAAATTAAAAATTGCATCTCACCAAGTATGGTGAATACATGAGCCCAGAGCTTTGATCCAGATTAACTTCATGTTTCACTTTGTGCACAATGTCTTTAACTAGTAGCTTTCCAGAAGTGAAGATATCTTCAGTTTGCACCACTCAGGAGAGTTCAAGGTATTCACTGTTTTCTGCAACATGAACTGTTTTATTGTCATATCAACAGCAATACAAGTATGTTTGCATCAGTAAGAAGTCTTAACATGTGAGTCAATGTTCACATGCACAGCCAGCCAGCCTCAGCAGATACCAGGTGACTTGTCCTGGGATAAGGTTTTTATTAGCTGTCACCTTGTCTGTCAGATTGCCAGAGATATTTCATCCAAATTCCATGATACTGAAGCTCATAGCTCCCAACATGCTGATATTATTAGACTATGACTTGGAGCAGGGCAAGGTACAACATCCTTTTTCAGCTAATCAGCCATCCAGGGCCTCCCCCTACAAGATGATTTTCTTTTTCCCAAATACCAACAGAGCAAAATATTCTAAATCCAAAGTATCACAGTGGCTGCAGATTAGATACAATCATAGGCATAACTATTGGCCTGATTTGCCCTAACTACCCAGTTAGGCTCCCCATGGTCCTGGAAATTAAAGTCACTTGCCCTACCAGCTTTATTTCCAGCAGGCTCTTTTATTAATAATTGTTTTAGGTCCTTTTATTAATAACAGCTTGCAGCTGCTGACAACACTGTCTCCCAGAAAACTCAGTCCTACTTCCTTTGTCGGCATGATTTAAGATATTTCCAGGTCCTGCAAACTCTGTTTGTGTTTCCAATTCTAAGTTCACAGTTCTGACACAGTAAAAGAAAATTATATTCCAAAAGCACCAAGAAGACATTTTCCCAGGGGATTACCTATCAGATTTCAGTTTGCCAGAGACATATTTACTCTCTCCTGCATTAATTGCTGTTACAGAATAAGGCTCTGTGGAAGATTTAAGTTTAAAGAGAGATTTCAATAAGCAAAACACAACTAAAAAACATTTATTGACATGGAATTGAAGGAAGAAATATGGAAGAGAATTCAGCTACCAAACCCACCTGAAAACCACTGAGGAGCTGAGACATAAACAATAAGCATTAGAGAAGAGCAGGATTAGCTGAACTCAAAACTGAACTCAGCTATGAAGAGGCCAGGCAGCAGAACACTTGTTGGGACTGAAGGACTGGAAGGAGGGAAAAGCAGCACTTTTGATGGGGGGCTAATAGAACTACAACAGAGAATGTACAGAGAAGGGGTATGAGGCATTTCAGTGGCAGCATCACAGCATATGATACACACAATGGATTACTGACTGCTTTTTCCTCTCCCTGTTTCCATCAGCTACAACATATGTCTGCCACTCTGTCAAGTGTCATGTGATGCCTTTTAACTTACACCCACCCTCAGCTCTCCCTACTGCCATCTCCTTTCTGCCAGCACAGCAATATGGTTTGATCATGTCTTTTGGAACCCATTAATGCCACTTTCTCATTTCCCAGAGCATTTCTACAGGATGACAGCAAGGTGTTCTTTCCCCTCAATGCCTGTTGTGCATTTGCTGTGGTCTTCTCAAAGACACTTCCTGCACTGCAAATCAGACACCAAATTCGAGGACTGCATGCCACATGTTAGCACAGTAGCGCAGAGTAACAGCCAAGCCTAAGCATTAACTGTGTTCATTTGACTAAGACTGAACCTTGACAGATTTTCAGCCTAGATAAAGATTTGATAAGAAAGACTAAAAATAGTTATGCCAGTTTTCTGAAGTACAGTTACACTGGACAGCTTGTAACTGAAAAAACTTTTTTTGAATTTACAAGGTTAATAATATTCAGCTAATTAAGCAATCGGATTAGCTAAGAATGATGAGCTTTACAGCAACATTGAAGATCAAACTGTCAAAGCTGACAGTACCATGTTGCATCCAGATACAGCAGGATGTAAAATATAATGAATTTAAATAGAAATATGCATTATACAGAACTATTCTAGGACAGCGGGAAGATTACAAACTCAAGACTTAGCAAATACCAGAATTAGAGCTGCCTCTATACCTAGAAAATAAGAAACATAGTTGGAACAACTGTAAAAACAAGCTGATTATAAACTGCTAGGCCAGTTTCCTGGACAGAGACAGTCACCACAAATACAAAGCAGGCTTAGAAGTCTGGTGATGCTCATGTTCCACAACTTTCACTTGCCAGCATTTGGATCACTGACCTTAAAGTACAACATAAAACTCTATTTATGAACCCAACCCACCCACAGAAGAATTCAGGTTGCAGAGTTGTATTCTCACCAAGGAAAAAGATGACATGTATTCCAAAAGCAGTTACTAACACTGACTAACGCTTCCAAAGTGGGGAAAACCCATCTGAAATACACCTGAACACAAAAAGAGACATTCTAATCAAGATGTCATCATGCAAACTTTTGCCATCTTTCCAAAACCAAGGAAAAAAGGAATCAACATATAAAAGGTCGCCATCAGCTGCCATTATGGGGTTATTGAAGCTTTTAAACATGATGTTGTAGGAAATGCATCATACATTTAAAAAGGCAGGGAAGAGGAAGCAGGTAGAGGAGGGCACTGATAACTAAACCAGCTATTAGCAGGATTATCTGACAGGTATTTGTTCTTACCCAGCTGGGTGTTATTTAGTCCTGACTCAGTGAGCCTGAAATGCTTTAGAAACACCTCAGGGAGTCAAGATCCCTGCTGTTAAAATGACAGTGGCTCAGTAAATGGGTTCCTCATGTACATGCCAGCATACTCTGCGTTTGCCTGCATGATTATGTTTTAACTCTTTCCAAAAAAAAAACAGAACAGAAAAGAATCATCTACAATTCTCAAAAATATTACTTAAACCAGACTCTTTTATTGCAGGAATGTCACGTTTAAAAGGTACCTGTACAGTAAGCAAAAAATCTGAATAATCTAAGTGACCAAAACTACTCACTGCTAATTAAGTTATCCAATGTCACTGGTGGCCTGAAGGTATGCTGAAATCTTTCACAGTACCAGAAACACCATAACCCACCATAACCAACACAAGGAAGAGCAATGGCTGAATGGTAGAACAAGGAGTAAATGTCTGATCTATATTGGGATTTTTTCAGGTAGATTCAGGGTCTTCACATTCACAGGAGGAAGGAGAGCAAATGATAGACAGAAATAATATCTGCTTATAACAATTTCAGTTATAGAAGCAAGTTACACGCTTTCAAGGGAACATGACATTACCCTCCCCAATAATAGATGAAATCACATTTATCTCTTGACCTCCAGTCTATGTCAAAGTAAACCCAAACTAAGAAAACTGGGCTCTTCTGCATTATGGTGGACTTAGGTTTAACACCGTTGCTGATTTTACACACAATTATTCCCTTCTAATGTATTTCTTAGACAATTCAAAATTATACTTTAAGATACATGCCTACCATATGAAATTCATGTCAGCAAGCTTTCTCATTGCTTGCAGATGAAGCAGGTGTTGGGGAGTGTTAAGAGACCTCCAAGACCTCTGATTAGGAGACCTTTGATTTTTCTCATGGATGCTGAAAGAACTGGGCTAGAGATCAGAGCCAGTATCCATTTAGGGTGTGAGTTACAAGTATTTTAAGAAAAAAAAATCACATTGTGGTCATAATTATTTAGATTTTGTAAAATTTACTCATTCAAAAGAAGAGACATGTACCCAAATTGATCTGTTTGTCTAAAGAATTTTCATGTGCATGTTGGTCTGTAAAACCAGGACAGACATGAGCTATTTCACTTCTAAAGAGAGAATCTATTTTTAATTCTCTGCAAATTACTATCAAGCAGGATATCTGGGAAAGAATGTGGTTTTCATTTTGAAATTGAGCCTCAGCAAACACATATGTAAAACTGACAGTTAGCTGATGACTTTCTTGACTCTGGTAATTACTAGATTTGAATCCAAGTCAGACTTTGCAGCGAACATAAAAAGCTGTATGAAAATGCTAGCAGGGAAAAGCTAAGAAAATCTACATATGTCTGCAACAAGCTATCTGTAAGAGTCAGCTGCAAGAGATAAACAGTGTTGCATAGACTGTATTAAAACTGGTGAAACAAAGGACCCTGAAAAAGTGACTATTCTTAAAAATGAAACCTCTGTTTTTGTATTCTTTAATAGACTTATATGCACAAAAGTCAGGTAACAAAGTGATATTGAGCTCATCCATGTAAGGAGATTAGAAAGTTTAGACAGCTCTTTGAAACCTGGTTCTTAAAGATCAGAACAATAGACACAATCAATATTCTTAAAATATTTCAAGGAATATTAGAACAAAATACAATAAGAGTTGTTGTTGTGCAGCAGCATCAGTGCATTTAAGTAACAGACTCCCTAAGCAATGAAGAAACATGGCTCAAATTCCCCTTGACTCCTGCCAGTGCAAATTAGTAGGAGTTTCAGTGCTGTCAATGGTGACAAACTGGCATTATTGGCAGGACTATCAGTCTTTGTCCAATACCTTTTGCAATTACAATCTACAGCAGGACACAGTGGCAGTCTACATATATGTTCTTGATACTCCTGAATAAAGCACAGAATAATCCATCCCAGCACAGTTACATAGTTTAAGTCTAAAATTCTACTTCCTTTACATCCTTAAGTATTATTACAACCTGGAATTGTTTAATATAGTTCAATTGATTAGGAAAGGGCAATGTGATCTATAATACTTCTGTACTATTGACCTCTGGTGTAGGTAATCATTTTTTGCTGCAAAAAATTGACTGGCTAACCACTGACTGAGACAGAGTGACATGATCTTTGACCTAAAAAAAAGAATTCTCAAAACTGAAAAAATGCCAATAATACAGCATATAACTGCAACAGAATAGTACCAGATGATACAGACCTCTGCAATACTGATTTTTCCATTATCCATTGCAATCTCAACTGTTGTTACCCATTTATTTACACCCTACAACTAAAGCATTCTTTGTAAAACACTTCTAAAGACTCAACTTGTCTCTCCTAAGAGTCTACAAGGATTATCTCTGCAGTGATATTGGGTTAGTAACATTACCATGTTCACTGACTGCTGATTGTCACCTAACCATAAATGAGCCCAGTGTCATCTCTCATCACAGAAGAGAATTATGATACAAAGTAGGCCTTTGAAGATATACTGTAGACTTTCCAGCACAAAGAGTAAGAAAATACGATAAAAGAAAATTCCAAGGACAGTGAAATGTAACTTTGAAGTTATAGCATTACACTTTCATAGGCATAGTATGCTTTCCTAGTATACAATAAGGTGTTTCTTTTGTGGCTGCAGAATGGAAAAGCTAGAGCAATTACTCAGTGAAAAAAAGCCATCTATTAGAATTCTCCTGCAATTGCCACAGACCCTTAATGTGACACAGGTTTACTCTCTACAGAAAAGGCAAGAAATGTTAGCCTTGCAGAGCAGAAGGCTTAAGATTATAAATAGACACACACTTTTGGCTTGGTTCCATACAAACATTTTACTTTGTCTTACTTGCCACTTATTCTCACTCAATATCCACTGAGAGGAGAGTAATGACCCCTAGTGTGTTTAAAAATCAGTAAATAATGACAGTGAAAAACACTTCTTTCATTCCCAAACTAGTCCTCAGCTTAAAAGGTAAATGTGTTTTGCCAACTGTGTTTTCGTACATCATGTTTAAAGCACAGGGTATATGTTTTCGGTAGACAAGTGGAATCCTATCTAGTGCGTTGTCCCTGTAAAATTCTAATATGTCAAAGGATAAGGAAAAGTGAATAACATAAGAGAACTTGAGGTTTTTAAGTATATTCATACTATCTCGGTGCCAATGACACTTCTAAAGTGAAACGCTGAGTAAGCAACTTCTGATCATGAGCCAATCTAACTTTGTCTCATGGACAGGAATTTGAGCTGTTGATTGTCCACTGTAGCACAAGTTATGAAAAACTGATAAAAAAGTAGTAGTAATAACAATGTGTGATGTATGAGATGTGTGAAGCATTGAGGAAGGTTGGTCATAAGGAAAGACTATTGTTTCCAACACAAAGGTTTTCTTTGCTGCTGGTACCTTCACCTAATTCTAAACGCTAACAAAAAAAGTAATCTGCATACCCCCTGGAGCAGGATAATTGGTAATACTGCTCAGTGACCAAAGAGTAATTACTGAAACAGTGCTGCTTCTCCTGGCATTTCGAATTTTTACATTTTTAAGTAATTCTGTCTGATCTTTCTGTTTTGTTCTGGACTAGGTCTGTCTCCTGTCCCTAACCTTGTATTCTGCTAAGAACACACATCTAATAAAGTCAAATTACTCTTCTTCCTCTACATAAGAAATAGCTATTTATTTTTTTCTTATTACTGGCAAGGTTTAATGGCACTTATTTAATAACAGTGCAATATCAACTACTATATTTTGATGAGGAAAGAACAGCTGGCCTTTCTCTCCATGCATGAACATTCATAATTAGAAACACAAGGCCACCGAGTATTGCCTCTTTTTACACAAGCCTAAATTGTTAGCACACTACAGCAACACTTATGTTCAGAAAAATGACATTTTAAGCAAATCTAAAAACACTAGACCCAAAAAAACCCACTTCACTGCACTGGTAACAGATTAAGCATATTAATTTTACAGCCTATCTTGTAAAAATACACAAACTCCCCAAAACAGCCAGTTCCTGAGTTCAAAGAAAAGAAGACAGATTTGAAATAGAGTTTGAAACCTAAATAAAAGCTAATAGTAAATCAAGCAACATCATTACAAGGACAAAGTCATCAACAACAGGAAAAAAAATTCAGAGGTGACAGTCACAGTCTGAGGGATATAATAGATCCGGTGTGTATTGGCAGATGAAATAACTTCAGTAATCAGCAATGCTGGAATGAGGCAACAGCAGTGGAAAACAGACACTTCCACCCAAAGAGTGGAAATTGCGAAGCGAGCAAACTAGATGAAACAGAAAAGGTCACAACAAACAAGAGAGGGGTTAGATCTCAAAAAATCCAAACCAAAGTAGTTAAACACAAATTTGCACAAAAGTACTAAACACCATTCTGTCAGAAAAAAATTAATCTGAGACCTGAAGACGTAGGCCAAAATAAGGTAACTTCCAGAGCAAAAGGCTTCAAGGCACCCAGTTCATTTGGGTTTGGAATTGGAAAAATAGAGAGTCTACACCAGCAAGAAAGAATGTTTATTTTATAATTAATAATTCATGAAAAATTATAATTAATGAAATTATAATTCATTAAAAAATAGTTTTGCATTTTCATCAAGATATTTTTTCCTGAGTATGGGGTAGAGTAAGAAAAATCACATTTCACAGAAAAGTTGGAATTGTTCTAAATAAAAAACATTGTCAAAGCAGCAAGGTGTATTCCAATATGCAAAGGACTCTCATGCTGGCATGTTGACATGCAGGGTTACAGAAGTTAAGGCCAAAGGCAAGCATTTACAACATCAAATATCCTAAGCACAAATTATCAGTGAATACTCATACTGGAGAGCCAGGATTAGCTCTCCACAAATAGGAATAAACATCAGAATATATCTTACACATACTCAGATCTGAAATATCACAACCAGTTCTAGCTTTCAAAACCTCTAATGCCATTTTTTCCTGAATTTGTTTTAAAGGGTATAAAACTTCAACACTTCATTATTCATTGAAAAAAAGAGCCAAACAAGCTGTTCTGCTGTCATCTGTTCTGCTCACGTGAGACGCCCAAAAAAACTCTGCAAAACTTATCCTGTTAATACAGTAGTTATTCATACTCTGTTTTTCTATGGAAGGTCACACAGACTGTAGACAAGCCAGTTTGAATCAGGCTGTGCCATTAACCCACTGCACAGTACCTCTCTCAAAGAGGAGTTTCACAAGAGTCATCAAGAAATCCATGGGTAACAGTGGAGAATCAAATGTACACCTGAAGGATCCCATAGGACTCTTAAAGTTGTCCAAGTATTTTCTAACTGCAAATAATTCCAAGAGGAAGCATAATAGCTTTTCTTTGAACACACTGTAAAAATCACTGTAAACTAGCCAACAAAAAAAAAAAAAATCACAGGCCTGAGTCTGAATCAAATAATACTGAGCAATCATTACAAGTTTTGTTTTACTCTTTTATTTGTTCAAGAACAAAGGAACATCTCCTACAGAGATGCTCAGCTTTGACGTTTGTGAAGCTTCTATTTCAGTGCATTAAAAGAGTTTAAGTTCATATAAATGGGTGGAGTTTAGTAATAAACACTTATAAGGAGAAGCTGTAGCTAGAGGTAATGGGGATTCAGCTCCCATCCTCCTCTTCCCCTTGACAGGGGAATGTCCTTAGACTTTCAAGTTTCCCCTGAACATACTGTCATTGATACTGACTGCATAAATGACTTAATTTTTCCTTAAACTGGGATATGCAAGTAATTGATCTTTATGGAAAGCAACTGACCTGAGCAGTGCAGGCAGCAGCTGACCTGATACCCTTAAAAGTAGCATATAAAGCAGCACATGAACTTGAGCAACTGCAGCTTCAAAGCCATGATTTATATACACCACCAATATAATTAATCTGGTATTATCTCCTGCTGTGCGCTGGTATATTAAGCATTCGACAGTAATATTTAATGACATGTAGCATACGTGACAAAGAAACTGGAAGTACATTACACACATGGTTGTAACTGTGGTAAATCACTTCACTGGAGCACAGCTTCTCTGTTATTCCAGCCAGAAATTACCTACACAACAGGACCACCCCTCCAGAGGAAAATAAATCATAAACTATGAAAATATTGCAGTGCCCTGCAATACCTCAGCTTACCAATTATCGTGTTCTAATGAAAACCTGGCACACAGCTGAGTTAATTGCAAGGAAAGGGCTTCCAAAGGTTCTGCTAACCTCCCAGGACTCAGCTCTCCCAAGTGGCTCCCAGTGACACATTAGCAGAAAAGGTGATTTGATGAAAAAACCCATTTAGAAAAAAACGTGCAGAAGAGATGGGAATCGTAACGATCGGGGAGATAATGACCAGGCACAACAGCCACTGTCCTGCCAGAACAACGTCATGAAGAGGCGTTGAGCCACGGCAAGGCAGTCTGTCCTTGTGCAGCGCTCTGCCGCTGGGCCAGCACCGCGCACAGAGCTGTGCTGCACACACATATATATATTCACACACACATATAAGAAACATAAAAACTACCACACAAACAGAGAAGCCAAGAACTCCAGAGGGGTGAGCGAAGTCAGTAACGTCCAGAGGGGAACTCCCCGCGGAGTCGTGGGAGGATCACCTGAGGTCGGACAGGCTCAGCCAACAGCTCAGGTGATGAGAGCCAGCAGCTATGGACAATTATCCTTCACTAGCACTAAAACCAAACACCTCTCGTATACACAACAAAAAACATTTACCTGAGCGTCCGAAGAACCACACGACCGGCGGAGCAGCCCCAGCTCTCAGGCACAGCAAGTCCCCATTCATGCGTCCCCCGCTTGTAAGGAAGGCTGAGGCGTTTCCTGCCCCCCAGCTGCAGGTAATTAATTAATTAAGATGGTAATTAATTGCACCTGGGGCAGGCAGGGCTGAGGGCACCCAGCAGGGAGTCAAAGTCGGGCCCTTCAGCCGGGGCACAAACCACACCTGCACCTCCAGAGGCAAGGCAGCGCTTCGGAAAGCAGAGAAACACCACAGAGAAATTACAAAGCACAGTAGAAAGATTCCATCTTCCAATGCATTTTACTTGGAAATGATAGGGAAGATGTGTGCCAATGTCTTTACACACAATTCCATGGGTGACGGTATGGGTGTCAACGTCTTTGAAATGGGTCTTGATGTCTCTGTTACTCGAAGCAGCAGGTTTGTTGCAGAGCGCGGTCAGCCTGGGTCCTCTCACAGACAGGTAGATCTGCACAAGCCTGAGTTTCTGAACTTCTGGGGAAAAGAATATGTTCAAGGGGGGATATGTGGCAGGCAGTTTGGGAAGGCTGTACCTTCCCAGTACCTCAGCCAAAGGGCAAAGGAAGAGGGCACCGTGTGGCCGGGAGTTTGGGACACAAGGAGGCTGTGCCCTCCGAAAGCTAGAGAGAGAGAATTCCACGGGCGTGTGCCCCAGTGGTCCCTCTCCCTCCATTCGAATAAAGCTGCAGGACTCCTCCATCTCCTTTAGGGACACTGGCTTTTCATTGCGTGATCTTCCGTACAGAAACAATGCACAAAATCAGATTTCTTAAACTATTTTAAGATATGTGGCTTCGTTGTTTTGTTATTGTCAGAACCACAGAGAACATTTCCTCTGCAAATAGCTTCTGGGACTGCAGGCTGGCTTGTTTTCTGTAGCAGTACCAGAGAGATTTACAAGACAAAGAAAACAAAAGTACCATGCCTCATTCCAAATTTGTGAGGGTCTTGTAAATTTTCTGACTCATTTATATCTCCAATAAAAATGAAGTTCAAAACCATTTCATAACAGGATTCTCAGACATATCAAATGGATAAAATTATTTATTCCCATCCTAGTGTACACATTGAGAATTGCCCAGCACAGATGTACACAGTCACTAGTGCATAAGAATCTCGAAGAACATGGGGGAAATTCATCTTCAAGAGTAAAATACTTGAATATTCTTCCAGATTCCCACCTAAGATTCTTCAAACCAAAACAAACCAAGTATTCTGACATTGAAATCTCACTGGTGCTTTGCCTTCTGTGTTGTCCCAGTAAAATTCCCCTGTAATAAGAAAGGACAAGGTAAGTTTTACCAAGTTTTTAATACTGCACTGTTCTACACTCATACAGCACTACTGCTGGCCCAGTGAAAAGAGAATTGATTTGAAACCCAGCTGGAGAGGAGGTTGAAGTTTTAAAAGGCTTTTACTGCTTGATCCCTTGCTGCTACCTCTGCTTCAAAGTGAGGGGAAAACCTAGGGAGAATCTAATAAAACAGAATCAGGCCTCTTAAGATGAATGTCTTATGTTTTCTTTTACCAATTGCCCTTTGAAATTCCTTGATGGATGGCATCAATAGCATAAGAGATATGTGGCAAAGAAGTGTGGAAGGCAAAAGGCCCATTTCCTGTCCTATTCACATACCATATACGTGTAAATGTTATGAATGGATGAATGTCCCTGTAGGTTGGCAGGTATAGCCATCGATTAAAACACCATTAAACATCGGTAAATATATTTCCCATTGATACTTACACAGATACCTCTTTAATGACATGGTGCTAAATACTTGCTTAATGCAAAAAAAATAAATAAAATGCAACTAATAAAACATTTTCTTTTTCATTTCCCATTCATTTCAGATTTAGGAATAGTCATGCACACAGAACCAATAGACTTTCTCTATATAAAATTGACAGCACCTTTAATAAAATACTTACAATAAAACTAATGGGATGTTTTAATAGGCAGCATATGAAAGATGTAGTTCATGTTTAGTGTAGTAGACATAAATCATTAAGGTTTAAGGTTAAATTGCAGCTATCAGGTAACAGGGGTGACTTCACTGTGGAGCCTATTGACTCACAACCCACATCAAAGCCAGAATGGTTATTTTGAGACCCTTGCCAAATCCCTTGAGCATTACCTTCCTAAATAGGAGATATTTTCCTGAAAATTTCATGCAGTGTACATTTCTACTATAAGAAAACTTTTGCATCTAGTTAAATAAGCAAAGCAGAGGTGAATTTATTGACTGCATGTCAAAGATGTTTAAAAAATCCTTTTTGAATGTCAAATGGCCTTTCATTTCCCCACCTTGAGATTCCTGTGTCTATTCTTTCTCTATATTTCATGTCTACTTGTTCTTTCAACCTCCTTGGAGTGCAGCCAGGCTCTCAGCCTCCAGTATGAATATGCTGCTCTATTCCTGTTTGATCTTCCTCCCTTGATGTGTCAGTTTCTTTGTGGCCTGCCTACTTGTCAAACCATTTTCACCCTTCAAAACTTTTTATGAATTTTTAAAAAGCAACGCAGATCTCAGGACATTTGATGAATTTTTCAAGAGCTAATCACACTCAAATATCACAAACATTGCTGTTCATGTGTTAATATACTAAGGACAAACATTTATTTACAAATTTCTGTGCCTAATCCAGTCAGATAGTAACAAAATACATCACAAATACACTGAGTGGTAAGTAAAAGGGAGAATGCATTCCTCTTCTAGCTGTAATGGAAGTAACTAATTGTTAAAAATGGGAAAACCAGGGAGTATTACAATTAAAACTGTCTATGTATACAAGTACAATACAGAACTATAAAATCTTTGGAATACAGAAGACATGCTGAAAAAGAAATACCAGGCAATCTTCACCTACAACACATATTTTAGAAAAAGATGTATAGTGGTGCAACTCCTTGTTATGAGGTGCCTTCATCCTTTTATGATAAGGTTGATTGGGTTCCTTATCAGCTCTAGTATATGATACCCGTCACACAGTAATCCCTCCATCTGCATCTGTAATGCATGGATCAACAGATTAATAAAAGCTGTTTGCTAATGGTCATAAGAGATCACTGACAACACATTTTTTGGATGGTAGCATGCTTTTCAGATGATTAAAATTACTCTTGTTATGAGTTCCTCATACAACAGAATTACACATCATATACATCAACACACAGTGTTTCTTGTGTCAGATAGGTAAATCAATCCTAGAATAAAGGATGTCTAATCTCTAGACAGGAAACAATTTAAAATATTGCATCAGTGAGATTGTAAGTAACATTGTTTCACTTTTAAACTAGAGTCAGGAATGCCATCAGACAAAAGCTATCAATTAATCTAAAGTATAATAACTCATTATGCCCTTTCCCAGGGAAGGCCACAAAAAAGCACACTTAACTGAAATGTGGAGTATGAAAAAGCATAGCCAATGTCTCTTGGAGTCAATGATACAGGATGAGTCAGGATAAGGGAATATAAGGGGAAAGGAATAGATACTAAATTGCACTACAGCAATTTTTAATATAGATAATATTCCAGTCAGGAAATGCTCAATCCTTCCGGGACATTGAGAGGGTTTGTCATAACCTGTTACATGCTAACCTGAGGACAAAACATTCTCAGACTACATCTCATGTTTTGTTACCTGCTAACAATAACATGACATTTTCTAATTGTACACATTCTATAAAACTAATATTGCATAAAGGAGCCTTCAGTACATTAGCAGAGTTTACATGTAAAAGAAACTCTTTTTTTGCAGTCACATCTCACCAAGATTTCCTGTCCCCATTGTAAAAGACACAACATGAATATTATATTGTTTTTCAAATAACTTTACATTTCAATGAGACCTATGGAATATTGCTTGCTTTATTTTATTTGATTTTTATTTTCTGTTTGAAAGTGCAGATGCTGGTGCATGAATATGACATTTTTGTTCTCTCATAAGAAAGCTACAGTAAGTATAGTAATGTGCTGAAAATAGAATTTAGTTTTGAATCAAAGAATAATTCCTGGAAGTGGATTTATAGAATGGTTGGTATGGACATATGCCAAGAAGTGGATGTTGGTACAAACTCAATATCTGTCAAAGTTGAAATGTATTAATTTGTCTGTTCCACTTTACAAATCACTCTGATATCTGCACCTTGAGGGATCAGATTCTCAAATGCATTGAAGCTACTATTTCCCATGCAATAGATATGAAAACAAGTGCAAGAAATTTTTACAGCACACTAGATTCAGGGACGCTGACTTTGACATCCCATGAGAAACAATGGCCTTAAACAAATCTTTCAGATTAAAGAGAAGGTTGATTACGTCAAATAATTATTAGTTCAATTGTCATAAACCACAACTTGAGCAGGCAGCTTCAGGGATGCTATTCTTTCAAACTCAAAAAATCACCATGATAAACAAAATATATTTTTAAAATTATGATTACAATTATTATTTTTAATTTACTAAACAAGAAAAAATTGATCTGCACTATATTTGACAAAGGTGAAATGTATCAGGACCAGAGGGGATACATGAAAGAAGAACCTTACAAACTGTAGTACACTTGGCATTATTGAATCATCCCTCAATGTCTCCTGAGATTTGACTTTCTTGCTTATGAGGTTAAAAATAGCTTCCTTTAACAGGATTTATGTGATCAACCTACAAATTGTCCTGTTAAAAAATAGAAACAAAATATTTAGGGGGAAGGAAGTATATATTTACATCTATAGTGACTTAAAGCACTCTCAGAAACAGCTGGAGAAGAAGCACAAGGATTTTTAAAAAAGCGTCAAATCAAATAAGTACCAGGTTGTGATAGAAGAAGTTGGCATCTGAGACAAAGGTGATTATGAAATTTCTTCATCTCTTAGCTTAGATTTCATTAACTGAATTTTAGCTTTTATTAAAAAAAATTATGATAAAAATAAGTTCTGAGTGACCTTGAGAACAAAAAGTTTTTCAGAAAGTTATAGTCTCTTAGAAGGTTATTAACAATCCAAGTCCGGGGAAGTACCTGGCACAATATTAATTTTAGCTATGTGGATTCTAGAACATCCATTAGCCTTCTTTATTGACAAGTAATTTCACTGAAATTCTGTAGTAACAGTAGATTTTAGCATGGATATCAACAGTAAATCACTCAATCTTCCTCCCCACTTCATATGTCACCATAGATTTCACATGCCAACAGCATAATTAAACCTTACAACATCATTAAAAAACTTAATATATCCTTGCCATGGTGCTGTTGGCAGAGTCAACACACTGCAGTGGAGGGTTTGCTACCTCCAAAATGTCTATGACAAGAAATCACAAATTTCAAATGCCTCAGGGGTGCATGGGGTGTCTAAACAGGGACTTCACATATTCAAGCCATTTTTTCAAAGAGGATCATTTTTGTTGTCAGTCTTGGAAGACCAATGATGGCAGGTCATTATGGGATAAAAATGTGATAGAATTGAATACTGCTCTTGCTGTCAGAAATGTCAAGACTGAATTTCATTCATTTTGGTAGCAGCTCTTATACAGAAAGATGTTTCTCACTATGCCTTGCGATGTGTAAACATCTGTGTACAAATACACACTTTTAGGCAGCTTGCAAAAGAAATCCTTCCTGCAGGTAAAAAAAATTATAGTATTAGTTCCTTCTGATGGTACTATTTGCATGAATTATTTATTCCAGAGCACAATACTCAGTACTGAACCAGCAGGATGTAATAAATTGATAGTCATCATAACTCTGAAAGTCATAATCTACAAAGAAGCTGTTTTCAACCCATGGGTGTCAATGTAACCCAGCTCTGTAGTGTTCAGACCTAAGCAGCTAGACTGAAAAAACCTGCAGATGGTAGGTTATGCCTTGGAATACTGTATTTTTAGAATATTTAGGTTTATTTCATAAACCAACAGGTTTTACTGTTACTATCATTTTTTAAATTACTATTATGCAAATAAAAAAAGCACTATGCAAACAGGAACTGTTCACCTTTCTGCTGCCTACACCCAGCCAGATACAAAACCCATATACGTTATTTAATGCCTGTGTTAATTCCCAAGTTTTTAGCTGAATAGGCATAAGAGCCTACACACTGTAGTAAATTGGGGCCAGAATGTCTTCAAACAGAACTGTGAAAAAATAGGAATAAAACTGTTATATTTTGTCATTCTGCTTTTAAAGAGTAGGCAAGGCGTTCACTAATTGGATGAAGAGGCTGTGGGGAAAAAAAACCAAAAACTAGGAGGCTGAAGTATGCAACTGAAAGAAAAATAAAGTGCAGCAAAAGATATTTAAACAAAAGAAATGGAGCAAAAGTAACCATTAAGAGAAGTGAATAATTCCCTGTGTTGTTAAAAGCTGAAAGTTTGGGAAATTTGTTCATGTTTTTCTGTGATTATATTATTTATATATATACATATGTGCATACCTATAAACATTAAAGAGAGGAAAGGAACATTTCAATAGGCTCGTACAAAGAATTTGGGATTACCATATTACTAAATTTGGGGTGCAGAGGTAGGTAAGAATAAAAATCCAGCACAAATGAATATTGTTTTTTTCCTACTTCCAATCATCTTTTTGTTATCTTTTTTCCAGACACAAACTGAAGAAAACAAGCCTATATACCTATACATACTTCCATAAATTAAATCTTAATGTAGCATATCAAAACGACCCACTGGAACAGGCTGTAGAATATAGTTTTAAATTATTACAGTGTTATGCTGTCTGAGCTGAGTAGTGGACAACTTGCTAACAAAATAAAAGCTGTGTACTTCATTTCAAGGAAAACTTTACTTTTTTGCTTTGCTTTCACAGAGGTTTTATAACACGAAGAAAAAGTGAAGGCTGTAACACCACAGACAAATGGATCCACCCTCCACTTCACAAGAAGCAATAGATCCTCTTCGTCTCATGAGCAGCCAGGAGAGGACCTTTGAGAAGGAGGGGAATCAAAAGGGTTTCTATGTTGACTCATAGATATCAATTGCAGTATTTTTAAAAATTGCCAGAGTGGTGTTCTCAGGTTACAGTTACTTACTTATTCTGTGCAGATTACTCAAAAGCTTTATATTTTACAGACAGTCACAAAATATTTACATCACTATTGCAAGTTTGTTCTATCCTAACCACCAGCAAAATTTCCTTTGCCTTCTTATTAGGATAATGCAAAATCAGGAGAATATCCTGTAAGGATTGGAGACTGCCAGACTTTAGATGAAAAATTCTTTGGATCATTCTTACCTGGAATATATTCCCACAATAGAAGGTAATGCTTAGAGGATAACAGGTTATTTTTGGAACTTTGCCCAGTCAACTTAGAAGACTGAAGTAGTTCATGTAGGAAATCAGGGAAAATTAAGTTAATGGGGTTAAAAGTCACAAAGAATCTGTGTATTAGAGCCCTGCTTCTTATCAGGGATCTCTGAGTACTTGCAGTAGCGAAGGGTCAGCTGAGTCAACAAAATTGTTATGTTCTATAAAAAAAGTTATTGGAATTACAGACGTAGATTGAGACCTAAACTTCAAATAAATTTGGCCTGGACCTTCCCCAGTCCTACTTCTTGACAGGACAGGGTCTCACTAATGAAAATATCATCTCTTAGAGATCCTAGAACCTTTTTGTCAAAATGTCTTCTCAGACATCACGTCTTCTCAGAAAGAGAGCAGAGAGGCTATTTTAATTACCATGTGAATTGCAGTAGTTGATCAAATGAGTTATTCCACTGACTGATTCTGAGGAAGGAACTGAAGGTCAATCAATGGAAAGTGACTTTCCACCTTTGCTTCACTGTAATCTTTGAATGGATTTTTTTTTTCCTGCAGTTGACCTTCCAGCTCTGGCTTCCTGCTCTGCAGATTCCAAGCTACTGCAATCTTCATAGCTCACCCAAACCGAGTCTTTTTCTGTAGTAAAATTTGAAAGCTCCATTTTATTAGTAGGCTAACTTTAAGTGCAATTTAAAAAGATCTTTCCAAGTTATTTTAGCTTCCTAATCTTTCAAGCAAACTAGATAAGATTATATAGTTTTATTCTGTATAATGCAACTGTGAGTATTCAATGAAATCTCTGTCTTCAATTTATTATTATTATTCCATCTTTATCTCTTTGTTCTAAAAATTCCACACTGTTAAAGATTACTGTATATCAAAGTAATTTCATCATTAAAAGCCTCCTCATAGCCTATGCTGCAGTAACAGTTCAGAACTTGTATTTCGTTAAACCAGCTAAGAAGAATCTGCAGAATGGACCTCTCTACAAACCCTTCACATGTTCATATGTCCCTCCTGACATGGCAGGACAGTGTCTCACAGTTATGTATCTTTTCAAGTTGGCCTTTCAGGTATAATCTCAGTGTAAAAACGTAGGGAGACAAGCTTTTGTTTTGACGTTTCTAAGCCGCGAAGCACTTGACTGCATGCTTCCAATAGTGTTTATACTAACTATAGGAATTAAAATGTTCTCATGTCTGCATCTTTCTCTTATGTTACTTCTCTGTGCTGAATAGCACAGATGGTACCTGATGCCTCATCCTCAATGCTTTTTTTTTTTCAAGTATTTAATAAACCTAAAATTCCTGGCTTGATCTACCTACCACTGAAGAAAATGGGAACATTCATTTTGACTTAAGTGCTAAGAAAATCCAACCAAAAATTAGGAAACACACTCCTGTATTTCATGAAATATGATCCAAGAAAAAATTACCCTTTAATTTTTCTCTAATACACCTTATTTATTCTTTCCTACACTGTTAGAGGAAAGGGGGAGAAAAAATCCATCACAGGAAATGTAGAGAACTCCTCTCATCTGCATTTTGTACAGTCACCTTTGTTTTCTTCTTTTTCTAGATGTATTTAGTCCCCATGCCTAATGTATGCTTCTAATTATTATAATCATGTAATCGTAATTCAAAAGGTACAGAACTCCTATAGCCAAATGTCCAAAGGCAAAAAACCCAAGTGGCCCAGTCTGAACTAATAGACAATAATAATGAATGCAGTAGCTATGGGCCCAGTCTGAACTACAACATCGTAATTTTGTCTTTTCTGAAGGCTTTTTTTCCTTAACCAATGTTTTGATACTCAAAATTTCCTACATATTGTCATGAAATAATATGTATTAAAATAATACAAGAAAAATTATATTAACATATGAATAATACAATTATCTACACTCCAAAAAAATTCAAATATTATTCACTATCTACAATACCTGAAAATAGATCAATATCTATCGTGGTAATAATAATAATGACAATTTCCATTTCAATATGTCACGTTTTTGCCTGTTAGACCCTGACCAAAGTCAATGCAAACTATTGATGAATCACCAGATAGTTAAATATAGTAAACATATGTAATTTGGGCTTATAACCTGGGATTTGATTCCACTGCCATGTGGATTTTGCTTTCTGCCTAAGTGATAGATAATAAAGTGTGGACCTATCTTTATTTTATTGACAAGAACCAGTTTATAAAATTGTCAATAAACTAATTTTATTGACAAGAATTAGTTGCCAAACTCCTTATAATTAATTTTTAAGTATAGTTAACATGCAGTTAGTGCAGATTTGAGGAAAGAAATCAGGTGTTTCGATTATAAGAAGGAATAGCACCATGACTTATGTTTAATGCACAATTTTAGAAATTAATTCCTTGTCCAAAGCCCAAAATTACTATTACATTAAATTCTTTCAATGCCCCAAAGAGGAGAGCAAAGTACAAGCATCCACCACACATGTTGATGTCAAATCTGTAAATGTTAGCAGACTACAGGCATATAAAATTACCAATAACCCATAGTTTAACAACCACAGCTGATGAAGAGTTAAACAGATAGATTATCCTGGGCAAGATCCATATCTATTTTGTGAACACTGCAACAAAGCACGAGCATGTGTGAAACTGATACAGTGCAGCACTTGCCAAAAATACTTCCCAGAACTCTGATTCTGTATTAAGGTTGCACGTCATACCTAAAATTAAAGTACGTTTTGCCCACTAAAGGCTAAATGGGAAGGAAGTGTGAGAAATCAGCTGTGTGGTCCCTTCCTCTTCTTTTGAAGCAATTGTTCCTTTATAATGTGCTTTAAACTGCAGTGCTGACATTTTTACCTTCAAACTGGCCAGAAGCTGCACAGGCTGAGCCAAAATGTCTCCATTGTGTCCATTTGGGATCAATGGGAAGAAGCAGGCTCTTCATCTTTCCTCAACAAGGCACCTTCACAGAAGCCCCAAGCAGGACAGATGTGGGGACATCTGACCATGAGGCTCTCCTCACTAGCTCCAGAAGGATGGAAGGAGTGACTTGTGCTTCCCCAGAGATCCCTGACAGCTCAGAAAGGCTCTCTAAGTCATAGCTACATACAATTTCCAGAAACAGACCAACCCCATTAAAGACCCCAACCAGCTACATAGTCCCTTTTGTCTCCCACCCGTAGGCCAAATCCTGCCCTTATTTATCACAGGTAAATGTCCAACCTGCAAAGTGTGAGTTGGCTAAAAATGTGTTTAAATGCTCTCCTATTCCTGAGGGAAAGAGCTCTCTTAAGAATATTGCCAAGGAAACTGGAGCCATTTTCATGCAAAAGGCAGACTGCTTGGAAAGGCAGAAACCAGCACAACAAAAAAGCCCTTTGTGTTCTATTTCCTGCTCCTATATATTACCAACAGGCTAAGTACTTAACACATCCAGGTGTAGGAGAACAAAACCTAAAATTAGTTCAATTTATAATTAGGGGAAAAATAATATTCTTTTCAGAACTACATATATTGTTTTATTTAGCAGAGGGACACACTTTGATTGTTTGAAATAAGGAAAGGCTGTCACTTTTAACACTAACACTCAATATGAGTATAAAAATTAGATCCTATTTAATATATGCAAGGAAGATATTTCCAATGCAGTCTGCTATCAAAACTTGTCTGTCTGTAGCTCTTTGAGAGTGCAGATTATGCATTAGCTTCTCAACATTAGAATATGAGTTGACTAAAACAGTGAGATGATCCTTGTGCCTTAACCTCAGGTCTGCAGAGGTTATGAACATGTTCACCATAGCTATAACATATTTCCTCGCTCTTAACAAGAATTTCTGGGAGCAACATTTCAGGTTATCAGTCTTGATTTAGATTACTTATATGTTAGAAGACTAATAGATTTGGTAATGATATTTGTAACCCTCCCTGCTGGTTTTCTTTCTCTGGTTCTATTATTTGGTTGGTCGGTTTGGAGTTTTTTTGGGTTTTGGTAGTTTTTTGTTTCGTGGGATTTTTTAAAATTTGTTTGTTTTTATGTTGTAAGCACCATTGTTAGATGCAAAAAATATTACTTTGATACATCAGTTTCATTTAATGACGCTGAAAAACATGCCACAGTTACAGAACTTTCTGAAGAAAAGCACAGATTGCCTCTACTATGTCTTATTTGGTCACTATCACAGGCATTATTATAAAATTAAATGGAAAAAAAGCATGCAGCACAAAGAAAATCTCTCCTGGTTTTCTACACTCATCATTAATACTTAAGAGACTGAATCATATTAAAGGAACTCCAGAAACGTTTCTGAGGCTCCTTAGGTATATATTGGTTTCATTGTGTTGTTTTGCTAGATTCAAAGATGCTCTCAGGGCTTTATCCTGGTCCCAGTTGAGCTGATGTAATGATTCCCATTAATAAGTCATGATATCAGGCTTAATATCAGTAGAATTCATAGAATATCACAGAGCAAGAATTTGCACTGCTTATGACTTCCAAAAATGGTAAAGAATCTCTGTTCCACTGGTTTTACTGGCAAAAATACAAGAGTGCTTTGCCTTGGAAAGAGAACAAAAAACAAGAATTTAATGTGGCTTCAAACCACGATAGGAGCTCTTGAGTTGCATTTTTTTTCATTTTTGGGCATTGAATGTACTTTCCAATTAATTCCCAAAGAACACATTTGAGACATGAACAGACTGTGTAGTCAATGCTTTACTCTCTGCAAGCCTGGAACTCTAAGGTAGGCTGTTAGTGTTTCCTGCTGAGTTGTTGCAGAAACATTTACTTTATATTCAAGCTCTATGTTAATTTGCAATGGAAAATAACAGGAATATTAGGGGCTATTAACAGATTATTTTGACTTTGAACTTATGAGATAAATCTCATAATAGTGTGAAACAAAATCAACATTTCCCGAAATGCTTTTCCCTTAACAAGTCCAATCTTGTTGCGTTGGAATTCAGAAAGATTTTTTTTATGTTTGTTTGAGGTTTTGCTTTTTTTTACTCCACTTTTTTTTATTGTAATGAAGTAGTAGCTATCACACTAAAAAGACAATGTTCCCAAAATTCAGTGCCCTGTATGTTCTTTGGAAACAGAGAACCTGAGAGTGAAGTTTGTAGAGCTTGGTACTTCTCAATAGCCACATTAGTGCTGTTTCCCTGGAGTTATTTTTGTAATAGATTTCTTAATGCTTGCAAATTATCTATCTTCCCTTCTTTTTAAAAAAATGTCAGTATTCATATACATTCAGTCACCTGCACTCAGGCAAGTACATGGCCCTCAATGCTCATGTGACCACTCCAGCCCCAAGGCCAGAAGTAAATGCTATTAATTTAGAGCCTTTTAAGGTAGTTCGTTTTTATTATTTTCACTCTACATCTTTGCAAAAATAAATTATGGTCACCTGGAAATGGGCATACCTGTTGTGTGTGGACACTAGAAGCCATTCAGGACATTTGCTCCTTGATTACTGATTCTTGTTTGAATTTTAAATCAGACATTGCAGACTACAAAGAAAAAACACTTTAAAGAAAACTTAAGACAGGACACATTATAAATTCTGTCTCCAGATTTGATTTGAATCAATGCTCTAACCTTTTTCATAACCTTCTAACTCATCAATATTACCCAATGGGGCAAATTCTTTTCTCATCTCTGATATTCCATTGAACATGAAAATATATTTTAACTTATTTCAGGTTCTTACTTGCAAATTACATATCACTATTCCACATGCAACACCCTTCTTCTGGAATCCGTTTGCTGGATTCTTATTATGTGCTCTTTTAATCAAAGTGCCTTAATATTGATGTTTCAGGTCAGACCCATACTGTGTTTCTGAAGTGATTTTTTTTTCTTTTGTTTGGGTTTGAGTTTTGTTGTTGGAGGGGGTTTTTTTTGGTTCTTTTTTGTTTTCATAAGTCAACATTTTTAAAAATCTGTGGGTTTAGTCTCACATTTGGATTAAGGTTAGAATGTATTTTGTGGTTTTAGGTGTTAGAAGGTATGGAAGTGAAATTTTGGATAAGGTCCAATATGTAAATCAAGGTAAATAACTCCTTTAAGCAAATATGTCAGTTCTAGAATATTTTCTTTGAAAGACTCTTTAACCTCAATCTCCATTGCTCTATTGGACAATTGTTCCAAAGACAGAGCCTTATATTACCAGCCCTCAGCTAACAGATGGCAAATACCCATGCCACTGAGGAGTGCTGCAGTGATAAGCTATAAAACTCACCATCAGCATGGAGCTTGCCTCCTGACTGTCTCTGTACACAGCATTTGCCACAATTTGCACTGCTCTATGACCAATCTGAGTGCAGAGGCCATTGATGTAGCAGGCTCCCAGAGGGCTGCAGGAGCCGGCAGCCCCCCGAAATTAGGTCTCTGGGGGGCATATCTCCACCGGGTTCGGGGCACGCGACCTCCGGGGTGCTCTCAGCGTGGCCTGAGCCTCCGAGCCACAGAAATTCAGCAGGAAACAAAGTAAGATGAAGAAACAAACTGGACCCATCTCCATTCTGCCAGGGAGGTTTATTTGGGGTAAGGGAGAAGGGTTGCAGGGAAAGGAAGGGGGAGGAAAATGAGGATGGGAATAGGGGCTGACAGCTCAGAGATGAGACCCTGAACTGATGCAGACACTGGCTTATAAGGGAAAGGAAGGGGGCAGGACTGTCTCCCCTGGAGCCAGTCCCAGGAAGTCTGAAGGGGAGACTGGCAAGGGGTACACACCAATAGATTTCAGGTACAGCAGGGTGCATATTTCAAAAAGAACCAATAACATACAGGGTAGGGGGACAAAGGGAAGCCACATGGAGATCTAGAAATCACATTGCTACAGGCCATGGCAGAGATAAACAACCTTGTATTATGCCCTCTCCGATGCCAGCCTGATTTTTCATTTCAGCTGTAATTCGTGCTGATGACTCCTGCATTGCTGCTGGGTTTTTCTGCATCCTAATCAGGTCAAACCCTTATCAAGCAAAATCTCCTGCATTTGCATATGATAGAGCCATGTACCTTCTCGTAATCAGCAAAGTGCATGCACAGCTTCTTAATACAGATTCAAGCTTATTCCATCATTCCTTCAAGGTGAAAAAACTGGTTTTGATTCTGCTCCTCATCCATTGCTGTTTAGGTCTCATTTTGATCAAGATCAAAATTTCATGATCATTTTGTGGCAGAGAGTTAAGATATTTACCAATTCCTGATTATTAGAAGAATGTATTTGAAAATATGCCAACACATAAATGACTCTCACCCTACAAATGTTTCTGAAACACTATTCTCAGTTAAATGGTTCCTAATCATACAACTCCCTTTCAAATTATACCTCTTTATTCATCTACAGCTGTAGCTAGACCTGATACTGGTTCACACATATACAGTTTTCAATGACAATTAAAAGAAAATAAAATCCTCTGAGTTACAGTTTGAAGCCTACTATTAATTCTTAAAAACAGAAGCTTACATCAGAAAAAAAATTGTTGGTTGTGTAGATTAATATTCTAGAATAAAGAAGATAAATAATGTGGAATAATGGGTGCAATGCAGGAAGAGGTAAAGAATTCTCATTACTTGTTGAGAATCTTGTACTTTTCAATCTCAACTTTGAAGATACTGACTTTCAGCAAAGGGACAGAAATTAGCATGTAATCAGTGGTTTTGTACATAAAACCAAAATCATTTAACCTGCTTAGTATTCTTGTCAAGGGAGAGTGACATTCAAAGTAAATGTAAAAAAATTACTCTTACTTGGGTAGTACTTGAAGACCCAAAGCCTTTGTCACACAACTCCATACAGACACATGGATCTCAACTGAGTTACAAGCAGAGCTCTGAGATAGGAAACTTTTAGAAGAGAGTCATGAAAACAGGAAGAAATGTTTGCACTCTGCTGTGTTAAATGAGAGATTATGAAGTTTAAATACATTTTTTCCCAGGGTACACTTAGAGGGCTGGGGACAGGCTTTGACAGCAGAAGAAAAATCCAGCAGTTTGCCATATAGGAATAATATGCTGCCCCTTTTTTTCTTTTTAAGGGGAAAAACCAAAACCTAGATATCTTACTATAATGAGGAGACAGAGATGATGGTGAAATAGATCTCTATGGGGTGATTTTTAACTTCTGAGTCCAGCCAGGCTGCAACGTAGGGCAAGAAAGACTAAAGTTCCAGGATCCTAATGTAGGAAGTGAAGAGCAGAAATATTTGTGAACACCTTCTCACCTTCAGATCAACTGGATTTTTTTTAGATTTTCAGTCATAAGAACACAGAAATTTTACTTTTGTTTTGGCTCCAAGGAAGTTTTTCACTTTCTATGTTAAAATGCATTTTTATCAACTTAATGTCATTACTCTAGTGTATCTAACACTAACTGTAGGATCTACCTGCAATTTAGCATCTTTAAGAGTAGCTGAAATAGTTTTACTGCTGTCATATCTCTGATTGAGGCTACAAGATTAGAAAAGCCCATTTCAAAGATTTTTTACACAAATGTATAGTATTTTTAAAGACATGTTCATTTTTAGAGATATGCTCATTTCCAACATTGCACTGTCTTGAATTAGTTTGAGCTACAGTGGAATTAAAATGTTCTTTGGTCAGACTGTGGGCTTAGCAGAAAGTGCTGAGTCTGCTTTCACCCAGAAATTCTATTCATAAATAACATTATTTTTCACAGATAACAGCAAACGGAATGTAGTGCTAACAGAGGAATTCTGAATCTGACTTACTGAGGTATTCAAGCAGTGTGAAGGAGCGATATAATAAGTTCAAAAAACTTTCTGCTCTCTGGCTAAAATGTTCACAGATTGGACAAAATAAGCACATTCTGAAACTGGATTGTGTAATGAAGGCATTCTAGGAACAAAATAGAAGGATCTTAAGTTAAGCATTACCGCTGTAGTGACAATGGCTAATGACCGTGCAATTGGTGATAACCAACCCGTACAAGCTATGAAGAATTATCAATATAGGTTACCCATTTTGAATCCAGAGAAGAGAAGCCAAAGAAATCACATATTTTTTCTCTAATGGAAGCAAGGAGCCATGAAAAAGCAATTCAGTGCTAAATGTCTTAGTTAATCGCTTATTATGTGATTCCTTTCACAGAAACACTGGAGCAAAACTAATTATGGTGAAATTTAAACCATTAAATTTTGTTAAATATTTTTCAGAGATTATTGAAACTATAATTATTTGTTGTTATCAGAATCGCCTTCGAAAACTCCCAAGTTCCATTAAACCAAGCATATTCATATAGGAAATTCCCTCTGCACAGAAACTGGTAAGCTAGAAAATGAAACAAAACAGAAGAGGCAGACAGAATAACTGTGGTTTGGTAACATGGAAATGGGAACAAAAAGAGAGAAATTTGGACATGGGAAATTATGTTCTCATTGTTAGAGGAGAAGTCAATAACAAATGCAGCAAATCCAAGTTCTTCATTGCCATTACTGAGCACTCATCCTTCCCACTCAAATCTCATGCCATCTACATTTGTTTAAATGAGTTTGATGGAAAAAGGAATTGTCAACTATCACATCAGGTTTTCCTTTTCCTTTTATATTTCTATACTTCGTTATTATTGCCTAACAATAAATCTAATTTATCTCAAATTCTAAATTCGATAGAATTTTCATACATATTTATATTTGAAAAAGCAATCAGAATAAAACCAGCAAACTATGGATAAATCACTAGTATCCTTACAAAACCTTGTTTTCTATCTCTCCTTCCTCAAAATTTTCTCTTGAGATCATAATCTATGCTATTATAAATCTTTTATAAGTTAAATACTGAAATACTGGACACTTTTTTCCAGAGCAGCCTGTTTTGTTTCTTTCTTTCCCCCTTCCCAGTCTCAAAACTGAATAACATCTGTGGCTAGCACAGACCTTTCCCATGAGTATTTTTCTCTCTTTTCTTGTGTTTTTATAAACAAAGATAAAGTTTGGATGTTATTAAAATGGTTTCTCGAGATGTGTGCAGTTCGGGCCTGGCCAATAGGCTTAGGGGGAGGTTTTGGACTGACCAATCTGACCAATATAAGTTGGAAAAATAAAAAAATACAGATCTTTTATGCTACACTGAGTTGGAGATCTTCTCTCTCTGCTAGCGGCTCAACAGCAACAAACATCTTTGCTCAAACTCTAAGGTAATATCATGTTTTATAAAGTCAAGTCATCAGTAGGTCTCTGCACAGGTATTTCACCCTTCTTCTTCCCATAATTACAACATTGCCTGTTAAAGATGTTTCCATCATAACTATTTAGGAGCTTTTAGTGTAAATACTTCTGATGATTTTTCTAGAGGGTAATTTCAAATCTTTTAAATTTTAAATCAATATTTTTTAAATCTGAATAAATTTTATCCTACTCACAGCTACATCTTCTTGCTTATTTGTTCCAATGACAAAATACAACACATCAAAGAAGTTTTTAAATATGATTAAGAAAACATCTCCCTTCCTTTTTATTTACTACTCAATTATCTGTGAAACTGTCAATTGAATTAGAACATATTCTTAGACAAGTTATCAGGTTTACCTAAGTATATTGTTGCAGTGTGTCTCTGCACTCTCCTCCCCCTTCTCCCTCAGTTTTTTGAGTTCCAGAGGCTTCTCCTTTGTTCTCCTTCTCCGTATGTTATTGGTTCTTTTGAATTATGCATCCTGCCCTATCAGAAGTCTATTGGTGTGTACCCCTGCCTTTCTCCCCTCGGACTTTCCCAGGTTGGCTCTCCAGAGCTAACTCCTCCCCTTTTCCCTTCCCTTATAAACCCCTGCCAGCATGTGTTCGCAGTCGCAGTCTCTGGGCTTTCAGACCCTCCACCCGTCCCTGGTTTCCCATCTCCCTTCGCCTCCCCTGGACCCTCACACGAAGATCCTAATAAATCTCCCTGGAAGACCTCAGACTGCGTCCGTACATCTCTCCGTCCCACCACGGTTCCCACTGGGTTTCTGTCCCCCAAGCCCCGTGCTGCTCCTGCCTGCTCCTCAGATCCGGTGCCCGCCCCGCCGGGCTCGTGCATCCCGGTGCAGCCGTTTGCCTTTCCGTGTGGCATTGGGGCTGCGGCTGCTTATCGGGGACTCAACGCTACAGTATATAAACATGACTAATTTTTATAATATAAATAAAACCAGGAAGGGATTGAATTTCTGCACTTCCTTTTTAGTGAATTATTCTGGTAATACAAATTTTATTTTTTTTTACAAACTTAAAAAACAAATAAACAAACAAATGAAAATCAAACCTCTGCCCCTCTCTTGAGCCTAGAGACGTCTTTTTTTCACCTTTAATACTCCGTTTGGTTCTCACAGCATCTGAGAATGAGCAGCTGCCCCAGCTCTTTCTCTTCTGTAGCTCTAGGGGAAGAAAAGTGACTTAAGGAGTAGGAAGAGTCAATCATTTTTCTGTAAGCACTACTCTAAGCTGCTTCCATTGCTCTAAAAAGACTCAAGAAAATGACACCACAGTATTAAACATCCTGTGCCACTGTTCTGTAACAGTGAACTATAGGGACTCATCAACCCCCTCCAAAATGTGTGTGACAGTCTTTGAAAAACCTCCACTGATCATCAGGGTCCTTTATTTGTATAAAAACAGCCAACCCAGCTTTAGCAGTTAGTCAGGAATTAAGTACATAGACCTTCAATTCTTTCTCTTTGAATGGATAAAACTATAATCAAAACTATGAATCAAATTTTGTGCTTTCTGGAATACAGGAATAGTAAGTAAAGATAGAAAGGAGATTAGATAGTGCAACTAGAAAGGGGAGGGAAGCAACACTATCTTATCAAAAGCACATCTTTATATGTCTAAAAGTATGAATACAACAACCAAACAATCCTGAACCACAGGCCTTAATTCAGTCCACCCTGTACGTCCTAGCACAGAGTCATCTGGCCTAGCTTGAATATGGGAAACATAAAACTCTACATATAGAAGATTAACTTGTTTGATTTTTGATTTCAACAGGTTTTATTTCTGACCATCAGTTTTGTGTGCTGTACAGTACAGGATCTCTAAGAGTGCTGTACACACAGACACTTGTTTTCTCAATCATGACATTTTAGGCCAGAGAGAGTAGGAGAAAGGACAAGAGGGATACTTTACAAGTTATTCAAAAGAGAAGCCTGATCAGTCTTGCACAAAAGCTTAAACGCCACGTTAATTTAAAGTATTTGTTACAACAGATACCAAAATGCCCACACAATGTAGCAATGTGGTTTTTCAGGATTCCACAAGGTTTTCCTTTGTTCCTCTGCTCTGTATGTTACTGGCTGTTTTTGAAATATGCATCCTGCCTTATCAGCAATCTATTGGTGTGTTCCCCTGTCTGTCTTCCCCTCAGACTTCCCAGGATTGGCTCTGAGAGGGCCAATCCCTCTTCCCTTCCCTTTTATAAGCTGATGCCAGCGTGAGCCCCTCCGTCACTATCTCTGAGCCTGCCAGCCCCTACTCCCATCCCCTGCTTTCCTCCCCCTTTTCCCTTCCCCACAACCGACCTGAAGATCCTAATAAAACTTCCCTGGCAGACCCGAGATGGCGTCCAGTACGTTCCTTTGCCTTACCTGTTTCCTGCAGAATTTCTGTGGCTGGAGCCCCATGCCATGCTGAGCGTGCCCTGGAGCCGCCCGGCACAGACCCCGTGGAAGTACACCCCGCGGCAGCCTTGTTTTGTGAGGTTTCTGGGTTCTGCCGTCTCCCTGGAGCGAGAAACCTCAACACAGTCCCTGCTACGCAGCACAATGACAAAACTCTTTGCACCTTCAGTTACCAGGGAAAACAGTGATGTCTCTAGAAAAAAGTTCACTTATTCCAGAAACAAAACCTCAAAGAACAGGAAATATTTGGCTCAATATATTAAAAATACATTAAAAAATCTACATTGAGCTGAGAGTAAAAAAACCCAACATTTTTAGTTGGTATAATTTTAGAGTGGACTCACTCCAGCAAGTTAATCTGAATTCTATTGCATGTCCTTAGTATCAAGAAAGCAGAATTTTATCAGTCATGCTGCCATAAGATTAACTTGGCCAATGTTTCTGAATTTACAGGAATATGAGAAAATAAGTTAGGCATGGAAGGTAACATTCTTACCTTCAGTGTACTTAACAGGTAGTAAAGAGATGTAAATTACATCATAGATCCAGTAAAATTAATATTTGAATATTAATGTAGCCTTGGCTGTGTGTTTTATAAAGTATTTAACTCGCTGTAGGATGATTTAATACCATAAGCTATTCCATATTTCAAATGCAAAATGTATGGTCAGCGAACATATTCACCACTGAAAAATTAATTTTACTACGTAGTCAATAACATATTAGGCAATTAGGTAATGACATAATTACCATATACTTAAACAGCATGCTGAAATATGCTTATGAAAGATTGTAGAAATTAATACTGAAATTTCCAATAGCACACATATGCAGAATTCTGCATATATAACTAGTATCCCTTTATTTCAGAGGTGCCAATAAATTAGAGGAAATTTTGTTACACATTAATTTCTATGATGAAGCAGTACATACAAAGCCCATCAATTACAGTGATAGAAGTAATTAGGCTTTCAGTTCCTATGAATTAACAGTGCGTCATGTTCTCAGGGATAAGTGGCACGCATGATTATCTCTGATTGCATCTACCCACTTAATTTTTAATGAATGTCATAGTATGTACGCAGATTTTAATTGACAATAAAACCAGGTAGATTTATTAGTTGTTTTCAACTTTATTAGTTAAACTTGTGCTATGTTAATGATTCTTATGCTCCATAATGGAGATTTCTTAGTGTGTTATTGAATGCTCTCAGTGTTGCATTCTTAGACAGGGTGAGAGCTGTGACAGTAAAAAAATAGTTAAACTGCTAAATATGGAACAAACCAGCTGCATTCTGACTCTGCATTCCAGTAAACAAGAATCTATAACAAAGTCATAAAATGTCCTGTTGTGGACGAGGCAAGTGCTAATAGACTCCCAGAAAAGTTGTTAGAGTGGCAATATGTGTTCACCAGTAGTTCAAATGGCTCCTTCTCCTTTTTTGTTATATATATGTATATATAAAATATATATAACATACACATATAAATACAAGATATCATTTGTTATAGCTTCAAAAAAAAGCTTTTTGCCTTGAATATTACAGAGCATCTGAGTGTAAGAAGTGGACAGCTTATAAAACTTATTGTATGTTTTATCTCTAATGTATTAAATATTACATTTAGCTAATAATTTATTCTTTGTTTTTTCAGAATTATGAGGCTGGGTGCAAAAAGATAAGATTGGGTCCATTTTTGTACCAATAGGCAGATTACTCCACTAATTTTTTTTTTCTCAGAGCTGAACAATCTTATTTTATAGAATCAGAAGCCAAGGAAGACATATTTTAGCAGAGAGAGATCAAATAATTTAAAATATCAACATTATTGTTGACCTTGATATACATGGAAATTCTGCTATATATTTCATTATGTATTTATTTATACTCATTTATATATCAGAAAAATGTCACACAAAGTATTACTTGCCAAAATACTTGTTTCCTTTTTTTTTAAAAAATACTAAACAACGAGTATTTACCCTCCACAGAAGCACAGACATACACACTCTTACAACCTAGAAATTGCTGTAAAATAATTTAATCAATATGGTGAATCATTGCAGCCCCTTTTCACAGGAACTGGTGAATGGGAACTGTGGCCTCATTGAAAATGTACCAACAATTCAGCTGTGATTGTTATTGGAGAAATGGTATTACAGGAATATCATTAGTCATAACATATGCCTAGGGCTGTTTTATTTATTTAAACACATTTAATTAAAGAATAAAAGAAAGGACAGATGAGTAAGGGTCGACTTCCAGGGAAAATAATGAGGAATGTATTAACATAATTTTGTTTTTATTACTGTACTTGTACACATCAACTGACATTCCTTTAATGGTTTCATGCTCTCTTTCACGTTTACTTTGCCATCTTTCATTTGCAAGCCTTTTGGCACTTAAAACACCCTGGGCATTCAACAACTTTCTAACATTTGTCATCGAAAACAACGTATTGCATTCAAAGGCTGAAGGAGCAGAGGCCAGGAGCCCATGAAAGTCACACTTCATTTAACATCCATTACACCCCCTCACCCGCCTGCCCTCCCCTCCTCTCTGTGCCTCTGGGAACTCAGTGGCAAAGTCTCCATTCAGTGTTCATGCACCCCTTCAGGGATGAGCTCTTGGTCTCTTTTGCTATGTCATTCTGCAAATTGATGTTTGAATCAACTCATGCTTTAAAAATTCATTAATTTAATTAATGTCACATCCTGTTGCCTGTTGCACTGGACATAGAACATTAACTTAGCGTTACTGGCCATAGTTTTTCACACTGATAGCAACAATGAAAAACAACTGTGGGAGTTTTTTTATTTTATTCTGTCTTATTTCACATCAAAGAAATAAGTGAAAAAAAATTCAAATTTAACATACCACCAGATGCGTATTTTAGAATTATTTGTAACTGAATATGGTCTTTCAAGAGAGGTAGCTAATTGGTTCTCTTAAGGTATAATGCAGCTCTCACCATTAAGTATTTTCTACATAAATTTGATCTACTTCAAGAGCAATGGAATTTCACAAAATTCTCTTTTTCTTTTTTTCACTGATTACCCAAGTATCTTTCTGAGACATAACTCATCAGGAAAAAAAAAAATCACCTTGTTTTCTCCTCTTCTGTTTAACTACCCTTTTTCCTCATCCTCATGGGGTTTTTTACCTTTATTTTAGAAGATGTGGAAGGCTACCAACTTCTGCACACAATTGAGCGAGGAGCAAGATGTTATCAGGTGATCCAGAAGTGGAGAGATTCCAGAGCAGTCTGGAAACACTTGCACAGTTGCACACCCAAAGATGAGGTGCAGCTCAGCAGCAGAACAGCTCAGCCAGTGCAGTGCTGATGGACATGGTGCTGCTGAGCTCCTGCTTCCAGCCTGCAGGGATACAGGAAGGTCATTGATACTCAGTGTCACAGCATTCACAATGTCTTCATAAGAAAGTAAAACATTTCGAAAGTCAAATAATGAAGTAGCATATGCTGGCGAAAGTAGTGTCAATGTCATCAAAATAAGTTTTCACTCTACAATGACAATTCAACAGAAATATTTTAGGTTAAAGTGAAATGGAAATACAGTGCTTCCATAAAACACATGTTATTTAAGTAAACAGAAAATATAAGGTAGGAACCCAGTGGGAGATATATTGAAATTTAATCATAGATTAAAAAACCTTTAGAATTTCCCAGAAAAGGTTTTAGAGAGAAGATATAAACAAACCTCATCAAATTAATCTCTTCATTGTTCCTAATCTCATGTGCTGTCACAAGATTACCAGTGCTTGTTCTCATATCAGATATTAAATTTCACCCCTACGCAATGGCTTGTTGGAGAAAGGGGTTGTTTAGTGGAGGACTAAACTAAAATAGAACAAATTAAATTAAATTTTTTGGTACTCTCTAGTTGAGATTTTTTCTCCTAGCCCACCATTAAGTAGCCACAAGAGCTTCTCTGAAGAAGGAATTGATGCAAAGAGTATCACTGTTTGTTTTTTGTTTTGAAAGAGCACAATCTCCATTTTTTCCGAGCTGCAAAGTGTCTTTGTGCCTGCTGGTGCTGTGGGTTCCAGGAGAATGAATCCCACTCTTCTGCAGCCAGAGACAGGTGCAAACAGTGTGTGTAAGAATGATTACCAGAAATGAAAGTAAAATGTAAAGAACAAAACCAGGCAAAGATAAGGACTGGAGAGTTATATTTTTTAAATCCATTCAACCATCTGAGGTTTGGATTAAGCATAAATCTTCAGCCTAATGGGATGGGATGAAGGCAGCACATTAAATATCTCTGCCATGTGACTGGGCTATTCAGCAGGTCAGAACAGAAATTCAATGCAACTAAATAAGCAGGTTTTAGATGAAGTCTTGCTCTGTCAGCCAGGAGTCTACAACAGATTCAGTGCTAACAGACAGGCAGGACTGTACAACAAAAACCAAGTGTAATACATGTACTATTTGTGCCATTTGTGTTTGCATTCTGTATTTTGCAGCAATAGGCTTAATGTAACAACTGTTTTTAAATAATATGAAACGCCCAGATATACTTCTACAAAAGTACTTTGTGGTTTTCAGAGTCACTTAAATACCTTAAAAGGGTACTTCTGAAAAGCCTCACTTTTCAAAGATTCTCAGAATCAGTCATACAAAATTTCAGGTGGTTAAATGAAAACAGGATCAGTGTGCGCACTTCAGCTCCTTGATCCTTAAATTAATTTCAATTCAAGGATCCTTTACGTATTATTAAGTTAGACTAGAATCCACCAACACATCATACATTTTACAGATTCCTGGACACATTGGCGGTTGAATCACTAGCTTTTTACTCTGCTAATGCTTGTTGAGTTCTACTTTACACTTTTTAAACATGAGCTCCTAGTTTGCAAATTGCAGAACTTCAGTTTCAAAGACTGTCAATTAACCACAAATCTTTAGAAAGGAAAGACTTGAGAAATCTCCTAGCAGGACCAAAGACTCCTCAACTTTCTTCCAATATTATTTTCTGACATTTACCAAAAACAGGAGGCAGACTATGATTCTCATCCGCAGTAATGTCCAAAAATTAGAAGATGAAAGTGCATTCAACAATGAACTATTTAGATTGCCTGATCATAAGCTGAACAGTGGCATATCAGCACTGTAATTTTTTTTTCCCAGTTATGGACACAAACAATCTGATCCTATAGGAAGTATTTCCTTACATCATTTGATTGAAAACATATAACCAACAGAGAAACTTCATAAAACAACCTTTTGAAGTATCATAGTATTCAAAAAAGGAATTGGATCAGAAATAGAGGAAATGTAGAATTCTCATCATAGACACTACTAAAGATTTTTGCTAGTGAAATATCTTAGATAAAATGGAAAGCATTAACAACTGCAAAATACTGCAGTACAGACAAACCGAGGAGAAAGCTGGTGAGGCAATTTGAAAATTCCTCTCCTCTCTGCCTGGCCTCACAGCTATTGCTACCCTATGATTGTGGCCAGCAACCCTGAGCTTCTGTGTGAAAACTGAGCTTGGAAGTCCTGGGCAAAGAAAATACTCCTCTGGCATAATAAATAATACATTTGCGGTTATGGGAATTCCTAACTTTCAATGTGAAAATTATTTAAAGGTAGAGGAAATTAAGAATCGCTATATATTTAGGCATTGAAAGGAAGATTTTTTTAGAATAACTGCCTAAGCAGCATGAAATACCAATACATGTTTTCAAGTACGTCAAGTGCAAGAAAGCATCATAGAATGAGGGAGAAGGCGGGAGGAAAGGAGACTTGAAAGCATCTTTCTATGGATCCTGAAATCAACCTGACTTTTGGGTTGGGCCAAAAACCCAAGAGCAAATAGCAATTCAGCCAGCTGGAGGGAAGGGGTTTGATGATTGCACCTCTCTGTGCATTTGTTGCAGAAAACTGTGGGGTTTAATCAAAGCAGTACAATAGCCAGCTAGATCCAGGTGTACATCTGAGCTTACAGTGATCAGATGCCTGCAGAAAAGAACCACAGAGACAAGATCAGAGCAGAGATTCTACTCAGAGACATTTTCAGTCCACTGACCAGAGCAGACATTCAGACTCCATCACCCACTCTGAAAAGATGGTTGACTGTTCTCATTGCTGCACTGCTTATTCTGAGTGCACAACAGCGACTGGCACAGATACTGCTCCACAACAGCAGTTGCACTGTGGGCTGGGATTCCTCTCCTCTTTATAACCAACACAGCATGATGACAGCCTTCTTTAAGCATAGCTTTATTGAACTTAATACAATGGAGGAGTCAGCATTTCAGAGAAATCAGAAACTGGCTAATACCATGAGAAGGAAATAGGACAAAACCAAAGATCTGTAAGCCAAAAGAGAACAAGCCTGTTCAAAAGGAAGGAGCAATGTCAGATAGTATAGGCTGAGGATCTAGCTCTAATTGTGGAGTTTATTATTTTTTTCCTTCTTACTTGCAAGAATCTATTGAGAAAAAAAGTTAGTGAGAATACAGTCCAAGGAAAAATGTAATAAGTGCTGTTTCCCTCTTCCCTCCACTCCACACTGTGATAGAGTTTCCAGAGCTGAAAATGTCCTAGCAGCAGATGATTGTCTTGTGACTCAAATTCAGATAAAAGCTAATATTTTTTCATGAAATAAATACTGCCCAGGAGTCAGAAAACTGTAGGATTGGTCGGGTTGAAGTTTGCAGATGCCAGAAAATCTATCTGCCAAGCAATAATTTCATCTGGGAAGCAATAATGTAATTTACTTTTACACCTTGCTGTGTCTCAAACAAAGTGTGCTGTAACCACTTAGACAGGCATGCTGAATGTTTGTGTGGATACCTTATTGAAAAGCTCTGCTCAATGTGCAACCAAAATGCAAAAAGTAGGGTACCAGGCAAAAAAAGTACATATTTTTCTAGTTTGCACCATGGCAGGTAATGAAATAGAAAAATATCAACAGTGGAAACAAAGACATGGGATTCCTTCTAGCTGTTGACATTTAGTCAATCAAATCCATATCTTCAAGGTTTCTTTAGAAGGGCAAATGGTGTATACTTCCCTTTACTCCCAATCTCTTATTTATTTTTGTCAGTCATCAATACCTCAGGTAAGATTTTAATACATCATGAAGAACCACCAGGGTTATTTTAATTTTATGAATATTTACCATATCCAAATGTAGGTCTTAGTAATTAGTATCTGAATCCTTATAATTTAGATATGTGTATTAAACCAAATTTTGTTCTGCAAAAATCGTCCACAAACACATGAGCTAAAAATGATAGCAAAAGTAAAATTTCTTACTTTGTTAATCACTGCGTTTAAATTCTAATTCTCCTTCTTGGCTTAGAATGGAATTCCTGGGTATGCTACAAGCTCTCTTCAACAGCAAGTTTACTGGGCAATGATCCCTGACATCAGAAAACCCTTCAAATGGGATTTTTCCCTTGAAATAATCCCTCCAAATACAAGGCACTGGAGCCATTGAAACATAACAAATATGCTCTACAGAGGTTTATATGCACTAAAAGAAGAATAAAAATCCTTCTTTGTGTGACAGTTGCTTTTACAGAAAATTCGTATAGGAATACCAAATTTGTTTATCCTTAAAGCAAAAAGCAAAAATATTCTGATGTTTCATTTTGTTCTGCTCAGTTGCATTAAAAATTTACATAAAACAAACAATTTTTTAAAACACCAAAGAAAACTTTTATAGATAAAAAGATGTCTTTTCATTTGTTCTAGTGAAGCATTTCTTTACAAATACATATTTTGGAAGAATAATATTCAGGAATAAATCTGCAGTAAAGTCTGTAGAACAGTGCTAGACCTGGGCTCCTTTTGTAAGGAGCTCCTTTTTGGGCTCCATCTGTAACCTAGAAATGAGGCTGAGCTAATCTTTCCCTGCTTGTTTATGATTCGGTTAATTGAATTCACACACTAAATTCATAAATTAAGTTAACAAAGCCATCTTGGTGTTTGTTTTCATGTCCAGATCGATACAGGGAATCTTATTTAACTATTACGGAAGTAGTATCCTGCAAAATAATAATATATTTTCTTCTTTCAATCTGTCAGTCTTGTTCTCTTGAAAGACAGACACTGGTATGCCTAGAGGTCAGGATGTCATTGTTTAGATGTTAAGGAAAATATTTAAATTTGTGATAGAAAATAGAGCTCTTACTTGCTGGATATCCGCAAGATATTACAGTTTTGAAACAAAATCCTACCTCTACCCTTTAGAAATACACACAAAATTTTTGGTCTTGATCTTTAAGAAAATGTGGACCGTGGGTTAAAGTCTGAAAATGAAATCACAAGTCTCACAATTCTGGCATCTGATTTTCAGTTTTTCAATTGTTCTTGATCCTTAACAATTATGAGTTTTATATTGCTGCAATTGTCCAACCTAATATTACCTTGGTGTTGTTATGAGGAAATGTAGGAATAAGACATTGAGCTCCTGCCACTGAGACCAAAAAAATCCATTCTGACTCAGATCAAGCAATTCACCCTAGGTGAAAACAAATTGTAACAAATTGCAACTGTAGAACAAGAGGAGGAGTGGCAGCTCACCTGTACTTATGAACATCTCTGAAGCAAGCCAGAAATTGATGTGGCACTGCCATTATGTCAGGGAGGCAAAGAGCAGAGAAAAGACTGACTGTTCACCCTCTTCCCTGAGGTGTTTTCCCTCTGCAGACCAGCTCGTCTCATAAGACTTATGAAGAAAAGGGTCCAAATCTGAGTACATAGTCCTGAAAAACAATGTTTCTTTTGTTTGGTGAAAAATTGGACAAAGAAACCCCCAAAACCTGCCCCAACTAAGAAACCCAGGTCCCAGCAGCAAAAATAAGAGATGCGACTGATGTTACATTATTAAGTAAGAAGCAATGATGAGATCACCCACATATAGTATTAAATTTAGAATACCAGTGAGCCATCATGTAAGAATAGCTTTTGATAACTAATAACCCCTATGTGAAAAGATCCTTATCCAATTTCAATTCTGTTTTGCCTTCTCTCCTTTCATACATCCTTTCCTAGTTTAGAAAGCAACTTTCATAGGCAATAGGAAATATTCCACCGAGTTTCATGTATCTAATGAATGCTGATAAGTTATTTTTCTGCCCTACTGGATACTGGAACTAAGCATCAATCTCAGTGCAAAATAACAGACAGAAGTTCATTATATTCAGAGATTAGCATCAAAATTCATGTCTGCAGTTACAGAGAATTGTGTTGTAATAGTTATTTAAAATTTATATTATATCTGCTGCAGATATAGACTTTTCCTTTGAGAATTTCTAAAAAGCCAGAAGAGGCAGAAAAAGTTTCCAAAGCCATAGGTCAATAAACCAAACTCTACTGAAGTTAATTCAAAATTTGTGTTGTTTTACTTGAGCAAGGGAATTTTTTTGAGCAATCAGCACAGTAATACACACCTTCAGTACTCGTGCTGAGGAATAGATAGCCATTAGCCTTCTGCCTTGCATTACCTCTGGCTAAAATCATTCCTTTCTCCATGCTAGCTGCAAACAGCTGTGAAAGTGAATTCTGCTGCCTCTAACCGAGCAGTCCACTGCTCTGACAGCCAACCTCCTGCAAGCTGTTAGCATCACCAGAAGGGTAATCAAAATCCACCTGTTTAAGATATCACTGTGATGTTTTTATTCAGGAAAAGAAAAAAAAATAAAATCCCAGGCCATCCAGGTCAAAGCAGCACAATTAAAACCAGTGGAGCTGTAATGGTCAGACAAGATGATCTAGTCCAAAACCCTTACAAGAGCTGTTGACAAAAGTCTAGTAGAGCCTGTATTCTTTACTCTCAGGAATTCACAGGTCAATGGTTATTACCATAAAGTGGAAAGGCTTCATTGACAAAGTACCAGATATCAGCAAGGCCTCATCAATTTCAATATAATATTGATAAAAATATTGATTAAAATATTGATGGAAAATTATTGATAAAACACTCCAAACACAATTACAATAATAGCATAAAACTAAGTCATTAAAGTCAGAAACAACACATTCAGGTACTAACATGCAAATTACAGTTCAATCTAGGTGTTTATCTGTGAAAGCTTGTAAAATACATATTTTTTCTTGATTACTGAGAGATTAAAGCAGAAATGTGTCCTCTGGGATCCTGTTTAAGAGATTTGTATTGAAAATGAGGTAATAGAGTCAGTCAGCATATTCATGTGATTTATACCACTAATGTTTTAAAAAGCATACTTAATATTTAAATGTTTCTCTTCCACATGAAAACTGGGGTGGGGAGGGGGAAGTAGGGGGAGAACTCTGCCACTGTTGAGGTAAATTGTTTTGCAGGCTTTCCTAGGCAATAGGGGCTCTCCTTCAGGCTGAGTTCAGCAGGTGCACACTGGCAGCAAGCCCTCATGTGCACCAAAGCTGTGAGAGGTGCCATGAAGCACAGCCCTTGCCCCAGGGCCTTAGGAGGGAAGCTGTGAAATGGGAAGCTCTGGTACAGGGAGGGGATGGACAGCCATCCTGTGGCACCTGCAGTGTCCAGGTGCCCAGAGTGACCTCCCCAGGTGTGTGCTGCCAGCCCTGCCCTGAGCCAGCTGTAGGCTGCAGCACTGGGATTTCCATGCCTTCTTGGTAAAGGTCTGCTGTTTGATTTCTTTTTATCTTTGCCTTGATCTCCCTTTCCTTAGGGTCGTTTGGCTGAACCCACAAGCACACTGACATATTGTGCCCTGTGCTTCCAGCACTGCCAGCCCCTGGGTGGAGCATGGCTCAGTCACAGCTCCTTGCTAAGCAACACATCAGTACCAGAGCTGAGACTGGAAATATGCTTCTTCTACAAGGAAGACAGGCATAAAGAAAAAAAGATGTGAAGGACATGTTGGAAACTACATGTTGTACAAAACTCTTACATCAATTTGGTATAGTTTTAACATCTCTGAGGGGTTTATCCTGTTATCACCATATCCTAACACTTTGACAGGAACAGCCAAACTCCAGAACCACAGGAAAATTCACAGACTAGATGCTATTTTCTCTTCTCTGAGGGAGTAGGCTCTTGCCAGCATATTTTTATTATGAGGGGATTGGACATAGGATGTGAAGAGAATGTATCCATAACAAGAACCACTTGAGGCACTACAATTAAAAAAAAAAAGAATCCTTTATGTTGCATACAACAGAAAATGCTGAATTCCTGGTGTTTTGGAACAGCATACAAACACAGAGTTGCTGCTTTCAAAAATTAGACATGAAAAAAGAGCAAACTCAAATATATGCTGGAGATCAAGAAGAGCGAGCAATGCAGGAGCCCTTAGGTTCACTGTGCCAATTCCTATTCAAGTCAAATAATAATAGTTTTGCTTTTTTGTGCAAAGATAAATTGAAGGTGGAGGACAGAGGTGTGACAGTGTTGCAGCTCTGCAGGCAGAGTTGCACAGAGACATCGCCAAGTGAGAGGAAGACATTATCCTGTCTGAATTCCTTGACCACTGGTGCTCTAAGTGTCTTCTCTATCCACCACAGAGAATACCAAGCTTAACATCAAAATTCTTTCCTCAGAAAATAACCCTATTAGCACATCAATGGAACTTTAGTTCCCATCCCAAACAGCACCAGTACCAAAACAAAACCTTAACTTTTCAATAACATAAGACCTAGAATAAGTTTTGAGCCCACTTTCAATTTTTAGTTATTAACACTGTAAAAATAACCCATAAAATCAAACTGAAAAACACAACCTGTTTCCTGAAGTGAATTTCTTCTCAATCTGCCATACTCTCTTCATTTTTCCTTGAAGAAACTCCTTTGCAAATGGGAAAAGATTTCAGGTTCTGCAGTAAACCTACAGATTATGCTTAAGAGTTCAGAGCAGAGGTCAGAACAAAACCACCACTCTGCATCTTCTGTACATTTAAGTATACTTAACAGTCAGTGCAATATTTACACAGCTCTATGGTCTGGGATCTATACATAAAAATCAGCTTTTATGAACTGAATTTCAGCATTTATCTAGTTGTGTAGGAACAGTTTTCATCCTCAAGCACAAATTGACTTAACTTATACCATAGTCACAAATCATTTTGAAAAAAACTCAGACTCCCAGGTTGCACATTCATAAATGCTTTTGGCCAGCAGCATGTTTCTTAAATTGTTTGGCTACCACAACCCAGTACTTCAGGCATCTTATATTAGCCTCCAGTCTATCATCATACTGTGGTGCCACCAGTTTTTCATTCTTTTCAGTAGAATCATCATAAGCACAGTGGAGAAAAAGGAACTGAAATTACTGCTAAAAAGAAAAATAAATCCTATTTGCTCTATTATACACTCAAACCTCAGTGTTAAACACACAGACTGCAATCTCAAAATACACAACAAATACACCATAATTTTATCTTAGACGAAATGCTGCAGAGCACCATGGAATGTTATGCTTGTTAAGGTGATAGCACACAGTATATTATTTCTAAACATTAAATTACTGTGAGATTCATGACTGAATCACTGACAATAAAATTACACAGAAGTTAACTGCTCACATATTGAGAATTTTCCCTCTGCTTTGATCCAACACCATCAAAATACTTGTTAACCTTTCCCTGGATTTGTTAGAAATTGGGATCAACTTACCTGTCATATTTGCCTGGCAAGCCTGAAATTGCTGATTGTTGCGATGCATTATTGCCTTTTTGTCTGTCGAACAGTGCTGCTGAGAGTCAGCTTCTGTGTGTGTGTCTGCATATATGATCTGTGTCATTATTCACCCTAAATCACTGTTAATTACATCTGTGTTTCTTCATTAAAGAGAATAGACTGATAAAAGGTGACTGGGACCATAAGACAATGAAGCTCCACAGGCAAACAGGCATATATTGATTACTGATAATAATCAATAAAAACAAAATAATACAACTGAATTTGTTGTTCTAAAGTGGCCCTAAAGATCCTGGAAACTAGAAACTAAAAATATGCCTTAATTGTAGAGTAAGAATTGTATATTAAAGTTACCAACTAGGAATTGAGCAGAGTCATTTTTGAAAGTTCAACAGCACTTCTAAAAATGTGCATTCAGTCTCAATGAGATTATAACAATTTAAGAGAAATTTATAGTATCTTTGAGGTTCTTTTCAACATGCTAGTCCTGTCTTAGCCTAAAATACAGCTTCCCTTTTTTTTGTAAATATAAATATCTATGGATATGTGCATATACATCTTTGCACTACCCACATTTAAATCCAACCATCCACAGTTCAGAAAGGGAAGCTCTGAATATCACCCTCTGAAATGTGAAGCATTGAGCCCAATTTACAAACAGACGAATAATAAAGCAAAGGAAAAATAGACCATAGGTCCTTAGAGCCCCATCTTCAGTAGTAGCAAACAGTCTGCTGAATGGCTCCATTCACTGAGATGTCTGTATTTTAAATATGTTGTGTTACCAAACCAATACACTCAACTTCAGTAGGATGTAATGGACAATAAACAACAAAAAAAACCAAAAAATATTTATATATGCTGGTGCTAATCTCACTTTTATAAGCACTTCATCCATCCTCAACAAGAGATCTCTCAAATGACAAAAAAACATAGCCAAAATCTTGCCAGGCGCTAACAAGCTATGTCTTTGATTGCACTGTTTGCAAATCTGTAATAGCATTTCTTCCATCTGCTCTGCAGTTTCCTTCTATACATTCCATTTACAAAATGAAATAAATTGCTTACAGATTTGTTACAGAGACCTCTTCCAAAGAGATCTTCCAGCATATTGGCTATTATGGACAATACTGTAAAATTTGGACACAAATAATAGAGCACTGCATAGGAAAAAAAAAAACAAGAGCTGATACAACTGCTCTCAAGGAAAAGTTTAGAGAAATACATATAACTTACAACTCAGCATTGACTGTACCTTCAACAAAATATACAATTAGTTAACACAGCTGTTCTATTTAAAACTCCAATGTAATAAATTAGCCAGTTTTCAAAAGGAGTATTAAATGGAATTCAATACAATATCTATAATAATTTTATGGTAAAATTATCAGTAGTTTCTGAAATCAGAGGAAAAATTTCCCTGTTAATATAGTATGACTGCAAAACAGTTTGGAACAGGTTTGACATTCAAAGGGTCAGATGCTCCTTTGAAGAAGCTTAGAATAATCCACTATTTCATGTAGGTGATGTGTCTTGTCTTGCTCAACATCTCCTAGACGTGAGTAAACATTGAAATAATAGTCACAATTTTTTTGTGTATAAAGCCAAAAACATATTAATAGTTTACATAACATCATAAAAAATTAATATCAGAGTAACAACTCTTCTTCTGATGTAAAAAGGAAATTAGATAACAACTAAATTTCTTCAGAATCATTCCTCAGGAAGAATAACATTTAATCGGTTTTTTTTTCACTGGGTGACCAGTTTGGTTTTTTCCATTTCATTAGACAAGCTTTCAGAAGGGGATCGGATTAGAATTATTTTGTGGCAAGTCCTCTATTAAACTATTTTTAATGTTTGTGTATGTGCTTCTCTGTTTTTTTGCAACTCATGTAATAGAGCCAAAAATGAGATTTCATTTCTGTAATAATAAGCCACTACCTTTGCTATTATTGTTATTATTGCTTAAGCATTGGCACTGAAGCCCACGTTTATACCGAAAATGCCAGTAACTTTGTTAGGCATTACTACTGTTACTATTAAGCAAGGGCCTAACACTTCAAAGGGCTCAGTAGCTGAGCAAATGCTCCAAACACTGTTAGAATTAAATAACATGGCACTTATGAATATAATATGAATATAGCTCATGTTTCTTTCTTCATTTACAAGATGCAATGAGTCAGAAAAGTAGCACTTTCTGACAGCCTGCTCTGCAGTGAATAGTGAACACTGAGTCACCAACACCAACCCAGCACAGCATCATTTCTACTTGATATTTGCCATTCTATAATTAGAACAAACTACATTCTTGGGACACACCAAAATGCTTTTAGTTAACTTTCTGCTTAAAGCCATTTACAGAGTCCTTACTGTTCCTGCCTCAGAAGATAAGGTACACAATCATGACCTGTGCTATCTCCACTTTGGAGACAGACCTATTATTATAAAAGTAAATGCCACCCACTTGCTAACACTGGAGACTAATTAACTCTGCAATTGCTGCTTAGCAAAGAGGGTAAAAATCACGCTTGCCTGCACCAGCAGCTATCCTACAAGATCAAGAGGATTAGATAATACTTTGTCTTTACTTACTACCTCCAATTCCTTTCTTTTTTCTTTTTTTAAATTTTATTTTCATTTTTAATTTCAACTTGTTTTGTTTATACCTATGATTTAAATACTGGTTTTTTTTGTAAAAGTATGGAAGCCCTCTCTGTTCTGATTCTCCCTAGTCATGAACCCATTTGCTAGAAAAATGTTTTTAAATCTTTTTTTATTTGTTCATCCTCTGATTCATTTTTCTGAAATGTCCTCTTTTAAAAGCAAGTCAGCTTGATTTCAGTAGCTATGCGGAATACTGACAGCTATATGGATTCATTAACCACATGGTACTGAAAGGAAATCTTTAAACTCCAAGTATTTAGGCCAAATCTATTAAAATAAAAGTCGGTAGTTTAACTTGCTCTTCACCATCTATACGTCTGTTTAAACCAAACCTGCTCAGTTAGAGGAAGAAGTTCCAAAAGCAGGTTAAATAAATGTGTGACTCATCCAAAGAAATAAGACCTCAAAAAGCAGTGGCCAAGGCTCACAACACCATCAGACACATACCTGGAGGGGAAAACATTAGTTATACCATCATCAATAAGAATTTTACAATTCAATTAATTGGCTTTGGGAATAATAGCATAAACAATTTGCAAAAATTGTTTGAACTGGTTGTAGGTCAGCAATGTGCTTTGTAACTTCCTACTTTACTTATATTACTTTCTGTCTCCAGCAAACAGTGAGCAAATTAGCTTGTCCTGATTCTCGAGAACAGCCAGCAGTGGGGAGAGCATGAATACAAATACTTTAGAACTTCAGTTCTATGAACACTTTTAATGAGAACTCTTTTTCTCTCTTAACGTTTTTTTCATGTCTAAAAAATTTCATGTTTCTATTGAAACACCTTCTTCTTTACAAATAGGTTTTATGCAGGACAGAGCTGTTCAGAAATGGACCCCAGTCATTGCTGGCTTCAATGATCACATGAGACATATCCCTGCTGCCAACTGAGCTGGTGGCTGGCTGTAAAGAAAGCTTCTTTTTGTTGTTCTGGTGTTCTGTCCCAGCTCTATAATTCACAAAGAAACAAGAGAATTTAAGGTGTATCATATTGCTGGTTTAGTAGGACTTGCATGGTAGAGCAGAATTGCTAAAATGACCCTCAGTTGCTACTTTTACAACTTCTTGCTATAGGGAGCAAGTGGAAACAGGGAAGGATGTAGAGGATAAGTGGAGGGGTCCAATAGCTGGTATGTGGCACCAGCATCACCCTAAGTACAACCATCTTGTCAGACAGTTATAGGAGATACAGAAGAGCTTAAAAGAAACTGCATCCCAACAGATCCAACAAAAAGCACAAAGTGGCTGCAGTGTAGGAAGGGAGATTTTAACCATGAGTTTCTGCTTGGCTTATCAAATGTGGTAGCTGAAGTCATGCAAGAGTCACCCAGACATGTCAAGCTCTCTAGAAGGCCCTGAGATATCAACAGGAATAACTCAGCAATTGTTGACCTGATATTTTTTCAAAACTGAACATATGGCCTCTGAAGGCTTCCTCTTCCTTTGGACCCAGTCCAGCAGTCATGCAGATGAGTTCCAACCTTGCAATAGGGCATAATTGCTAAAGAAAAGTGCGAAAGATTCCCCTTTGCTGCTGCTACTGCCAGTCTTGCACCACTACAGAGCCCTCGGTCTGTCACTCGTGACCTGGCCCAGGAGCACAGGCTGTCCCTGTCCTGTCCCTGCAAGTTCTCCCCAAGAGCTCCAGTGCCTCCTCAGGGTGTCCAGAGAGTCAATGCTCCCTACTCAGAAATGCACACTGATTTGCATTCCACACACTTGATATTAGCAAATAAGCCACACCAAAAGAATCAACCTACCCCACAGTTCTTTAACACAAAAATCAAAGTGGAATCATATATTTATTTCCCATTATGGTAAATTTTGTGGCCAAAAAATACATTATTTCATATAGATTATGAGTCCAGGTTTGATGTCCTGTCACGGATCATACAAATTAGCATAGACATACGCACAACTGACAACAGTAACCATAGCAGCAATAAAACATTTGCATCTGAAACATTAAAGAATTGCTGCTGTATAAGATATTAAATAGTAAAGGGATCCCTGGATCCCTTACTCTAGTAGTAAACTGTCATTGTAGTCATCACGTATTGAAAATTATTTTTTACTGTTTAGAAATATTCTATCATTACAAGATTTTGATTCCAATAATGGAAGAATCTTTTCAAATTGCAGAAACTCCTGATTCAAGACCAGAATTTTATTTTTTTACATCCTAGAATATATACTACAAATTTTCTTTACTCTTGAAGTCATTTGTCAATTAGTCATGCTCAGCTAGTTTTCAGTAAGAGAAGAAAAAAAAATTTCTTTTTTCTGGCAGGATACAGTTGAAAAATTGTAAGAATCAAAGTGTCCATTTATCTAACAATTATAATACCTAGATTTGCTCTGTCAACTTTGACTTGAGCTAAGTGACAGATTCTATTTCCTCTATACATGATTTTCCAAGGGCACATTAGGGACGCTAATTAATAAAAAGGGACAAATGCTGGTGGTTAACTCTCATAACCAGACCCAGTAAGGAAAATTAGTTTATTTAATGTTTCACTGAAGCTTCAAAGTAATCAATAGCAAATACTTTCATAGGAACTTGATGTTGTAGACAATAGGTTTGGCTTGGGCTATGAATAAAATTAATACTTTGATATCTTTGGGTCAGTAATTTCATTACATATTTATACAGCACTACATACAACAAAGACTACATCTGGATAAGATCTGTGGATACTAAAAATATATGAATAAGTGAAAAACAAAAAATTAGAAACAGGCTACTACTATCTAAGTAGCTAATTTAAAATAATTTGTGTGCTAAGTACAAACTTGGAGTTTCAGATTTTCTTTTTGTGGCATATCTGTAACATTTATTAAAGTAAATCTTCTTTATAATTAAGAATCTTATTTTCTTTCAAGTTTTCCCCCTACAAACTGTGGTCCCATTTTCTCTTCATTGAACACATTTAAGTTCTATTAATCCTAGTGAGAGTTTAGCCTGTACATGAAGAGAAGGCAAGACCCTTTTATGTTGAACATTTAATTAAAGTTCTTTAAAGTGTTTCATGTGTGCTATAATGTGCAAATGATTTTCATACCTAACAACTTAAAAAGTTAGAGGGAAATAAGAGAAATTGTCATTCTGACTGCTAGGAGCATGGATACAAGTTCACAAACAGTCCAGATTCATGTAGCTACCAAACCAGGGCACAGGCGGCGATATAATTAATTTCTTGAGGGCTTTTTGCATTTCATCAGTGCACCACTCATAATAGGTTCTCCAAACCATCAGTTAGCCCTTATTTGACTCTAATAGACAAGATGTGTTTGGGGCTCTGTGTTTTCAGCCTACGTCAATGACTAACCAAATATAAATTTTGTGATGAATACCTTAATTTCTTCCTTGTAGAGTGCTGGCAAGTGTCACATAGCAGCGTTCTTAGCAACAGTGTGTGCGTGCACTCTGAGTGTTGTAGCAACCAACGACAAAAATATAATTATAGTGGAAATAAGTATGTAGGACTGAACGACACCCAGAGAGTAATTGAGAAGGGACAGCTTGGTGATTCAGTGGGGGCTGAGCTGTGCTTTGCATGTTGCTCTTGTGAGGCAAGAATGGCTGCCATGAATCATTCTTAAGTAAGGCTGAAAAACCATTAATCTGATTATATCCTACCTTCTGCTACTGCGTCTTGGGCCTGCAAGAAGGTTATAAGATGTTTGAGCTTTTCTGGAGTCACAGATTTTTTCCTTGCTGCTTTCATCCAAGGGACATTAAAGGATCTTTCCAAGCATCTGCTCAGATGTACATCTGCCATGTGATCTATGCTCAGGTGCCCCCAAACCATGTCAAGGGAGATGCAGAGTATGTATTGGTAGACTGGCTGTGTAGTCTTCTCTGTAAAAGAGAGCCATGGATGGTCTTTAGCATTACATTAAAAATTACAATGCATTTCACATAACTCACAGGCAACATGGCTATTGTGAGAATTACTGCTCCAAGCTCTCCAGCCAGACTGTTGCTAGCCTATGAACTGAGACAAAGCTGACCTGCTAACAAAAGATCTGATACCTGCACCCAGTGCCAGTGAGGCATTTTGAAAACTGCAGGGTGCGGGAGGAAATGCAAAAATTAGGATTAAATCAATCTGCTGATGTGCAACATCATCATGCAGACATGATAAAGCCTCTCAGTGGATGAAACCAATTCATTCTGCATAACTCCTGTAAGACCTTAAGGAGTGGCTGATGAAAGCCTGAGAAAGCGAAGAAAAGATGGCACTGAAGAATGTTGGCAGAAAACAACACAATTAGGATTGCCCTATAGCTGTGCAACATAGCTGATCAAATGCCATTCAATTGTAGCTTTACTCGTTGTAGGTCTTAACATACTAGATTTTGAAGCTATGGATTATAAAATCACACACTAGTTGACTCTATTTTCACTTGGAAATGCCATGAAAAGCTGCAATAACCATTTACTCTCACCTTGGGGGTCCCTTGTCTCCCTCCCTTACAAAGCAAAGGGTAAGCAGTCACAAGGATCTCAGTCAGCAGGCTCAGCTCATGAACAGCCCACAGCACTATCTAATCAAATATTTGAGCATCATGCTCTTAAAATTTGCTCAGACTGTGAAGGACATTTGATATGTTTGCTAAATTGTTTGTATCTACTGCTGACAATTTTTAGCTGTGGATTTACTCTAGAAACCTGACAAGGAAAGTGAAGTCACAGGAAATTTGAATTGTTGACATTGGCAATAACCGTACTCGTTCTAAAGTGGGAATAATAAGGATTATAGATATCATTGTTATTGACCAAGTGTTGTTCACCTGAGCTCCCATGTGTCTGTTCCAATGGGAAACCTTTTTGCCTCACATGTAGTACACCACCTGTTCCCAAGCTGAGTCTCCAATTATTTATTTTCAGCCCTTTTTGAATCAGTAGCTAATCTAAAAGCAAATATGTCCTTTAATTTCGTTTCTGTGTGAGAGCTGGGATGTTAAATGTTGACCAAATTTATAACTGCCAAAACTAATAACATTTTAAAACATTGACATAAGGGAAAGGAATAGGAAACCATTAGGACATATCCCTTAACCACATTGCAAAGGACAGAGGAGAAAGATAAAGTGTTTGAATGGTAGAAAACAAATCCAAACATCTCACATCTTCATGAAGGGTACATAAAAGGGATACATGAAGATTACAGGATCTGTAATAAAAGAATTTGCTAAAAAGATGCTCAAGCTTATCAGAACTACTAATGTATCTTTTCACATCTAAACTCTTAATGATACATACATCAATTATCTCTGTAACTACTACATTCACAAATCCATTTGCAAAACAAGGCCACCTTCTTCTTTACAAATTAAATGCAGTCTAATGCTATATTTTGATAAAATCTCCAGGCAGTCTGAATTCTGCTACACAGTCCACCCAGCCTTCACCATATGACAAAATCTCAATCTCTCTATAGCACTACAGCCATCTTATTCTCTGGAAGACAAGTGGAAAGCAAAACTCTCCACTTTCCCCACCATGCATACCATTTCCTCTAACAAGGACAGTGTCTCCTTTTGAAGTTTGATTTACAGGTGCTATAGAGCCATTGTGCTGACTGTGTGTCAGTCTCCAAGGAAACTGGTAGCATATATAGTTGAGAAGCATCCCTAGAAGAAAAGAAGTGTTAGCAAAAGTATTCTCAGCATAACCTCTGCTATGAGTAGAAGCAAAGTTGAAGGTCTTCTCTTGAATGGTTGAAGGATGCTGTGTTCAAATAAAAGGCTCCTAAGGAAATAATAGCAGGTCAAGATGTGGATCTGTACTGCAGTTGTACAGTTTCCATCTCTGAAAGAGTCAGAAGTTGAAAAATAATCTATTTAAAGCTTTAGAAAGTCCTGATATTTGTTATAAATCAGCCAAATTTTGGGTTGGCATCCCCTCTTCATACTTAAGCACCCTTTGGTGCTTTTGCTGCTAATTCACTTCTCAGCCTGATCCATACCTGCTTGCCCATCCGTATTTAAAAGTTGATGCTTAACCTCTGCCTAGATTTTTATATGACTCATTTAAAAGACTGAAGCACAAGATACTGCATCACAGCCATCTCTGCAGCCCTCTCTGTTCCCAGGAGCAAAGCAGACAGGTGTCCCATAGCTAGGACAGACAGTCAGTGTAGCAGAAAGACTCTGCTGTTGGAAAAGTCATCAAATCAAAGTGTGCACTTCCATGATCATTAAAAATTGTCTGTGTCATTTTTAGAGTATGTGCAGTAGAAACAATATCATACTTCAATTTTAAATGAGGAAATAAATTCTTCTCTAAGTTCCCATCTGAATAAGATCTGCTTACTTTTTTTTGTCTCAAACAAGTAAGGATTATTTTATCTTTGTGAGAGTTTTATCCAAGAAGAGCTGAACTAATCCAAATCTAAAGTTACTGAAGCACTTTGGGAACACGTGAAATTATTGGTATTGCATAGTATGAGATTCTAATTATTGTTGCTGTTGTACTGACTGCTAGAAACAAAGCTGCTCAATACTGAAACTCATTTTCTCTAAGAGTGGCATAGTTCAGTATAACCAAACAAAACACTACAGCAAACAAAGCAAGTAAAAAGAGCAAAGAATTCGACAAATGATGGATAGTTTTGTTCCCAGCTTGGATCCAAGCAAACCATGCTCATTCCAAGCATCTTCACAAAATAATTTAATTCCATTTTATGGATAAGTTGCAGTTTCATAGTCCTCTCTGCCCAAGTGGGTATCTGAACAGACACATATTTGCAAGAGAAAATCTGAAGAATGAAGGAGGAAGATTTAGGCATCAGCAAAGTTCAAATATGATAGTGAATTAATGGCACTGGCTGGGATATGAAAAGAGCTAAAGAAATTTTGCAGAGAAAAATCAGTTAAAGTAATCAAATAAATATTTCTGGCAATTCTTTTAGTGTTTTTCTACTACTTAATCAGGAAAAAACCCCACGTAATAGACTTAAGGTCTCATTTGCCCCTGTTGTACAGCTTATCTTCACCTGTCATATCTGTGAATACTTAGGATACATAAAAGCAACAACTTAAGTCACTCTAATCAACAGAGAAATGAAGCTGTTGCAATGTAACAACATGATCAATCTGTAATTTTCTACAGCAATTCTACCAGACCCAGAAATGAAGCAACTGTAATCTTGGTACCATGGAACAAGAGTTATAACTTTGTGTATACAGAAAAAGATCCTTTTACCAAATAACAATCATGCATACATCTTAACCTGGCTTATATTTTCTTCTCAGAATTGGCAGTAGAACAAAATAGTATTGACAAGACAGTACTGCCAATACTTGTTCCCAAATCACCTACCTTGTGGGACATCATCTGCGGTTATCATTGCATTATTCTCCCATTATGAAATATGATTTAACACGTCATTGTGCAACATGAGAATGTTTTCAAATCCCTATGCTACCTTTTTGTATTTCTTATTGAATTTGTCCTGCATTTGCCATATCAATAGACCTTTGTTATTTGATGTTAAAACGCTTTAGGTAAACACAGATATATTTTTCTATTGATTTCCACATCCCACGTGAAAACCAGATTAAATTTACAAGATTCTACCAAATGTTAACACTTCATGTGATATTTTGTGCTCAAAAACGTGCATTCAAAGCAGACAGCAAAAACACACTGCCAGAGATAAAACAGCAGAAAAAGGATCAAAAGCCTTTTCATCATGATTTCCATCAGTTTTTCTATTTCCCTTGGAAAACCTTTTGGAAGTGAAGAGACAGGTGATGAGAGTTTGATATTCATATACATAACAGCATCAATGTATGGTATTTTACTTGATAGAAAATACAATTCTATCTCAGCACCAGAAGAAACAGACAGGGAATGTGACACTCTTGTTTAGAATCATGTCCAAGTGGGGAAAGCATAGAAGATCAGATATTCATAGGGCCTAATCTAGTAGAATAGCAAATACAGAGAAATTGCTTATTCTTCCTCTATCTGAAAGGTGATCAAGCCTTCAAATATCAAAGGAATAAAAGAGCAATGTGCAAATTTACCAAACTCAAATTCTAAGATCTCTAGCGAGGGAGACAAACAGGGAGCAGAAAGTAATTTTCATCACCTGGCAAGGATGCTGATTTCTGTCAATATCTGAAAATCTGCTTGTAACAGTTTGAGAAATAAAGGGATATTAGTAGCAGTATGCTCATTATAAGTCGCTCACTGAAGTGAACGATCCAAGTCATTTAAAGAACACAATTGTTAATTTTCAAAGAAACCCCAAAAAGGTTATATGAAATTATCCTCATTAAGATCCATTAACATTTTAAAATACTTGATGGCTTTATGCAGAGAAGCACAAGATATATGCTTTTCAAACTGTAGTGATGAAAACATAATGAGAACAGATTTTGTCCCCTGCTATCGTATGCGATACAATACTAGATGGATAATGAGTTCCTTCAGGCATCTGACCACGTGTAATAGAAAATCCTCTTCTATTCAAGTCCAAAAGATCTGAGAAAAACCCAAGTCATTCTCTAGATGAGTTAACTTCTACTTAAGATTTTTAGTTAATTATTCCAGTACCTCTCCATGCACTTGCCAACTAAATGAAAATAAATTTCTGTTGCAGTTCTGTCGTTAGTTCAAACAAGACAACTTTTGACCATGTATTGACACAGCACTGATGCTGAAACCCTAAGTTCAACACACCTCTCATTGGATAACTTAATCAAATGCTTAAAACACTTTTAAAGCTGTCAATATTGAACAGTGTATCTTGATTATTCATATAATTTTAATTTTTTTTATTGTGGAAAAAATAAAAGAATAATCTCCACATTTGCAAGAGTAATTGTGCACAGCAGTCATAAAGCTGGGCATACAAGGTTAGAGATAATTTAGGAATAATTTGAAATTACTCCAGGAGTTATGCTAGGTTTGTTCTCTGTGTTCTCTGTGTTTTAGATCAGGCTATTTAGAAAAACTGATCCCAATAATAGAAACACACATGTTACTAATATAAATTAATTATTTCTCTAGTCACTATCATAGAAGGCAATGCTCTTTTTATCTTAATTGTACATATCAAACAATATGTCTAATACTTAAAAGAGAAATGAAAAGATAAATCCTAGAAAAATTGGTCTGGTTGGTATGAACATCTGCTGACTTCTATATAGACACTTAGTTTTACTGACACTTCCCACCACAGTTACTAAAACACTGACACACTAATTATTTAAGCTGAATCTATCATCATTTTGAATATACTTATTTTCCTTTATTTACCCACATTACACATCCTGGCCAAAATAATATGCTAAGTGATAAAACTGGCTTCCAGAAAATAGATGTTAAGGTGCTGAATGCCTTTCATTTAGTACCAAGATTTTAAAATGTTGGAAAAATGATCATAGAATCCAATTAATTTTGAAATCAACTGTTTACGCTCAAAGTAGTTACTGTTAAAATCCCACCATTGCCTGCTACAAGTACTGGGCACCCAGTACAACTGGAGAACATGATTTCTGTCACACCAAGTGAAGTGTGACACTCATTTCAGTAGGATCAATGGCACTCTCCCATTGGGAAACACACTTTCAGAAAACAGGACTCTCTTCTCCACCTTTTGGACCCAGCAAGCCCATGTATGGAATAGTCCATCTATTTCAGGACAAAATCATTCAATCTCAGTAGAACAACTTCTGCAAACGAAAGATGTAACACAAATGAAGATCAACCCAAATTTGCTTCAACGTTTCCTTTTGTTTCCAAGCATTAACCTCTCCTCTTTCCAGTTCATCCCTAAAGCATCATCCTTGTCCCCATTTGCTGAGAGGAAAAGATTGCCAGCTTCACTATTTCAATTCAGTTGAAGAAGTTTGGCCTTTCATTTTTTCCCCCCATGAATAAATGCATCAGTCAGTGATCAGCCAGGTTAGCAGACACCAGACTGTAAGCAGAGGCTCAGAAAACACACATGTGCTGCAATCACTTGCCCACACCAGCAGGTACAGCAAATTTGATTTCTATAGATGAGGAAAGAAAAGAAAGACTGATCATCAGCATTTAACTTCCCCTTGTCAACAGAAACAGGACTGTAATTCCCATGTTTACAATGGAAACCAATGTACTAACCATTTCAGAAGCTGAGCTCATAAGTATGTGAGAAGTAGACTTTCTTTTCTGTCTTTACCCCACTCACTGTCTGAATTTCAATAACTTGAAATGGACTTCTTACATATGTATTTATTTTTACACCTGTTAGGATTTTTTAAAGTGAACATTTAAAAACATTTTATTCATTGGTTCAAAGCCACTGCTTCTTGACAGAAAACATCATATGACAAAAGACAACTCCTATTTGAAAAGACATAGGAGTTCAATGTGCAGTATTACTATGTCTGTGATGTAACATTAAAGCACAATGTTAAAACCTTTCAGATTAACTGAGATGAAGCTTTAGATCTCCCCACAAACTTTTAAAGAAATTTAAAAAGATTAAACCTAAGCATGTGTCATGCTTTAGATTTCAAAGAGTTGTTACTTCTAAATCACCACTTATACGGGATCTAAGGTATATGTGTCCTGACTTTTAATTGTATTTCTATTTCAGTATTTTTTATAAAGTTATTTCCACTTCATATTTACTGTATATATTTCTCTTCATTCTTAATGCTGAAATGCATTTTACTGCTCCCATTACCTAAAAGAAAAAAACCAGAAAAATAAAAGCTGTCACTATAAAAACCCCAGCGATCTCTCAATTTACAAATGTCCACGTCTTCAATTTTACACTTCATTAATGTTTCAGGTGGTGTTAATGGGCCCTTCTGATGTGCACACAGATCTTCAGTGGTTGGTTTTATTCCCTGACCCACGTTTGCAACTGTGGCCCAAGAAATACTAACTCGGATGAAGTACAAGAAAGCTTTTGTTGCCAGATCACAAGCACCAGTCACAAAAAAAAGGAGCCAGCTCTAGTCCTATCCAAGGAATTAGAGCTTTATAACAATTTTTTTTTTTAACAAAAGTCTGCAGTCTCTTCCCCACTTGTTCAGGGAAGAGAGACTTTTACTGGATTGAAATAAAGGGTGGTAGTGGTTGAGACAGCTGTGTGACACCTGCGAGATTGGGGTTAACCTGGTGAGTGGAATAGCTCCAGTGCCTGATGGGCAGGGTACTGTCTGGGAAGCCATGGGAAGACAAAAGTTACAGAGCACAGGTTGCCCACATGCAAGGGAAGTACCACAGCTACTCTCAAAGGGCTGGCTATGGTTCATTCCTCTCTGCAGGTTTTATTATGTTGCTGGATGTTGAAGAGTTAAGCAATGAAATAAATCTTCATGCCAGTGGTGCACTTCATTAGTTACAAAAAGCTTCAAAATTCTATCCAGAAATCAAATAGATACAGCAAGAAATGTACTGAACTGCTGATGACATTATTTTATCCTTTTTATGAGTATCAAATCCCAAATACTGTGTTTTGTGTTATTGTGAGGTATTTAAATTTGGCTTGCATTTTCCCTCTGTTATTAAGTCTAACCAGATAATTAGATACAATTTTTTTACAAATGAAAAAACTGAGGCAAAAGGCTTACCTTTCCAGGATAAACAATAAGAGCTGTGAAGGAGTTATTAACAGAACATACCACATAATTCCTACAGATTTTCATCTCACAAAGAATATTCTTGTGTAAGAAGTACATTTGAGATACCATATGACTATTTGCGCTCTACCAACAAACATAACATACTTTCTGCATCAGGCATGAAATACATGTGTCATTTTATTCAAATTTGCACACCATCATCCAAATTGTACGAATCCATCTGTCACTAAAATTTAGGGCTATGTTATCAACATCATGTATAAGAAGTTATGCACACAAATTCCTGCAATTTGAAATGATTCAATAACCCCAAGAATATTAAAGTACTAAGAATTATTGTCAAGGTGGCAGTCTTATGTAGCTAATGTTCCACAGACCTCTCAGACTTTTTTCCTTAAAAAAAAATATGAACTAAGATACACTTCACAGAGTAGGCAAACAGATGAAAAAAATCAGCATGAAACTGTAAGTGCCATTCTCACATCCAAGACTTGCTAGGTCAGGAAATTAATACAAAGAGTAATGATGTTTGCAGTAGCTGGAACAGAACCACCCGTCTTAAGAGCAGGAGCTCTTGCTGTAGACTGGTCTCATGAAACAATTAAAACTTCTATCCAGCAACCACCAAAGGGCAATAAAATACACTCTAAACTTTTACATTTGAAAAAAGTATGTATTCATTGGGGTTTTACATCCATATGTATCAGAATATGCATAAATATATTTTAATATATCATTCCATTCTAATTAAACAGTAAACATTTTTTCACAGATACTATATAGGGACCCCATTTTTTAATACTTGTGTGCATTATGTATACCCAGAAGATAGAAAAAAGAAGGCAAAAAACCATACTCCACATTTCCAGTATTCATTCAAACATGTCTGTCTTTACTGAGAGAAATCTCCTCATAATGGTATTGATACACAGATGGAAAACTTCAGTGTGAATAAATGGAGGAACACACTGGGGGAATGTGACATTTTCCAAATGCATATAAATTACTAGATAGGAAAGATGATTTTTTTCCTGTAAGGAAGGCATAAATATATGAGATCATTGGTAAATGTTCTGGGTCTGACATCTTTCTAGCAAAAGGTAATAGCATTAAGCCCAGGCCTTTAACAGGTGATTAAATAGTACTGTCCAAGGCAGACTTTAGTTTTTCAGGTTTTTTTCATGGTGTTCTCTGTTGTCTGTGACAACTTGATGCAGTTTCTGGCTGCCAAAGCACAAGTATTCAGCATAATTCTGGATGCTCTAAGATTACATGTCCTGCCTCCGCTCCATCCCCAAGGGGCAGAGGATTGTCTGTGTCCTGGCATGTATTTGCCACCCTCTGCAGGCAACCTGGATGTCAAAGCCACCCAACAGGGCACTCACCCTGAGGTTTAAGGAGGTGATTCAAATGCTGGGTGGATGCCTTATGGAAAGCAGCCCATGCCATCAGGAGTGATCCCTCGTAGGTAGCTGCAGCTGGCCAAGTTCAGTGCAGCCTGACCCCTGCCTCCAGGTGTCCTGGAAAGTGCAGCTTGGTGGAAAGGCTGACATTTCTGCCACTCTGTTGCTCCATAGTTTGTTTCGTAATTAAAAAAATATTATTATTAATTTGTAATATATATTTTGTTTAATGTTTTGTATTAAAAAAAAAAAGACTAAATAATTCTTCTTCATTTAAAATTACTGAAAAGAACAGCCTAGAAAAATTGCTTCAATCAAAGAACCAAAGATGTCTGACATAGTGTCCAAGAAATAACTTTCTGCAGGCTACATTCCACATGTGGATTAAAATCAGCCTAAACCTCTCCCCATTTCATATGTTTATTTGGTGTTTTGAAATTAGGATGTCATAAATCTTAGTGTAATATGAGTTGGTGAATAAATGCAGGGCTACTTTTTTCTTCCTCAGCATGTCTCAGTCACCAGCTGCTGAGGTTTTGGGTTTTAAACTTTAACATATTAAGCATCAGTATGACATGGCTTCTGGTTCCCTGCTGAAGTGTACTCCCTGCTTCCCAGAAAATCATTAGATGCCATTGTAACTCACTCTACTATTGTAGGATTTTGCTGTCAACTAGGTAGGAAAAAAGGAAACTAAAAAGATCAAAGCCACCTATTGTTTCTCTAATTTTCATCTGTTGATCCCAAATACTTCTGACTGAATGAATCTGAGATCTGCAGAGCCAGTTCATTTTCCAAATTTAGACCGAGGTTTTAATAGTTTAATGAAATGCATAACTTCTGCTCTGTTGCAATAAACACTTAGTGCACAGCTACTTTCCAAGGCTCCTGTTGTTAGGGATGATTACAACAGAAGGATTAAAGGAGTCGACATTTTTAAATGCTCTAATGGTCCCTCAGCTAGTCCACATCTAACAATAAAGGGCAGATTCAGATAAAAAAATAGGTGTAAGAGTAATAGTATTGTGGCTTTCTATACATGCACTGGCTGTCTGCTCTGCTGGCCTTTATGCCACACACTCCAGAACCAAACCAAGGCACTGCTTTGACCACAAGCCCCAGCAGGTTTGTGGCACATTATTCAAGTTCCCTAATGCTGATCCATGGTGAATGAGCTTCATCTGCTGCCTGGATGAGTGAGGGAGGAGTGAGCCCTACCTTCTGCTAGGCTGCACTTTGCTGAAAGAGTAATCACAGTGAAATGGGAGCAATATGATTATGATTGCCAGGGATGATGGATGGACTCTTGACAAGAAGTGAAGGTGTCAGCATCAGCACCATGGAGAAGATATCCATAGCACTGTAATCCAAACGGCAGAATTTAGTCCACATACAGGTCCTCTGTAAAGCTTTGGAGAAGTTAGTATTTAATTAACAGGTCGTTAAAAGGTTTTGCTAGCTCTTTTAGAAGTGCAATGAGCAGATAAGACAAAATTACCCAATAAGCAGTAAAAACAAACCTTAAGGATAGAGAGAGAAATATTTAAAGACAAAGGTTAAAAACAGCAGTTCCATCACTACTAAGACTAGAATTTAAATGAAATGCAGTTAAAATTGTAAAAATATTTCTGAGTACACAAAAAATGTCTGACGTGTGGATTTAGCAGCACTGAGAATTATGGTTTGGGCATGTAAGGAAGGCAGAGAAGAGAATTTTGGAAAAGGGATGAAAGGTAGCCATGAACATCAAAGACTACGACCTGTGATTAAAAGAAGCTTTAAAGCTAGCAGACAAATGTGACTTGTTAGGGTAATCACAGATCAAATTTTTCTTACACCTGCACTTTTATAAAGACTTTTTACAGCACTGCAATGTCATCCTAAAACCTCATGTTTCATGTCCTAAGCAATCTGCTTTAAAGCCCTAAGAAGATCTTTAATGATGAGAAGTCTTTCAAAAGAAAGAATAAAATACCTATTTTACAGCCTCCATGAAGTCATTGTGCTATAGTTTTTCTTGATGCAAACGGAAATTTAGGTATCAACTGAAATGCACCAGAAGTCAGATGAAAGCTGCCTGTTCAGACAGAAAGCCAAAGAACACATCAATATTAGACATTCTTAAAAAAAAAGTTTTATATTTATCTTGAATTATAAATGGCCCACGTTATAGCAAATATAATCACTTTCCTGTTTTTTGTCATCTCCTCTCTCCAGTCATACAGTGTTTTTCCAGACAATTCCATTGCATAAAGCAAAGAATCATCTGCAGTATACATATGCATGCGATGCCTTCCTTCTGTTTTTCAATAATCCTCTTTTCAGTGGTGCCTTGCGTGTGCTGGTTTTGGCTGCAATAGAGTCAGTTTTCCTCACAGTCATGGGTATGGGACTACTTTAAATTTATGCTGAACACAGTGTTGATGATCTAGAGATATTTTCGTTATTGCTGAACAGAGCTTGTGAGGAGCCAAGGCCTCTTCTGCTTCATGTAACACCCCAGCAGTGAGGAGGCTGGGGGTGCACCAGGAGCTGGAAGGGGACACAGCCAGGCCAGCTGACCCCAGGGATATCCCAGACCATATGGAGTCCTGCTCAGCACAAAAAGGTGTTTGCCTTTCCAAGTCACCATTACCTGTCCTGGAGCACTGCTTTCCTGGGGATGGCTGAACACCTGCCTGCCCACGGGAAGCACTGAATTAATTCCTTGTTTTGCTTTACCTGTTAAATTGTCTTTATCTCAGCCCACAAGTTTTCTCACTTTTACAATTGCTGTAACACAAGACTACAGTGACTCCTTCTCACAATGAGAAGATATAACTCTGTTATTTTGGTTTTAACGGGGATCTTTAAATATTTATTAAAAGAGGCTTTAAAAAAACAGTAACACATTTTTAATCAAACACTCTGAGTTAGCCTTCTTTTCTGTATTACACATTTTTGAATGTGCAATTTTTGCACTGCTGAGCATCTGGATTTAATAACTCATTTTCTAGCATTAAAAGTGTGAGACAGAGGCAATGCTAGCAATGTAATTAATGAATTGGATCTCTGGAGAAAACAGTCACTGAGATATGCAAAGCATAAAACCTAAGTAAAGGCCTTAAGTAGATTCTAAAGCCAGAATTCCAGAGCTTCAGAGAAGAGATTTTAAAGCCTTCCCACCTTTATACAAAAGCAGGCACCTGCTACAGAATTCACTCATTTCTATTTCATGCTACACCAAATTGCTTGCCAAAACAGCATACGGTACGGTGTGTGGACAATGTTTTTCCATTCTTTCAATCTTACTGTAACAGTGACTTATAGGTGAAAATATTGGAAAATTTATATATAAGATGGCCCTGTTTATGGTTATGTTACCTCAGGACAAAAAAATTAAAGTTCTAAGGATCAAAAATTATAACAGATGATGAAATTGCTTTACCAAGAGAGGTAAAGTTACAAAGTTTTTCTTCTTTCCTTGTGAAAAGTCAGTACATGGAAATTACATGTCTGAAGATTAATTTTTTAATACTTTCCTTTTAATCTGATAACATTAACAAGTAGTCCTACTAGAGTTTTGCTGCTTTTTCCTTCTGCTTATAGCATTAATTTGCTTCCAGAAGTTATTTTTAACTTCCCTTCAGACAGTATTTTCTGTCTGTCAATTGCATTTCCATCCAATGAAAATGTTAAAAATCAAGTTTAGATTTGAGGCTGCTGACAACAGGAAAAAAAATCCATTATAGGATACCTGCCAATGTAGAAGGTAATAAAACTTGATTCATCCATTCTTATTCTCTCCAAATTCTATAAGTTAGGCTGAGGCATGAAATGAATTAAAATAGAACAATCAAATCCTTCTATTTAAGTCCCCAAAGAACAGACACTAGATCTACTACCGTAACAGCTGCAGATTAATAGTGCAATAATTGCTACCAAAACCCTCCCATCTCTTAGCATCTCAGGGAATATCTCTTTGCCAGCTCATTAGACCTAGACCTTTAATGCCATTTCACTACTCGCTGATGTTCAGTCATTTAGCATAGGAAGATGAACAAACCTATTGCAAACCTGTCACATGTGCTGTGTCTCTTCAGCTGTACAGTTTCATCCATCAGCTCAAATTTAAAATCTGCAGACTGCTTTCAGGATAATAATCAAGAAACTGAAGACAAAATATAAAAAGCATCATCTAATGCCACTACTATTTTATAAGATCCAGTAGGGCTAAAACTCTGCTTAAAAGAGATCTGTCAATTTTCAAAATACATTGTTTAGAGATGGTGGAGGAACAGCAGCAGAACTGGCAGCAGCACCACAAAACAGAACTGCTTCCCCTGCTTAGCTGCACTTCAAAGCATCCTCAGGAGCCAAGATGAACAGCTCTCCAGCTGAACTCAGGATCCCCTCTACACCTACCACGTTAAAAAACATATTAAGTTTTCTGTATCACAAAATTTTAGAATTTTACCAAGTTGGATAAATATTAAGTAAACACTGTAGACCTGCAGCATATGTTCACAGAAGGTGAAGCTTATTGAGAAGTGCATATTTAGCTGTGTATACTACACAATTACAGGATAGGTAATCTAAGCATTAAATTATGTTACGTACTAAGTAGGGAGACTAGTTCTTCCTGTATAGCAAGCAGGTTTTTTTTCATTCTGTGCTAGAGAAAAACATAAAAGGAAAATAAATGTTTAACAGACAGTTCTACTGAAATCATTCAGTGACAAAAAAAAAAAAATACAAAAAGAAAATTGATGGCAATACTTCAGGTGTGGTGGTATTAGTTCTAACAGGAGCCAATTCTCAAAAACAAAAGCCACCTCAGGATGTTTTTGGTATCTTTGTTACTCTGTAACAAATAAATAAAATCTTTAGAAAAGGTAAAAACTGTAGAAATTGTGTATCCTGGCTGTGCATATCCTGTCAGTCTTTCAAGTGTAGCCCTCCCTAGCTAACCTCATAGACACACTTACTAAAACGCAGGCTGCCCTCTCACTTTCCCCTGCTTTATCAGAAGAGAGTGGGGCAGAGGAGTAGAGGAGCCATCTGGAAGACTCCCGGGGGTTTTTGAGCACAAGGATGTGTCCCTACCTACCCTCTTGCAGCTGCAGGACTGAAGGCTCAAATTTCTGCTTGCTTTTGTCCACGGTAGGAGAGGGGACATATCTTATTTACCATTAGAAATCTTCATCCATCCCCTTCTGCAAGTGACAGTGGGTGCTGCCATGGAAGTCCACACAACTGCAATAGTAAAGAAAGGAGATTGGAGACAGCAGGCAGGATGTGGGCAAATGCAAATTTGGTGCTAGGAATTGCAGCAAGATTTACCACTAATTGGCAACTTCTCTCTTCCAGCTTGTGGGTTTTTTTAGGATGTATCAAGGTAATTAAAAAAGCACTTTTGATATCTTGATTAGTAAATATCAAGCCCTACTGAAAGGGCTGAAATACACTCTCTGGCTACAAATTACTCACTAGGCTACTTAACTGATAGCTACTGATTGCCCTTAGCCTGTGTGTCCATGGAAAGTTAGGTAGGCTGGTACTAACAACTTCTCCTTTTCCTCCATCGTCTTCACTTTTTCAGATTTTTCACAGATTTCTCCTTTTCTCTCTCGTGTTTCTTTCACAGCCCCTTCTAAGTGCAAGGTAAACCAAATAATGTTTGAGTTAGATGTTTAAATCCACTTTGTTAAATTTACTTGGAAGTCAGGCAAAAAAAGTATGACCCACTTCAGTCACTGCTGTTGAACTATGATTTCACAGTGGACAAGCATAAGAGTGAAGAATATTTACTTAAAATGAAGTAATCCCTATACAGTTTTGTCCTTCTGGCAACAAGGACAATGTTCTTCTGGGTAGGACAATGACCACTTAATGGAAAAATAAACATAAAAATGACTGTTCTAAGAAAGAATATTTCACAAGCTCCCACTGAGAGTACTTGACCACCAAGAAATGCCCTCGTCCTTTCCGACGCGATCACATTCCTTTTGCTTGCATTCCAGCCACAAGTCCCACATCCAGCTCCAGTTCAGGACTGCTCTCCCTGAGGAAAATGCTCATACAATTGATGTGCTTTTGCCCTTGGTGCCACTGCTCAGGTGCCCTGCACAGAGGTGCAAGCCCCTTTGCCAGTCTGGGACAGTCAGCAGGGTAAAATCACTCAGCTGAGAATATCAGCATTAGAGGACTTGGCACATGGCATTTGTGGGAAGAATTCAGTTACTAACACTTTGTAGGATGCCCAGAATATTAACAGAAAGCAAGCATGACAAGCATGACAGTGAGCAGACAGGGGAAGCCAAGTGTGTAGCCTTGACTGAAAACTCAGAGGTGGGGAGGGGATTTATGGCTGCTCTCCAGTTAACTGGACTCTACTGATGGCGAATTCAGATCCCTGTGTGGGCACTGTGTATGGCCTCCTGTGTCAGGTTGTTGTTCTCTGTCAGAGAAAAGATAATGAAACCACAGGTTAATAACTTGGGGTTAATCTAATGCTTCTGAAGTAGCTAGGATGTATCAGCAAAACCTGAAGTAGCACCCTCCCTGCTCTGCCTGCTCCCAGGGTGACAGCCCAGTATTACATTGAATTACTTTAGGTCTTTGTTATACAGCAAATGGAAAGGATGGAAACTAAAGCTGCACTCCAATTAGATATAAAAGTAATTCCAATTTATTAAATTATTGCAGACCACACAGCTCTTGTGAAGCTGCTTCTGAAGAGTGTGTCTTACTAAATCTCTTAAAATATATTGACTTTGCCAGCTTTAGCCCACATGGCAGCTCTTCCATTCGTAACCAAACTGTTTCATGTAGAGATTAACCCAGTGATCCCACACTTGAAAGGGATCGCTGCAGGACTTCATTCATATTCTAACACCACCATTCTGCCAGGAAAGGCTAATTAATCCACAGTAATAGCATGGTGATGAAACCCGGAACCTGAAGGAACTGCTGAAAGATGGCTCTGCTAAGGTCCTTCAGTCAAAACAGCAAGTTTTGCATATATGCTATAAATAAGTATTATGCCATCCTATAGGATCAACAAAATTACAGGAAATTAATGACTAAATCCTTAGATGGACATTATATCTGTAATCAGATGCTAAACGTGCCACTTCTGGCATGGTGTTCATGTTATAACAGTGATCTCTGTGTAAGATGCAACAGTCTGCAACAGATAACTGGGATTTTTCTAAAGGTAAGTTAAACTGATGAAGTAATTTTTCTCTTTACCTTATCCCTGAAAAGCAAAAGTTTTTTTAAAAAATTTTCAGATTTCAAGAGCTGTTTCAAGAAAATACAGTCCTCATACAAGTTTTTTAATTTACAGCTTTTCAAAGAAGTATGCCAGTTCTGAGTGAACCTAATTGTAAATTTGCTCTTGGAGCTCATGTAGCAGTGAATAATTCTTGGAACTATTTGCTATACACTTTTTGTGAAATACAATTTAAAATACATGCACACATGCTTAAAACTCTGAGTATCAAAGATCAGGGCCACAAACTTGGAGAGAATTACTAAGGTACCTATTTTTGCACAAATGAGTAATCTCAGCGAATACAAATCTCCCCCTAAAAATGTAATCATTCTTAATTTGGGGACCTAATGCAACACAAAATATTTACCTTATTAATCTTAATATTTTAGAAAATTGATTCCAACTGCTTTTATTTGCCATTTTTTTGTCCTTGATAGTAACCAGAATAGATTTCAGTTAATGTTTTCCCTACACCACCCCCTGGTTAGCATAACACAGAGAATTAGACCCAAAAGTCCTATTTAGACCATCTCCAATAAACAACCAGTTTCTGTACAGTTCAGAGCATTGTCAGGGGGTCTGATGTCTCAAAGTATCACTGGAAAGAGAGATTTTGTCAGGGTACAGATTAGAGCGCCCTTGGTGGGACAGTGAGAGTACTCCAGGTGGAAAACACCCAAGCACCTTGGGCATTCACTAGTACAGCCCTATTAAACTGCATTTCTCACAGCCACACTCCTAACTTCCCTCAGAAGCTAGAAATTTTAGGGGACTAAAAGTACACACTCAGGCACTTGAAGGGCATCTGAACAGTCATTCTGGGCTTGTGAACAGGTAGGAAAAGCACTTCAAATGTTTTCCTGCATTTAAAAAGACCATCTACAATTGTATTCTGCAGTGACTGATCAAATATTTGCATATAGTTCATTAGAATTAAGCAATGCCATGTTTCTCTAAAACTGATCACAAGAGAACCAGGACAAACATCTTTACACCCCCGACGTCGTGACAAGAGATGCTGCAAACAACTGCGTCAGAACCTGCGCCACAGCTTTCCAGCGAGTGAGAAATATTTGTCAGAGAAATAGGCTACCTAAAGGTCACTTCACCTCCCTTCACCTCTCTTACACTTGCATTCCTGCTCAGGAGAGTTTTAGTTTAAGATCTTCAAGTTCAGTCTGCAAATGAAATTCAGAGTAAAAGTCAGAAGAAGAGAAGGAATGTGAGTGACACTGCAGAGCCTGTTTGCCGAGCCAGTGACTTTCACAGAGCCCTGAGCAAGCACATGCAGCTTGTGCAGTGGCACCACACTGGTGTCTTTACTTGAGCAGAAATCATTTGGCTGTCTGAAGTAACAGTACAAACCAGAAAAAAGCAGCTTTCTGTGAATAATTTCCTTTCCCCAGATCAGGCTCAGAGATGACACCAACTCACTCTAGCATGTGAAAAGCCTGGATGGATGATCAGAGGCAGCAGTTATTCAACTGAAGAATGGTATAGGGCCCAGAAATACAAAGGGACTGTGAGGTGAGGAGCAGCAATGGGAAACACGAAATGGTAGTCCAAGAACGAAAGAAAACAGCACTTGGGAATGACATTGTGCACTTGCTATAAGCCTGACAAGATTTGACTTTGCACTGGAAAATAATTAAGATTACTGCATTCCTATAGGTGAATAAAGTGAGACCAGGAAGAAGGAGCTGTTGATAAGGTTGCAGAAAAAAATCTCACCAAAATCTTGTCCTCTGCAGAATGGCCCAGATCAGCCAGGCCAAGCTCATAAAATTAGGGAATAATAAATAAATGCCTCAATAAACAGATAATTGCCTTGTTCCTGTTCTGAGACAGTGCACTCAGCCACGCTGTCTTTAAAACAACATTTAAATAATCCTTCTAGAAACCCTGAATATAAACAAATACTATTTATCTCTTCTCCAAAGCAGGAAATTGAAGTAATGAGATTAAAATATTTTTCCAAAGCTACAAGTCAAGCCATTTGCAAATAGGATTAGATCTCAAGATACTAGACCAGCCTTCTGCACACTAGAATATATGAACTCTTTTTAAGCTTTGGGGAATACTTTCTTAAAAGAAGAATTTTTTTAAAAATCACTTTGTCTAAATCTGTGTGTTAGACTGTAAATGTAGTAGTAAGAACAATCAATACATCTTACTGATTAGGAAAGGATTATATGTTGATAAGAAAATCTGGTTAGATGGCTGCACACACTGTGGACCAAACACTTCACACAACTGAAAGTGCAGGGGCAGGTGAACAGATAATTCTGCAAAGCAGCACTTGGTTTCACCTATGCAGGCTTTGATTCTGTGGGTAACCTTAAAACAGTACCAGATGGGATTTTTTTACCTCCCAGTGCTTCCTGATTTGTAATTCTGATTCACTGTAATCCAGAAATTAATATTAGTTACAGGGAGAAAACGAGGAGATGCTTATCAGGGTATTCTGAGGCTTAATTAATATTTGCAAAGCTCTTTGAGCTTCTTTGATGAAAGAAGCCATTGAGGGCAAAGCACTATCTTATTATTATTTTTATTATTATTAATTAGTTTTCTATTGAATTCATTGTTTCAATATATGAATTGTTGAACCCACTTGCTTCACCAATTGTTACACTGTGCTCTTTACAAGTGCTTTTTAGAAGCTTCATTGTGGTGATTGAGAATATTGAGGAGGAAATGAAACAGAGGATAAATAAGTCTACTTAGAAGTTATAGACGCAAGTTTGAAACAAGAATTTTATCCACTGATCTGAAAAAAACTGTTGCTATAGCAATGATTATATCCAATTACACTGACTACTTCCTTGGATGCTGATGTGACCGTCCCCTTAAACTCTGAGCTTTGCCAAAATTTGCCAAAAAACTCAAACCAAAATGAACCCAAACATTTCTTTTGGACATTTACTTCCAAAGAGTCATTACTCTCTATCCTGCCCAAGAAGCACTCCCCTGGCAGCACAGTGAGGTGCTGCACGCTGGCTGTTCCAGCAGCACAGCTTCGAGCTGTGCTCACAGCAATGCCAAAGGCAGCACTGCAGGTATTTGCCTTCCCTTCCCATCCCTCTGCCCAGCCATGGAGCAACTGATGGGGTAACATTTACTGCTCCCGGATGGAAACTGGGTACCTGTCATCTTCCATAAGGGACAGAAGTATACAAGAAATACTCATTTTTACCACTAAGCACCATCTGAACCCCCAAACCTCGGAGGAATCATTGAAAAGAGAATCCATAGCTGGAATTCATCTGTAAGTCTGTCAACTTTGAATTAATATTTAGAAGTTGGGGTTACTTGTTTAGGTGCCCACATACTTAATTTTTAACACTTCTTTACTCCCTACCTCTTTTCTGTAAAGACAGGAATGTTAATTAAAAATATTAATTTAAAAACTCTCCCTCATTATTTCTATTTTCCATTAAAAATGCAACCTATCTCACCACAGCTAAATTCATTTCAATTCTCTGGGAAATAAATATTTTAGCTTACTGTTATTTTATGTACTTGCATTAACTTCAGACAGGAAATCTGAAATGACTATGATTCTTTATAATTGGGGGGTTTTTTTAAAGATATCAGTTACTGTTTTCTATTGCTGCTGCAGTTAAAGTCCTGGCTGCCAGCTTATGTAAATCTGCATTTTTCCAGGGGAAGTTCATCTTCCAGCACCTGAGAATCAAGTTTATGCATCCCAGATTCAAAGTCTTTTAGCTGCATGTGATTTACTAGCAAGAGAAAGCTTCTCCCTCCTGTGCATAGGGATATTCAAAGGCTGTGTTTCCATTTAGAAAAGCCATGGTTATACACTTTAGGAAGTGTGCACTGATTTATTTCCTCAGCCAAGGATACTGAGGAGCACAGACTCTATAGAAAAAAAACCTGCTTTTTCAAGGGTCAGCACAGCAGCCTCTCTTGTGCCAACCATTCCCTTGTATCAGTCACTATTGTCACTTCTGTCACTTCTGTACACAAGACACTTCTCCTGTTAGACACCAAGCCTGCCTCCTTTGCACAGATTTGTTTATAGCTCGCACTTCTCCCCTTTCCCTTCTCCCTATTTATACCAGGAACAAGCTGCATTATTTTTTCTCTTTGTAAGGACATCAGTTAGTTTTCACTCTGCCTTTAACAAGGTTACAGTCCCATTAAGAATTAAGTATGTTTTGCTACCAACAGATTTGACCGCTGGAACATACTCATTTTTTAATTTAATGCTGTTTTTAAAAAGGAAGGCAAGGCTAAAGTAATTATTATGAAAATTAGACTAGCATTTGGAAAGAAAAGACAAGCACTTTCACAGCAAACAAAGAGATCTGTAATAATACATCCCTACAGTCAGCCAAGTCCTTTGATTTTTTTTTTAAGCAGTAATTTTCTTTTATTTATAAATTTGGGATTACAATGAAAGTTGGCAATTGAGTAGGTTACATTTTTAAAAAGAGCTGCCAATAGGAATGGCAGTGAGAGTACTGAAATGTGCAATGAATAAACACAGTGCAGAATGTATAGCCTCTTCTATCCTTTGGAAGTTTGCATGAAGCTTGGAAAGCATGGGAATACCTGTCATTGCAGGCTGGAGAGCTGTGTGGTGATGTCCAAGCTGGTCTGCCCACAGAGCTCTCAAGCACAGACTCCTCTACAGAGCCATGTCCTGCAGTGCCCTGCTGTCTGGAGCAGAACGTGGCACTGGCAGCACAGTGCTCCGTGGCTGCTCCACTCAGACACAGACCTGCGCTCACACACTGCTCACACTTGGCATTTTTACCTCAGGAATGCTGGCAAGCATCTGCACTGCATTATAGAAATGCTAAGGGGTTTAACTGTTGCACGCCTCATTCACACAGATTTCCTAACTCTGACTTCCTTGATTTCCAAGGAAAATTCATTAGGACAAATCTCATTTGTTTCTTCCCATTGACTACTAAAGATGCTAAATCATTCTATGAAATGTTTCTCAGTTTTATTACCTAGCATGTTTTATGACTGCAATAATTGCAAGATTTAGTTCTTCAATCTTCAACATATCATCTCAATGAATTCACTTTCTTAGATACATTGAGGGCTAAACTGCTTTCGTATTGGAAAACCCTGAAAGGTACCTGAATAGACTTGAAATATCAAATCTTATGACATAATTGCAGATAACATAATAATAGCTACAACATTCAAGAATATATCCCATCAGAATGTTTTCATTCTCTAAATGAAGGATGAGAGCAAACATATATCTTAATTAACCATTTGATTGTGTATTTACAGGTCTCATTGCTTTGAAGCCTAACACCTGCATTTCTAACAGTTAAAACAATGGGCACACAAGATTCTTGAGGCTGCTGTTGCTTTTAATCCCTGAAAGCTGGATTTTGCAATCCTCAAAGATCCTTACCAAACAGAAATACTGTACTTAGAACTTGAAAAATTTTTCCCCACAGTGCAGATTTCTGGCTCCTGTCCAAGTATCATTCCCTTCTCCTCAGCCTATTTTTCAAAGCCTGTAGCTGTTCTTAGCAACTGATGATATCACCTGACCTTTCCCTCTATTCTCACTCTGTGAGGGTATGTTCATATTTGGAATTGAATATACTATTGAACTGGATCTGATATTTAATTCTGAAATATTAATCTTAAGAGAATGTGCACTGACTGGCCCAAAATGGATGACATGTGTCACTAGAGTGGCTTTTACATAGAAAGTATCAAAATAAACACACAGCCAGGAGGTCAATTACTCTAATTGAAATAATACAATCCTGTACTTCATCTACTTGGGTTTTTTTCTGAAGTCATTAAGCATAATGTACAGGAATAATATTTAATGTGATGGAATTCCCTAGTGCTTTATTGTTTTGCTGAAATTCTTGTAAAGTTAGAGCTTGGTGTTCCCGGCAATGCAAAAGCTGACACAGGAGCGACTCCTCAGGATGACCCAGTTGCCTGCATAGTCTGTCCTGTTGTGGAAGGTGCTCAATTAATGCTGTCAGAGGAAAATTTTAAACCCAGAGCAGACCTACTGATTACTTTCCTAGAGTGTCTCCCCAGTTTCAAAATCTGCATTTCAGAGACTGGTTCAGGCAGAACCAATACATGTACATTTAAAAGCCAGCTGACTTGCTGTATATATTATAGGATATATACTTGAATCTTGTTGCTGTTTCCTACATTACCATTCAAATTACTGTAAGGCTTTCTTTCACAGTGATGTCTTAGATACTGCCACTTTTGCAATTACCAACAAAATACTTGGATGGCATAAGTATAAACATGTCACTTTCCCCTCCAATTCCTGCATTTTTAAATGCTTTGAAATAAATTCGAGCTTAGCAATAAAAGCTAAAACAAAAGAAAATTAAATAACTTAATTGTGGAAATTTATTTGAAATTTTCTTCACTTTCAAAGAAGCATTTATACTTGTTCCGTATTTAGACACTCAGAAATCCCACATTATTTTCATTGCTGTGTGAATTTTGTTGGTAATTTCTACTACATGAAATATTGGCTGGCTTGGCCAAATAGAATTTTTTCATTGCCTTTGTTTAATTCAAGTAATTGAAATGCATATTTGGCTTCCCCTCCATACACACACCCATGTCTCTCTAATCTCTTTTTGTCTAACTGAATCAGCTTTCCTAATATTCTGTAGAAGAAAATAACTTCACAGAAATCACATTCTCCAAAGTAGTCTTATGTTGACAGATTTATTTCATTGGATCTCTAAACACATTATTCCTTTACAGATACTAAGTATATCTTTTCATAGGCCATTTACCTTTATAGTTATGGACATTTTAGGACTATTGAAGTATTAAAATACTAGATCTTATGCTTTATGCTCTGTAAGTTTATAGATAAATAAATAAGCTGGATAAGTGCATATACTTCTACCTCTCTGCACACTGTACAAAGGCACATACCATCATGGGATGGTATAAAGATTTTATCAGCACAAATTTAGAATAAACTCATTAATTCTGAGTGGTGCAGCCCCAAAATGAATTATGTCTGTCACAGTATGAAGACCTATACAATTCCAGTAGAGAGTATTACAGAAAAGTTTTGCAGAAAGGGATAGACTTGATTAATACTGTCTTCTTGATTACCCTTTTGCTCTTGAGGTTGGCACTTTAAAATCAGAAAAAAAAAATTCATACATCCAGTCAAAATGGGCAGATATCTGTCTACATCACCAAGTCTGACTTCCCAACTTGTTTAATGACATTTTTATGCACGAGTAAAATGCTAGTTTTCCAATGGCATCTTAATACAAAAACAGGTAAGTCCATTTTATCTCTAGGTCAGTCAAATTTCTCTGGACTGCTGCAAAGTAGACATATGTATCTCACATAATTCTGCCTACATGTTGTGCACCAAGGAAAACCCGAAAGACATGTGAACAGTGGAATCTTTTCTGTGTCTAGAACGAACTTGTGAGAGCAGCTCATTGAGATGGCATTGGCAACACAGCCATGGCAGCACGGGAGAGGGGCTCAGCAGAGGCTGATTTTCATTGAATGTTCTTGTGACAGCACAGCTTGGCTTAGACGAGCAAGTGTAAAACCAGCGTTATGTACAAAAGTGCAGGGGATCACTTCACACTTGTCACTCTTGGTTGTCCAGATGGTAACGGGAAAACTATAACGATGCAAAATGAGAACCAGTCCTCCACCACATGATCTCTCACGTGGCAACAACTCCATGACAGTGATCTACATTTCTGTCTGCGCCGAGACACTTTACACAAGAAACTCTACTTACACAGAAGCTCCAGGACACCCTGCTGCAAGCCTTTCTGGTAGAAATCACAGCACACCTCTATTCCATTTTCTACATAGGGGAGTAAAAATAAAAAAATCAACCGTAAGTTTAAAGTAAGGTCAGTAATTTTAAAGCCTTCAAACTGGCATGGGTCAAACTATCTTGTGGTTTCTTTTGTCATCCATTACACTTTCTGGAAGTGGTTATCATCTAAAGTACTACAGGGAACATTCCCCTGAGAGGCATTCTCCGGAGCAGAGGGCAGGCTGCTCTCCATCAAAGCCCACAGCTATGAAATATACTATACTATTGCAGAGCACAATGAGCCAGAGTCTTCAGTGAAGTCCCAGGGTAAAATTAATCTTTTTAAACAGACATTTATCCATTAGATCACCAGTCTTATAGCCCAGTTTTCTTATAGAAACAACTTAAATTAATCCTATTTGAAGGTGCATTTAAAGAGTAACAAAAAAAAAGAAAAAAGAGAATGGCATTTACTTTTTTATTTAAGTCATTTTCAATATAGAGAGAACTCACAGAAATACCCATAGTTAATGTAAGAAAGCACTTCTCAATGTAACTCTCTTGCAGTTGCTCTCATTACACTACACTTTAAACAGCTGAGATTAAATTCTCCCTCGAAATGTCATTTAAAAAACAGTTTTAGGAAAGTAATTCATCCATTTTTGAGACAGGGGCATTTTTCAAACATGAAAAATAAATTGGTTATGAGAAAGCTTAACAGCTTCATGATTTGCCACAGGATTTTGCAAAGTTTGGCAGCAACTTGATTTTTAGGATACTGCATATGATATAGAAGATGCTTTCTACCAATCAGTCCTAACTGAACTGCAAAGTTCAGAATTATTATCTGTGCATGCTCTTAAAACACGACATCAAAATCCCCTAAAAATTTAATCTGTACAGAGCAAGCTCTTCCCTTTAATAAACATGCCTAACTTTAATTTCTTCATTTTTTTTCTTTAGCGTTAGAGAAAATTACAATCCTGGTAAGCAGCCACTACATAATAATACACGAGAAATATGGACTTTAAATTTCTTACAGAGAGAGAACCTTTTATGGATAAGAAACGTAGCTTATTTAGATTACATCTGTAGTCTATCTTGATAAAACAGATCAGAGGTTTTCCCTGATTCAGAGCAAGTCAGGTCATAAAAAAAGAAACCATCACTTTTCACTTACCTAGGAATACGATTTACCTGTCCAAACACTTCAACCTACTTTCATTATTAACAAACTAGCTCCATGTTGCTGTAGATCAGCACCTGCTACAGGTGCCGTAGGAGGGTTCTGTCATTATTTCTTTTTATGTTTGGCTTCAGATACAAAGTTGATGTTAAACTGTTGCTTATTTAAAAGACAGGACCAAAATAGAGAAATTGAAGATGAATTTGAACTGCTTTCTATTCCCAAGTTTTATCACCACTGGCTTGATTTAAGCCAGCTACCAGTTGGCTATTAAAAAAAAAAATCCCCCTGTAACCATAAAATTAAATCATTATAATTATATAAACTTTCCTGTTTATATTGTAGGTGACAAAAACTTCATCCAGTGACACAAAACACAGCTCGACTGTCCATGGCAGGATGGATTTTAGGGCACTTCTGAGACTTATAAATATTGTGTGCACTCTGAGTCTGGGTCATCTAGCCCAGAGAAGGATTTGTGTGGCAGACAAGGCCCCCATCAAGTACATCCCCAGTGATCCTTTCCCTCAAAGGGGAAGAGAGGGAGTCCTGATCTATTGAAATTCTTGGATTGCTCAGGCACACTGGGGCAGGAGAGGAGTCTTCTCACCATTAACGCTTTATTTACTGCCCTGGGAAAAAATGTTTCCCTGTTAGAAATTGATTTAAAAGTGTATCAGGAGATTTTAAAGAGAAAGAGCTGCAAAGAACTCACTGCTGTTACAAGCTTTATTATGAGCTATATTGTACTGCTACAATTCAATAATAGCTGGAGATACTATGCTGGTTTGAGGCATAAATATCCTGTAGTGGTCTCCTGTTCAGTTCTTAGGTCAGGATCATGAAGTCAGACATTCTATAAACAGTGATTATAAAAGTATTAGCCTTCCTGTGTCTCAAAAAGAAGAGAAAAACAAGTCTAAACTATCAGTTATTTTCCTGGCTTAGTAAATCACAGACAGGGTTTTGGTTTTAGAGAGCTGTAGCTCAGCAAGGTTTTCCACATTTAATCTACTCCAGTCTTGTCATTACTTGTCCTTATGTCACTTTTTCTAAAGCTGCAGCACATTTGCTAGCACAGGTGTATGCAAAGCTGTACCATTTATCTTTAAACACAATAGCACTGATTTGGCCCGTCAAGAGCAGGCAGGGTAGACTGTAACACAGGGAATTAGAGTCTCACTCTGGGGAAAGTTCGATGAGGTTTCTCCCATTGTCACCTTCAAAATACTGCCAAAGGGAAAGAAGTTCCTGTACAAGTTATATCTATATTGGAGGCCCTCCTTTGGGGTGATATAAGTGCGTTTCTGGTTCACCTGACCAGCTCTTTGACCTTTACCAGAAACTTTATTTCATTTAAATCCATTTGATAGCCTACATTTGGACTCATTAGGCCATTAAGTCTTTAAGAAGAGGCTGTTCCCGGAAGTTGAATGGTTTTTAACATGTGTTACTACGTATAAAGGGCTTCCCAAAGGTTTGCTGAGATAATAGATAGCCAAGGAATTAACAGCATTATATCATTATAACTAAAGTATTTCAAGACACACAAAATTTACATTTTAGAACCCACTCATATTTCATACTAGTTTCAGACTCTTCCACACAAGAAAATGTCCATATTTCTTGGATGGCACCTTTTACTGTTTATGAACATTGAGAATGGTTGTTCTGTCCTTGAATACACTTAAAATCTACACAGAAGGATAAATATTTAGGCCAGTTCACAGGGATTTAGCTGTGTGATTTCCATTTGCATTAATAAATACAAATATTTACAGTATATTTCTCCCAGGATGTTTATGCTCAGATTTGGTGGAACAAGAGAGTTGTGGGGAATAAAGTATCCAAAAAGTACTCTTCCATCAAGAATATTCTCCAATATCTAATGCAAATAAATGTCCCATAGGAAAGACCTTAGCCTAAGAGTACCCCACAGTGCTTTACAAGCATTTCTCCATATTAAACCAGTAATATCAGAGGTAACACAAGGAGGAAAGTAGAACTTTTGCTGTTTTGAAACCAAAACTTCTGTACCATACAAGATCCCTTTTCTATTCACTTTCAGACTAGACCAAAACTTTGCAGGAACTGCAATACAACTGCCACACCTCAGCTAGTTTTAAAACAGCTAACTCAGGTTCCAAAGAATTCAATAAAGACACACTTGTCCTGTTCCACTTCATCTCATGCTGGTAGTATCCAGCTTTCTTAGCAGTTTCTGCACTCACCTACACGACTGCACTGCAGCACAACTTAAACCGCCTTAGCTGGAAATCTTCTTAGCCCATTCTAGGTGTCTAAGTTTCAAGAGCTGCCTTTTTATTGGGAAAGACGAAAAATAATATCAGTAAAAAAAACGCATTGCTTAACTAACTTACTTATCCAATTCATTGAGCTGAAAAAGCTCAAATACATCAAATATCAGCTCAACACTTGAACACAGCCAACAGTGACAACGCTATCTGAATTGTGTACACTGAGTGGTGGCTCTGGCAGTTCTTCACCTGTTCACTTCACAGTTCCCAACAGGAGCAACACTTCCTGCCCCACTGACTTGCAGTGTTGGGTTTGGCGCTAGCATATTTATGTTTAGCACTCAATGGAACTCAAATTTTACAGAGTTACAAAGTCCTGGTGAGGATGGACCCTCCTCATGTCCAGGTCAGGTGACCTTAGTTAATTAGCACCACAATAAAAAGAATAAGTCCACAAGACGCACTATTTTGCTTCTCCACATCCTTTGGAAAGATTCCTGCCATAGTGTTCCATCAGCATTTAGCAAAGCCACCTTCAAAGTCACTCAGATCTACTTTGTTCTTGCATGCATTTTCCTTTTAAAGGCTTCCCATGACAAAGACCCTGAGGGAATAATTCTTCCTTTTTCTCAGCAGAATTCATCTATTATGTGTGCCACTATGGCTTCTAAGAGTTAGGTCCTTTTTCATTAAATTAAAAGGTAGTGGGATTATTTTCACTTGCAATTTGAACTAAAATGGGAACTGAAATAAGAATGTTTATGGCAGAATCTCAATTCAGGGATAGAAAAATTAACAGTAAATTAAGAAATTCCCCAGATGACCCACCCCATCGACCAGACGGAAGTACACTTTGTCTGCTGCATGCTGCCTTACCTGTGTGCTGTCCTGACATCAGATGCACCCAGTTGCCATCAGAGCTGCATTTAAAATAAAATGCGCACTTTGCTAGCTGTGAACAACACTTGCTGTCCAGCAGCTCTCCTAATCCACCTTTCTCAACTCTCAATTCTCGCCTAGGATCAAGGATCATATAAAGCCAGCTGTACAGATAACACAGTTGTTGCCAAAATGAATTCCCACAAGTCTTAAAATGAATTTTCCATTTAACAGTTCAACAGCAAAAATCTAGGATTACAAGGATAGAGCTAATAAGCAGCTTCAAAGCACTCTCTGGAAAAGAACCAATAAAAGATTAAAAATGAACCCAATGATTAAATTAAAATATATATAATAAAACAAACACAGTCAAGCTATTGAACTCACAGCATAGGCAGAGCAGCTCTTCTCTGCAAGGAAGAACAGACCCTTGTCATTGGTCACCTATGTTCTACTTCCCCTAAGGAGAAAACTAAAACCAAAAGCTACAACCTTAAACCAACAGGTAATTCCCATCTAAATGGTGCTTTAAAATCAAACCCTTCAGGTGTCTGTTCTCTTGGGAAATGACACACTTGAGTACAGACTGCAAATGGCTTAACAGTTTCTGTTTGCACCAGTACAAGAATAAAACTACCTCAAGTAATGATATGGATGTCCTTGATTTTATTCCTTTGTCACCAATATCTACTTTAGAGGAACTGAATTATTTCGACTTTTTCCCAAACTTATATGAGAAGATCAGTTTTCATACATGGCAAGAGGAATTTTGATGCTATACAAATTTATCACCAGGTTTTTTTTCTGAAAAGCAGGCATCCTCCAGGTCATTGTGAGCCCTCACACTTCAGTGGATGTTTGAAATGCTAAGTTGGGTTTTTTTTTCTTTTTTGTCAGTCTTCAGTCTGGAATGTAAAACTGCAGCTACTCTAACATTTCTGCAGTTATTGTATAGAGAGAACTTTTATTCAGAAACTCAGGAATAATTTTTTCAGAGTTCACTAGTTAACCCACACAGCCTGCTGTACAAAACAATTGTTATGATGCCCATTTCACAGAATGGAAATCCGGGTACAGAGAATTATTTCTTGCATAGTACCAAACTGAATAAACAGTTATGTCAGTATTTCCAGGCTCATTGCTTTAAACTATATATTAAAAAAAAACAGAGAGACAGACCACGTCCAATCCAGTTTGAAATCCTGGGTGTTTTTCAAATGAGAATGGATCATAGAGGCACACACAAGGAGACCACCTAAAAATTACTTAATGAAGGAAGTGGAATAAAAATATAAATACAAATTTTTATTGTGTTCCCTTACTGTTCTCTGCCAGTATCATCCAGACTTCTCAGTTGGAAAAATAAAGGACACTTCAGCACCCATGAGTTAGAGGACACTTAGATCCCAAATTTTAAAAGCTGACCACTAGTAATGTGAAATTCTCAAGACAGAGTTGTCAAACAGAACAATTAATATATGATTGATATTAACTTAAATATTTGGATGATTTTGTCTTTCCTCCAGAACTGGCTATTAAAAATAAAAAAAAANGCCCCCCGCCTCCCCCCCCAAAAAAACAAGTATATTTCTGCCACAGAGCTTCTTTGGAATTTCTTTTTGGTAGTAGCAGTATTGCTGCTGGCAGTGTGTTACAGGTCAGCTTTGGAGCCAAACAGCTCGTGGGGTGCACTCTCTGTTCTCTGTGGTCCCTGAAGTCTGAAATAAAATGCTTCATCAAGAAGTTGTTGTACATGCATGGGGCTCAAGCTGGGGAAGGAAAAATAAGGAAATATGAAAACATGGGATTTAAAGCATCTAAATAAAACCTTATCCATTTTTTCCTAGACATTAATTTGCTTACTTCCCTCTGCTTCTGCACACCCTCCAACAGAGGGTACAATCCCTTTGTACTGCAATAATAATAACAAAGGGCTTTTTCAACAGATAAACTTTGCAATACAGGAGATAGAAAACTTAATATTTTTCTACTAGTCAAGTTATACAGCCACAGGGAGAATCAGTAATTTGTTCACAGTCACTGGGAAGTTCTAAAATTATTTATGCCTTTTCAAGTTCCTGCTTTCTACCAAGAGCAAAAGACTACCCTTCTCATTTTACAAAAAGGTTAGTTCCAGAGGAGAATCTAATGTCTCTAACTTCTAAAGAATCATAATTTCATTCAAGAAAAGAGAATTTATTCAAACATTCCTTAAAAAAATAATGCAATGATCTTACTGGTAGCATTTTTCTTTAATTAGAGCACAAAATGCACAACAATTCTCACATTTGTTCAACATCTCCAGTTTTTTCTGTGTACCCAATTAAATGCGTCTGCAATAAACATAAATAGACCTTCCATGATACTGTAACCTTCTAGACAACAATCTCACAGTACATCAGGTTTCCTATCATCAAAGAACACCTAGCAAAGTGTGATGTTTACAGCTGCTTCTGTATTTCAAACCTTGACTTTTTGCACCTCCCACGCATAACACACTTTTTGAGATTTTTCGCAAGGTAAAGATCACCGACTGTTCAACACTTGATGTATAGCACTGGACATAATCCCTTAAGAGATTGTGGGACTGACACAGGGATTAATTATCCTAAAATGATGGTAATCAAGCCAGTGAAACAGGGGAGTTTTGTTTTCTGATAGAATTCTTCAAGAGAATGATTATTTTTTTCCCAGATTGTCAAGGAGCCTTGGTCTCTGTTCTAAAACTTGCAAACTATCCATCTTGTGCTTTAATAACAAAAATATTTGCCATCTGGACTGACTGTTCTCTTCAATAGGGTTTACTGATCCAAGAATTCAAGTTTTAGAATGAAAGTTCTTGTTGATCCATACATTCTATACACTGCTAGCAATGACAACTTCCTGTATTGGTATGGCTTGCCTACCCAAAATGTTCAACCTTTTAAACAGAGAAAAAAAAATACAGTTTACAGGGATGGATAAAATCTTCAAATGCAACAGACAATCCCGTGCCTGATAGTGAAACTAATAGTTTCACATGGTGATTCTCTATGAACATTTTGGTTCATTTCTAGTGATGAATGAAAGGCCAAACTCTGTGTATAGACTTAGGCCATGCCCATTGATTGCAGAAGCAGGAACCTGAATTGTATTTCTCACACAATACTTCAAATTCAGTTCTATATGTTTGTAATTATTGTATGTGTTTTGCTGATAGCCCATTAATCTAACCAAAAGCAGATGGCTACCAGGTGACATCCCCAAAAATCAGCAAGCATTTTGTATTTGGCAGTTAAAGCTAGGGAGTCAGACTGATGGATTGTGCAGAGCACTGTAATAAAAATGCTTGATTCATATTGGGAAGACTGTATTTGATGGGAACTCTTGTGTTTATGTCACACTAAAAAGTATGCAGATTGAGTAGATAGTGTTAGCATTTTCATCATTCAATCTTAGCCACCCCAATAAATAATGCTGGCTTGTGGTCGACAGGACTGTTTTACTGCAGTATCTCAGATGAGTATATAAACATTTATACTTATAGCCACACTGCTTTCCTTTGTAAAGGAAATTAGGTTCAATCCCATTATTTATTTGCCATGAACTTGCCGAAGGTCACTAAAATGGCCTTTGGGAGAGCCTGGAAAAGAGCCCAGGTTTATTGCACGTAAATCACCAAAACATTTAGCCCTCAAAAACTGCTGATTAGAGAAATATAAAATATAAATAACTTGAAATGGTTTTCCCCATACAAGGTTCTAAGCCACAGGCTGGCTTTGGCTTAGATTTGATCTTTTTCAATTTTCTCATTTAAATAGTTGAACATTTCTTTCTAATAAATAATAAATGAATTGAGCACTTCCTCCCATATTTGAACATATATTACCTATGACTAGATAAAAGACACACCAAAAATAGACTACAATTATGAAAGAAGAGTAAGGGATATAGAAACTTGATTTCTTTGGAAATACAACAGTGTCTGACAGCATTAGGCTCTAAAACAAAATTTCTCAGACAAATACCAAAACCACTTTGCTCTCCAGGTAAATGTTTACCTGAAACCAAATGTAGTGACTCTGTTGTGGTTCTCTGGAATTCCAACCAGTTTATATTTGCCAGATCTGAAGCACCCCTCAATTTGCATAAGTTTCAGAATCTCTCTTCTCCTTAACCCTAGTACAAATAAAATTATTGATGTCTACAAATACTGGAAATTAATGTAAAAAAGAAATTTACGTAAAAAGAATTTAAGTACTGTTAAGGTACTTACATATAATTTTGCAAAGTCTAGGGGCCTTTGTTCCTGTCTTTCATTTGAAGAATTCTGTCTGGAAGTTGGCGATACAAAATATGACTAAACTCAGAAAAAATCCATTAAAATAAGGTAAACTTGCAGTAGTTAAAATGCCCTACTTATTAATTAGGAATAATTAAAAAAAAATATAAGGGGTTTGATTTGTTGAAAAGGTGACACATCAGAAATTTGCCTGGTCAAAGCCTGGATTTCAGTCTTCCCTTCCACATTCAGAGAAGACAGTTCAGTCTGGTGTCATGGATTAGGAATTATATCCTCCAGTTTAGTACTCCCACTAAAACCAGGCACCACTGCCCCTCCCACCCTGCTCCAGATGGAGGCACAAAAGGCAAAGGTAACGGGTTGAGATTTACTGATTGAGAGTGATTTACTGGAAAGAGCAATGAGATAAGAAAATGAACAGTAACAGCAACAGTATCAATAACAAAAAGTACAAGAAAGGAAAACAATGTACACCTAAAGCCCCTGACAATAAATAAACACCAGACTGCTCCGCCTGCCACCTTTTCTTGACTGGCATGAATCCCTTTTCCCCACCCCTGAAGCAAGTCCCTTTCCCTTATCAGCTCCCTGAGGTGGTATAGAACCCCAGCCATGACCCCTCCTGACTACTGCCAAAAATTAACCCTGTTCTGGCCAGAACCAAGACGTCACATCCTGAGTCACATGCTCACAGCAAATGAGTACTTTATTATAAATTTTGGATGAACATGGAAATAATATATGAAGTTGTGAATGCAAAGAAGTTCTTATCTTATTGCACAAAGTTCCTTTTGGCACTCTTAGGTTTTAGCTGCTGTCTAGAGTAAGAGTTGTAAGAATCTGTAAACTGTAAGGGTTGTATTTGGGTCTCAGCTGTTGTCACTCAGGGGACTGCATTTGGCCACCGGGCTGGGGGCTTTGCTAATGGTTTATCTGTTCTCGTGCCTATGCCCTGGCAGACCTAAATGCAGCATATTCCACAGCTCATGCCTGATACTGTCCTAGAAAATAAAACTATGGACATTCATAGCTTCAAGCAAACTGATGTGTGGCACTCAGAGTAGAAAGAAAACAACAACTGCTTTTAAAAAGCTAAAATCTACCTCGACGGCTTTTGCAGAAGAGAAAATAAATAGACATACAAGCCTTACAGAGCAAGTTTCTAGTTCATGCTGAAAAAAGACATATAAAATACATATGAACTATCAAAGGATCTACAAGAGCAATAATTTCAAAACCAAATCAATTATATGGTTATTCTTCCAAATTGCAATTGGTGATGGAAAATGATCACTAAAAAATTATTTTAAGCATACCTCTTCCAAAGGCACACTGGACAGCAACCCTGTTGTGCCCAGAATAACCTATTCCAGAGAGTTAACAGATAGTGTCTCAGGAAATTAAGCAAAAGCAAGATATAATGTAGTAATTCTGCATTTTCATCTCTGTTTACTGTTTAATTGCAGAGAGTTTATCCTCTACTCTATTTTCATGTTGCTGAAATAGAGCAAAAATTTATTTTCATTGATGTAAGCACAACTTGCTTTTCTAAACTAATATAATCTTTAATATAAACACCAACAAAACAAAAAAAACTTAAGAGTGGCAGTTTGTTGGAAAAATTAACAGTTCAATGCAGAAAATGAGGATTGGCAGTCATATATAGAAACCCTGGGCCAATGATTTTCACGTACACTATTAAAGAGAACAAATAATTCTCCTAAATGTATAAAGGGGTAAACTTTCTTAAGCAATGTGTAGCAGTGTCAGAAAACAGGAGATAAAAACTCAGGAGATGTGCAAATAATTGTAAAAGAGTAACACATATCAAACCAAACATCATTGTAAAATATTTCATTATAGGAAAAGGCAATATGATAATACAGCTGCATGATACTGTGTATGTGACAGACTAACAGACTAACAGAATATTGCCCATTTAGAAATGTCCTAGAGGACATACTGAGAGAATGAATGCTCTGTTAATAGTGAGAGATTCCAAAGATGATTCCTAGCAAAAGCAAATTTAACATGGCCCAAAGCAGCAGAATTAACTAGAGCAATGGAAACAGCAGAGAAAAAAATACCAGATCTGCTCACAAAATGCAAATAGTCAAACTAAAACAAAATGAGAATCTAGTTGCTAGGGGTCTAAACAGTCATTTTTACTTAACTTTATACATTCAAAATGATCCCATGTTTTAAATAGATGATTAGCAGAACAAACAAACAAAATCAAGCAAATAATTTAAAAAAAACCCAAACAGCAAAACCCCAAAGATGAAAAGCTTGTTAAGTCACTAGCCTGGAAGAAGCAGAGTCTCTAAAAGAATAAAGGAGAGCCACTGCCTTGTGGTTAGAGAATAACAACATTGCACCAGAAATGGAAGAAAACGGGACTTTCCCACAGTAAGGAAGTAATTCAGCAACCAATTAAAATACTGTCTATGAGCACAAGTCCTCAGATGAATTAAGCTGTAGCTAATATGAATTAGTTATTACCTTAGCTGTGGTTCTCAGTTAAGATCTAGAAGTTGGCAATTCTAGTGGAGCACCCATCACTACACTCACCCTTACTTACAAAGCTTGGAGGTCTGAGAGAATATAACCAGTATTTATTACCGAAATCAGAAGAGATGTCAAATGATATATCTGAGTTCTTATGCCCCAGGAGATAAGGCACAAGAAATGGGGTCAGGAATCAGGGTTTCCCTCCTGTCACTAATTAAGGAACACCACATACTAATGTTAAGAACGTCTGCAGGAATTGGAAGCAATAGTGAAGCAGATCACCAAGGTAAAAATTGACATGTCCCATGAATAGACAACGTTAAGTTAACCTTAACATGATAGCAAGCCAGATATCTTACAATGCCAGAAAAACAAGAGAAAAAAAAATTAAAAAACACACAAAACTATAAAAAATGTACTGCTACAAATATTCACAAGAGGCCAGTATCAGTGTATTAGGCTGCCATATAGAATGTAGTCTGGAGTCTGTCACTTACACTGAAAATTGGTTAAAAGTTACCCTGCATCTTGGAGTCAGAATTGGCAACTGCTTTGCCATTTTGAGCCATGATATTAAATAACTGTCAATGCAAAGAGTGCATTTCAAGCACTGCAGGTAGTAGGATATTTCGAAAGACAAAACACCCATTTCTTATTGCCACAGGAAAAGAAACCAAAACTGAGCTAAATGACAGCAAAGGAGGAGATTTTAAGAGACTTAATTGCCTAAATCACTGTCAAGGGCCACAGAAGGAACAGAAGGGCACATCACTAGGATGAAAGACAACAGACATCAGGTACAACACAGGAGAAGTTCATCCATAAGAAAACACTTTCTCAACAAGGATGGTCAAATGCTGAGAAACCATCTCTTAGAAAGGCAGTGTAGTTCTGATCCAGTAGGTACCAAAACCTGGCTGGACAAAGCCTGGACCAGCTGTATGCAGGGTGGTGGACTAGAGATGTCTGAAGCTGCTTTCCAGTCTGCATGGTTCAGTGACAAGGGACAGAGCTTTATAGGATTGTGAAAAGCCACTTCAGTTTTCAATGTTTCCTCGTTTTGTTATAAGATTTTCCCAGGTTTTTCCTGTTTCTGTTTAAAAGGAAAGAAAGGGTTCTTCACAACTAAGAGGGACAAGATGAGATGAAAGTATAGCAACCAAAACCAATTCAGTTTATTCTAGGGTCTCAGTTACCACAGACTGCAGAAAGTGAGGCACTGGTCATTCATCTGTGAACAGCAGTATTTTGGGAACTACTGCTACTAGAAAGTCCAGATTATAAGGGGATAAGAGGTACATTTTTAAATTATATTTCTATGACTTCAGTTTTATGAATGAATGAAGGCTTACTACAGTCTAACCACATCCAAGCACATATCAAGCAGCTATCCAGAAGTCCAGTTGGAGTTTGGTTCTGAAACAAAATCCTAAATGTTTACATTATATGTAAATGACTTTTTTAAATTAATTTTTTACTACTTACTGATTCTTAAACCATACCATTTTTAGAGAACCAATTTCCATTAACTTAAAAAGATGTTTTGTAATTGCTCCCCTAACACTGTCTCAATAAAACAAACAAGATGAAAAGCAAGAATTCACTTGACAAAATGATGACCTTGCTCCAGGCACACAGAGGTGTACCTTACACCCCACGCAGCAGCCAGCAGTTGTCTTCCTTAAAGTCCCCACTATTGATTTTAAATCTGTGGAAAGTAAGCTCTTTATCAATTCTATCCCACAGTTTCTAATGCATTCCTGAAGAGATTGATGTTTTCTGAGTGTTCAGATCTGGACATATTAAAAAAAAATTTTTTAAAAACCAACATTTCAGAAGCTAACATTGTTTGGCTTGAATATTTTTCATTTATTCTTTTATTGTTTCTATCTATCATGCACAACCATGTGTGATAAGCAATTACAGAAGGTCCTTGATGAAATTACATTATATTGTGCTATGCTTTGTGCTATACATGTGACACAAGACATTTCTCTCCAAAAAGTCAAATAAATTAAAATATGAGATGGTTGGAAGATAATAAGGCCTAGTCAGACAACTATTTGACTTGTAAACTGTTAGACCTGATTTTCAAGGTAATACGAAATGTAATAGAATGTTTCTTTTATTTTTATTTTTTAGTTCAAAACCTTAGAAAATCAATCACTAAAAATATGACAGTGATGTTAATTACATTGACCTAAAGCTAGTTAAAACTGGCTAACTCACACACCAGTCATACAGCAATTTTCTGTGGTTTCCTTGCAGTGACCCCCAATTAAATTAATGCAATAGGCTTCTTTTTTATTATATTCCATTGCTGTTAGTATGATATACCATGCTGAATTTTGTAACTTGACAGTGTGAAGTCAATGCAGGGAGAAGGGAGGTCAAAAAGAATTCACTTAAATAAACAACTCCATTCCTGGGATTAAAATGTCACCAAAAATTTCAGAATTTTGCTTGAAAAAAAAAATGTACATAACTTTCTACATTATCCCAGTCATTCAAAAACTACAAATTCTACAGAGAGTCTACAGTTCTAGAATTCAAGTAAGATAAACACCAAATGACTCTAAGGAATATTTGACTACTTTGGAGATATTTTCACAGGTCTGCTGGGACTGATGCATTTCTATGATACCTTCCTGCCTTAGCAAGAGAGAAATCAGACACTGGTCCATTTGTTCATATTTTTTGTAGATGATGCACACACCCCCCACCTTAATGGCTGTTTTCCAGAAATATCATAGGCTTTTACACAACAAAATACATAAAATACCTTTGCAATAGGCAAGAAACCCTCGAGAATATTTATTCACAAGTGATTGAGGTCCTGTTCACTTATTCCCATGTGGTTCACAAATATTACTCATAGCATTCTCCTTAAGCAAACCTTTTCCTCACTGTCATTCTGTTGAGAGCCCTATCCTGTGAATTATGTCTCAAGAGTCTCAGCAGTCCTCTGCCTTCCAAAATTTTTTTGTGCAATTCTCTTTTTCATTCTTAAAATTGCAAGATGTTCCTTCATCATCTCCCCACAAAGGCAAAGTAACTCCAGAATTCCATCAACATCTGTACTGAGCTGCCACTGTTTCAGGGGACTGGGAGGCAATGAACGATGTGCTCTAGCTTCTACAAATTATGCAAATAACCCATAGAATTATGGAATTAAATGTGACATATAAAGATGTCAGTACCTCGTATGAAAGAGAGTTTTACATATGAGCCTAGTCAACACTTATAACACCTATTAAGAGAAACTAAGTATCTGGCATATTATGTTCAAGTAAGGTAAAACCAGTAAAATAGTTCCTGTAACTTTATATTTCTCAGGATGTGAAACACAACATGAAACAGAACCAGGTGATCTTCCAGACTGAAGTTTCCAAGAAACCTGGGAAAGGATCACTGGCTTTGTGACACACATATTAACCAAGAAAAAAGACATTTCTTTACAACACTGCCAGAGCAGCACAAGCAGTGATTTAAACTTCCTGAAAACAGCTTTCTACTCCGGACCCAAAACAGCCAATGAAAACACCTCCACATGGCAGTCCCTCCTACCAGCTGAAGATGTGTATGGCAGCGATGCTGAAAACCCGCTTTTTACCAAAGGGCCAATTGTTTAGCACTTTAAAGTGGCTGATTTCTTTTACTTCAAAGTATCATTTAGAAACCCGTCAGCAATTTATTGTGGAGATGGCAGAGAAAGGACGAATTTCTGGTGTTGGAGTGTGCCTTGCTGGTCATGCTGTAAGGTGAAGTGTCAGCGGGCAAATCAGCCACTCTCCTCTGTATGGCAACATCAGGTGCAGGTCCATAGGGAACCTGTCAGCTCAGCCTGCAGCTGGGACAGCCAAACACAGAACTTGCAACATCCAGACTCACAAAGGAAAAGTTCATAGGGTCAAAACAGCCTGAGAAGTCTGGGAAGAAATGCATGGCAACTTGCTAGCCTGGCATTGTTGCTGCTGAAAAGGCTGGCTAGGAACTCTGCAATCTGGCCAGCTTTCCCGCCAGACCTGGTTTCTACAAAATGTTTTGATGTAATCTCTGTGATCTTAAGAAATGTTTTGATATCATAGAACCTTCATTTTCCAGGAAAAGACCATACAGTGGAAATGGAAGTGAAAGCTGCAAGTCCAGAAATGCAGAATAAGAGAGAAAAAATTAAATCTATGTTTGACCAATTAGAATTATCACAAAAATCACCACAAGAAAGGGATGGAACTATCACTGCGGACAGCTCAGTGAGAGTTCCTCTCAATAGGTAAATAAATCATAGAACATAGAAATGTTAGGTTGTCCAAAGAGTAGGACAGAATGTAACATCAAAACATACATATCTTTTCGTACATCACTGACTTTGTTTCTTCAAACACTGCTCTGTTCGTTTCATCTAAGAAAGGTTATGAAAAAAATGAAGTTCAGAAAATAATCAAAGGTTTGAAAAGACATTCACATATCAAGACATTAAGTATTTGAAATTATTTCCTATAAAAGGCAAGGGAAGCAGAAGAAGTAATAGTGTGTGAGTTTTTAGAGAAACTTAAGTAAATTCTGTCTTCCAGGCCTCAGCAAAAAAAAACACTCATTAAACAAAATTAAACATTGTAAATTCTGGTAAAAGCTGGTAAGTGGCAGATGACAGAAAAGCAGCCTAAGCAAATATCACTAGAAGTTTGTATTTCTTATACTTCACCCTCTTCAGACAGAACGTTTTGGGGCTGCTGTGGGAGGAATCATTTGGATCTGGGCCTCAAATCTAAAATTAAATCTAATCTTAAATAAACAAATGAACCTGCAAGCAAAAATCACCACCAACAGCCACCAGATTGGGGAGTTAAAACTGTTTTTCAAAATATCTCATGCTGCTTCTTATTTGAATTATGCCATCCTTTTGTCACTACATGAGCTGTAATTTCCTAAAGTCTAATTCTATGAACACACCCTAAAAACTGGTCAAGTAACAAAATTCCATGGCTTCTTGAATGCAAGGTAAAGTGGAAAAACTCACATGTAATCTTAAACATACATCCAAATCCAATAAGTTATAAAAATAGAAAAGGTGATAAGAAACTAAACTATTATTGGCCAGCTAGAGGAAGCCAAGATTGAATACTGACAATCACTACTGCTGAAAATGATAGTAAAAGCAGTCTTTTCAAACTTTCAGTCTAGAAGTTTCCTATTTCACAGTGTATGGATTATAGAGAATGTTCCAAAGACCATTTAAACCATCTTTTCAGAAGAACTTAGCATGTATGAAAGCAGTGAAATAAGTAGGAAAATATGTAAAATACCTCTGTAGCAGAGGATGAAGCATGTCTTGAAATCTGACCTTTCGTTTACATACTGGATTTTTGGGTCATTGCTTCTGAAAAATTCCTTCAAGTTTATTTGGTTGAACATTTAAAACTTTGAATTTTAGACGGTTTGTCCTTTCTCAATTTATTACTTACATTAACATCAGTGCCAAATCTTGTAACCAGACTGTAGTCTGTACATCCAATATTCTCTTTCATTAAAAGCATTAAAACATCCTATGACCTCTTTTCCTTTTTCTATACTTGCACACATGACTTGGAAAGCTGACAGAAGTTCAAAGAGGTGCAGAGACAGAACTGTGATCCCTGACAGGCTGGGTAGGGATGCTCTGCACCTGGCTGGCATTCAGGAGCATTTGTGGGCTGTTGCCCATGCCCTGGCCTGAGGCGCACCCACTGAGCATAATGTGAGAGGAAACTGCACATGCCATGAGAAATTCCCAGATATGATAGGTAACAGCTAAAATTTCCTGTCCAAGACCAATTGTTTTCACCAAAGAGATTAAAATACCTGTAAAATGAGAAATACTGAGTTATATCTAAAATGCTTTAATTTGGGGTGTGTATGAGGGGGTGGAATTTACTTTCAAACTTTCTGGTCAGTGTGATTTTTACTTTCTTTAGACAACAATTCTCCTCTGAGAAGTGCTAACAATGGAAAATACTAAGCTACTGTGCTCAATCTACAGGTGAAAATAGAGACACAAACCCCAAATTGTGTAAGAACAAAGCAGTGACACTTCTCAACATTTTCTATTTATTTTCACCTTGTGCACAGTGTGGGGGATGGGGTAGCAAAGAGTAGGAAAAACCCCATAGACAACACTAGAAATAAATCCCATTTATAAGATGACCATTGAAGAAGGCAGAATTTTCAAGCAATAAAGCAGCTGCCAGTTCTATTTCTTACCTCCTTATGTTTACACACAGATCTTGGTAAAGGATTTGAGAAAATGGAACACTGAGCAGCAGCAGTGGTATTACCTGAGGCAGCTACAATATATAATATGGTCTGTTGACCTCCGGCTGCCACATGACTACCCAGTCTCTCTATCACTCCCCCTTCTCAGTAGGACAGGGAGAAAATGAGATGAAAAATCCTGTGGGTCAAGATAAAGACAGGGAGATCTCTTAGTGTCATGGGCAAAACAGACTTACTTGAGGAAAATTAATTTAATTAAACAATTAAAATATATTTGGCTGGTGAGGATCAAAGACCAGAGTTAAAACAGTAGGACTGGCCTGTCTGCTCCAATGCCACAGACAGATCAAGAGTGGAACGCTGCCATAGGGTTAAGTGAAGCTCTTTACACATAAAAGCTCCTTACCTCATCCTCCCCTACACATTAAAACATTTGCTCTTGAACTGCTTGGCAGCTCCTGCCTTTAAAATGAAGAATCTCTGATTTTGTTTCTAAGTAATGAAGTAGTGACTGCTGCCATCATCCTGTCAGTCTCTTTGCAGGGCCAGGCCTGCCCTCGCTGACACCGTTCAATTAACCCATCATCAGAGGGTGCCATCAGAGCCGCCACGCAGCCACACACTTTATAAATGGCTCTCATGGATGCTCGCTCCACTGCTGCAGAGCTAATAGGCAGCCCTCACGTACTGAGGGCTCACAGAAGGACTTTAATTTTTGTTCTTTGCTCTGTGCTTGTAACGCTGCCTGTAATAGCATTCATTTTGTCCTCTCAGCTCTAGCAATTCTTCTTCAATCAAAACAAGTGACCATAAGAAAGCATATTAGAGCTTTACACAACAGGCGGCAGGCACGCTTGTCACTACTGCTTTGAGGAAAACTCTGAAAATAGTCCTTCAGATAACATGAATACAAATTATCTGTGTCCCTCTCTTACCATAAAAAGAATGATTGCAAAGCACCATCTTCATATAATGCCATACAGTTTACATGGAGATTTCTGAATAGTAATTAAATTTGATTTACCCCACTGTGAGGGTACAATTTGAAGTAATAAAACATTTGAACGTGTTAAAGCATTCAGTGCCTTTCTTACTTGTAACTGTGGAAAGGAAAAACTCTGTTCAGAGAAGACTTTAGAACTATCAACCCTATTAAAGTTATTATTATTAGCAGCTATCAAAATTATCTACCAGCTAAAGATGGTTCAAAAACCATAGGGTCAGAGTCTTGGCTGGTTCCAGGGATGTCTGTAGGTCCATCTTCCTTGCCCCACAAGAGTAATATGAGAAATTATGCCATTCAGGCACAGTGCCCTGTGGGCATTCGTAGCTAACAAAATCAATCACTAAGAGAGCATTATAAATCTAATTGCAGAAAACATCTACATCCTGAATTCAGATAAACATGAATCTGCTTATCCTGTTGAAAAGACAAGAGCTTTTCTTTCTCCCAAAGACAATACTCAGCCCCGTGTGACAGGAAATATTTAGAAAGCACCGCCAATATCTAAGCAACATAGAAAATAAGGAATTATGTTACTGAGATTCCTTGAATTATGAATATTTTCTCCCATAATTGGCTAAGAAAACCATCCCTGTCGTGGGTGTCCTCATTCTTTTATGGTACACACCCAACAATACTAAAGTTTATTATTCCTTCCCTTTCTAAATATTTAGACAGAACAATAGAGGACCACAAAAATTGATCATGAATTCCAAGTGCACTAATTCAAAAGGCCATCACAGTTTCCTATATTGATGATGCTGATTCTTGACTCTGCAATGCTATATTCACTACTTTCCTCTAATGATATTCTTTACATTTAAGTTCCTTAAATATCAGCACATAACTGCTTGTCCTTTATTAGAGTGCTACACAATTTAAGGAGTAAGAGTTAGCTTTTCTTACTGACCTTAAATGAAACAACCGGCTGTTCCAATTGGGATTTTACAGGAAGAGAAGTAAGGCAAAGAGGAAGACAAAGGAGGTTCATGCAGTAGGATTGCATGGCTCATGGAAACCAAACCTAGCAACTAATCTCTCAAATGATAGAGAGAGATATCAAATGATAAAGCAAATTTGCACAATTAACCTTGAAGCTGATACTCTGTGATCGGGGTTCAAATCCTCCTAAAATGGTCACAGAAGGTTTAATGGTCACAGAAGAAAGCTCTGAAGCCACTACCTCTCCTAATGCTTGTCCTCTTTATTTCTCAAGGCAAGATACAAACAATGCTCAAAACTACATTCCCAAAGGGCATCATCAGTTTTGTAGAAGCCTGTAGCCTGCTGAAACGATTTGGCTACAAAACTCCCACAAGAATATTCCCTAAAAGTCTTTTCCCAAAGGAGTTTTGCTCAACAAGAAAGTTAAAAAGTACAGCCTCCTACGCTCTCAACTGAGACTTCCTAACTAGTTCCAGTCTTCTGGAGGCCTGCAGGAGGCATGGCAAACAGGCAGGGCTGTGGAGCAGGGTTTCAGTAACACACCCCAGCAATGGCTTAACGTGTATCCCATGTTCAGACCTAAGTCTGAAAAGTTATCATAGACAGAAACTAGAAAGTTGCATTAGAACTCAGCCCCCCACATCTTTGATTATATTGGGAAATTAAACTGATATAGTGAAACAATAAATCAAGATCCCTCCCCCCATCTCTATTTTCATGGGTATTATAGCACCTAATCAGGTTAACTTCTGATACAATCACTTCCCATCCACATATGGCCCAAAAAAAGTTGTAAAATATTGATATATCTTTTATACCTACCTATTATATTTAAAAATGATTGAATTATTAAAACAGTACATAATGACTTTTTAATTAAAACAGCTAGACTTTAAAAATGTTAAAAATCTATGATTTTAAAAACTTTACAATTTCTAGTTCTTCATAAAATATTGCTACATGGAACCCACTGCCATTTCGACCAGTGGCATCTATAGGCTACAAATGGTGATGCATTGCTCCTCCTTCTCTGTGAGAGTCAACGGATATAATTGCTTCTTGCTCCTACAGGTAGATACAACTGTAAGAAATACTCTATTATAGTACTTAATTTTCAGTTCTGACTTTGGGCAAGGTGGATTCTGTCTGTCAGACGTGAACATAAAAAGTTCAGAGACTGGAGCAGAAAGAATTTAGTATGTTAATTTTCAAGGACTTTCAAGGACGTAAAGCACCTAAATTGGGCAAGAGAGTTCATTCATTAATGAATGGGAAAAAAACTCCACTTCTTGGATTTGAGTTTTGGATTTTTTTCCTCCATTCACCATATGACATGAATCACCAGCAATAAAAGCAGATACTCAAGGGCAAAGAGAATTTTTGGACTAAAGAGCCTCACGGAGACTAAAGATGTCTGTAATTACCAAGAAAGAGTTGCGAGCTTTACCTTTGTCTGGGGCTACCAAGAGACAGTTTTAGTATTAAAAATCACATGCAATGACCAGAACTAATTTGATACACCGATTATTTGTTTTAATTAAAATAGATGAAATTCTATCTAACCTGTAGCACTTTACAAATTTATCATTTACCTTGAAATATTTTAATTCTGTCTAGGAAACACTTTCTGCCAGAGAACGTTTCCCTTAAAATACAATAATTATTCACATAGAAATTATTCTGTTATTATTTTCTATTATTTTATAGGAGAAAGGAAAAAAAACCAAAAATACAACAAACTGGCAAGAATACAGGCTTATATTCCATGAAATAAACAGAAAGAACCTCCAAACTAATTCCAGACCTTTGATCTACTATTTAAGGATAAATGAAAACAGTAAGTCTTAGGTGATAGACTTCAGCTGAAACAAACTTTGCATTTGATCCACAACTTTTCTGAATGGAATTCATATTTAAAAAAAACACTTGATAAAATGCATTACAGTGCTACAAAATTACTTTTGAGATGCAGAACAATGCAAACCTGTCGTTTTTACCCTGAAATCCATGAAAACTCTACTTGGTCCTTGAAGAAAATGGCTAACATGAAGAAACAAGGCAGAGAAATTAGTGCAAATTAACACTGTCTAAAGTGCAGAAGGATTATTAATCTCAGGTGACAGCAGCAGAAATTCACGTGTTTGGTGAAAGTGGTACAAGTCTCCAGGCACGGTAGGGAACCTACAGGCATGGCTAAGTTTTTAACATCAAACATTTTAATTAGAAAGTGGTGTCTCTACCATAAATATATCTAAGCATTGCACCAGAAACAATTTCCTCCATAAAAATAAGAACATTTTAGTTATTAACACTCATTCTTTAAATTTAGCTGCCTGAATTTGAATTTCATTTCTATAATCCAAGCATATTTTGTTTTGCATCCAAATTACAAAATATATAGAAGAAAAGATAAAGTTAATTACAGATGAAGTTATAATTTTAAGTCCAATTCCATGTTGTTCCTAGTAAAAGTCTTCCAGTGTCTTGCATTTGAGCTGAATTTGGCTCTTCAGCTTCATACACTGAAATACATTGAGAGCAACACAGAATTTGTTTCTTTGTCTTTTCTACAGCCTAAATGGATGTAGATGTATTAAAATACCACCAAATCATTGTAAGAAGAGATCAATTTCTTTTTTACAGCTTCAACATACAAATGCACTTATAGCCCATTACAGAACAAAAGATTTTAAAAAGATCTATATATACATGACAACCAATATCATAAGTTCAAATTCAATCCATAAATCATATTTTTATCTTTGCGTGGTATTTTATTTTCTATTCTTTAAGTATTTTCACAGTGACTGCAGATCATTAGAAAAAATGAACAGCAATTCACAGCCTCCAGGCTCCAAAGGAAAGAAGGTCTCCTGCTATTTCCCTAGATGATTAATAAATTGTCCTATAGGGCTGCCAAGGTTTAGGAAGATACATTAAAATGTGTATTGCTACAAGTTCATAGATATGTAAAACTTATCAAACACATCTCATAAAACTTATGAGATATGGGATTGGCCTGCTCTGAAATTTAGGGTGGAGACTCTTCCTCTATGAAAATTACTGAAAGATAATGGTTATCAGAAAGTTTTAAACCACTAAACCTGAGATATCAGAAAAGATTTAAGATAAGACCTTAGTACTGCAAACAGCAACTTATAAAAAGACTGAGCTGATAGGCACTGCTAAACAATCTTTGAAGGATCAGTAGCAACAGTGTGGCCAGAAGAACATTTCTGGAAAACCACAACCTTGGATCTCCTCAGTCCTGCAATTTAATGCCCAGCATCAGCTGGGATTGGGACCCACTTCAGGCATAATCCTCTTCCCTTCTATACACACACTAGAATACCTGGCAAGCATATCTAATCCTCCAATGAATAAAAATGAAAGCCTCTGAAATCACAATTGATTTTATATTAGACCAACAATTTGATGAAAATATGGATGCATGTCATTCTCTGAAATCTTTTCTAAAGTAACAACCCAATAAATGTAATACTGCGATATTGTAGGTGATATGAAGGTTAGCAGGCATGAACATGCCATTCCTTGGGCTTTTCTAGGCTCCAAAATTTTAGATGGACAGAGGTAACTTTTTCCTATCTTAACTTTTGTGTGGTGCAATTTCTCTTTAAAACATTTCATCTTCCCGGGGAAAACATTATTGAAGCATATTGTCTGATGCCATCTTCAGATCAATTCTAAAATTTTAAGATTTGGCTTACCCTCATAACTGTCCTTTGAAATGGGTTTTCTGATATGGCAGATTTTATTTCGAAACAACAAGTTAGAAAAATGCCTAAAAATATTTAACAAGATGCTGTTTAAGACTAAGTTAAAACTGAATCCATATGGAAACTGCCAAGTTCTAATGGTTGAAATATGCCTGTATATTAAACAGCTTGCAGGCGAAAATGTACTATATTTTCATTAAAAATGTACTTTTATTAAGTATACACTTCTATTTTTTTAGAAAAACAGCCTAATAAAAAGTTTCAAAAGTTTTTCTAAAGGAAGCATTCTATAAAGTATTTAAGAAATACAGAATTTGTAATAGGGCAGAGATTGCAAGATATCTAAATAACCAACCCCAATGCAGTCATCGTTTGAAATAAAGAAAAGGGAAAAGATATGGCAGTGCTCTCTCTACTAACAGCACTTAGGTGCCAAGAAATTGTTTCTCTTGCTTGTGGCTGGAAAACCAAGCACACGTGAGGCCGCAGGCTATGCTCTGTCCTTTCTTGCTCCCTGACCTGAGCGCCTGTGCACACATCATGACCTCCAGAGACATGCTCTGTTTCCATATAACTCACAGCAGCTCCACAGGGCTTGGGAGCACTCGTGGAGGAATCTCCCTGACTTGAGGACAGCAAAGAGGATCATCCCTGCCACATCAAAGGCACCTTATAAAAGGGGAGATTGGAAGAGGCTGTGAGCACAGCCCTGGCTGCTCTCAGGACTCCAAGGAGTGCTTTGACAACAGCATTTGGATTGAGGCTCTGTGCCCTTTGGTTCAGTGGTGCAACAGACACTGCAGCAGCAGCAGCAACCTGGCAACTGCAACAGACAACTTCCTGTGTACAGCTGCACCACGGGGATTATTAGCACCACACCAGCTAATTCAGCTTTGTAATTTAAAATACCTGTTTTCTGGGGAACTGGTATAATTATTTTTGTCCCTTTTCCCCTGCTTTGCTGTAGTTTATGGCTCAGCAGAAGGGAAGCTCTTTGTGTTTTTTCTGTTGTTCCTTTTTTTAAACATTTTACAAGTCATATCTCTGAATATCATTTACAATCTGAGATTGTTTTTCAGTGCCACCTGCACATATCTTTCGGTCTATTACATATAATATAGTAATGCAGTCACTACATTGAGCTACAATTGTTCTCAGGGCTCACAAAGCAATGCTGTGGTATATCAATGGGACCTGCAAGAGCACCTGAGGATAAAAAAAATTGGTGAGAGTATAATGACCATTATGTGCAACATTAAATTAACCCTTGACAAATACAGAATCTCAAGACTACGTTGAAGGTCACATTTAAGTCCAAATATTGGCCTTTTGTGCTGCACAGGTTTCTGAAGTTACAGAACACAGATTTACATGTTATATGAGTTTTCCTATGCCTCTCATAAAAAATTTCTTGTGATCTAACACAACTTATTGCAATAATGTTGCAGTAAACCAGGGGCCATGCCCCTCTTCCCATCCAACAGGACTGACACATTGCATTCAGGGAAATACAGAGGTCATGGGGATGCTTTACTGCAGCACAGCTGACACACATGTGTCAGGTCAGCTGAATTATGGGCACAAATTAGAAGCTCCAGCAAGGCTGGACGCTCACAGGAAACCAAAACCAGCTCCATAGCAACTCTCCTTCTGCATCAGAGAAAAGATCTGTTCTGCTATTATGTCTCTCAAGGAAGAGAATTGCTAATCAAGTTATAAAGTTACAATGAAGTTTTCAGCCCAGAGTGCCATGATGCAAAAGGAATCCAATGCAGTAGGACAAGCATACAGTGTATTACTTTAAAATCTCTCATACGCTCCTGCTAATCATGCCAGACTGCAGCTCATAATTTAAATTATTCATTGGGGAAGAATAAAAGTTTAATCAATAAAACCAGGGTCAAGTCACCCATACTAGAGGTTCAGGAAAAGAAGATGCCTTGAAACTCAGCTGTAAAATATTGTATGTTTTGAAGGAAACCTTAATATCTCCCCTTGCTCCTATGTTCATTAATAATAATAAACCACCACCTCACCTGACCTTTGCCTTCACAGGTTTGAAAGACAGTTTATGAAAATCTTTAGCATTACTGCATTTCTTCACCATTACTTCAGTACTTATAGCACCTTCAAGAATCCTTAATGTTACAACGACAGCTCTTGATCTTCCTCCAGAGCTATGTGTAAAACAGCAGTTACAAGAAAAAAACCCTTCGCAAGAGGAAGGTATACATAAAGGCAGTCACCACTGTTTACTTTTTGTCTTCTGTTTGATGCTTAAGTGGTACTGCACCAGATTGCAATGGGCATTGATACTCCATCCTTTCATAATTGACAGGACCATAGGCAAGTGTTAAAATATTCTGTGTTGCTGTGATTGTAGTGCTGATCGATCACTCTCCAAGGCTGCAGGAAAAGCTGGCAGTTAAAGTCACTGCATAGAGCAATCATAGCAGCACTGACAGGCTGCTGTCAAGCAGGCAGGGGCAGTCTGGAGACAGATAGCAGAAATGCCAAATCTGAGACAAATGCTCTTGGAATATGTAATAAATCATATTAGCTGTCTGATGCTTCTCCTTGGTATATTGATCGTGATTAAAATAAACTAATTAGAATCGTAATCATGACGCAGTGATACAGGAAACAAAGATGTGAGCTGTGCAACATAATCATGAAGTGTTTTTCAGCAGTCAAGCCAGATCATTTTCTGTCTTGTCCATGTATCAGCCAATTACAGGAACCAGTACATTTTGCATCAGGCTATATAAATGTCAAACAGAATCACAGATATATAGCCTTCCTCTCTTAACAACTACACAGAGGTGCTATATTAAGATCTCAATTTGGACTGCACTACCAGAGAAGCTACAAGAGCCATTTGAAGGTGAAGTGTAGAAAGCAGATTCCACCTGTAGCCTCCTGCAGAGGTACAGGAGACATGTATGCAGTCATGGCCTCCCTGCATCTCTCAGGCCAGGAGCCAGAGATGAGGACAACCGAGAGCCAGACACACCAGGAGGTACATGGGACTGCTCTGCAGCAGGAGGGACCTGCAGGAAGTCACTGCCTTGCAATGGAGGGTTTACTTCAGTGACTTGACCAGGTATCTATCTATAATAATTTTGAGATAGCCAGGATAAAACAGCACCGGTGATTCTGCTGGATATGCAGGAATTTGTATTTTCTTGCATTAAAATTCTATTAAATCATATCATACTATTTTGATATGCATTTGCCGATTTTGTGACTTCCCATATCCATCCAGTACAACCTGAAATATTTAACACTTTTCTATGCCATATCATGCAGAAGACAATAGAGCACAATCATATTTAAGTTAGCGTGCATAGTTGGCTAAGCAAATATCCTTATGCATACTAGGAAGACCATGATAAGTTTCAGCAACCTTTCAGAACTCCTGGGATAACTCCCAAAACCAGCTCTTTTGAATTTCTAGCACCCAAGTATTTTCAGTCCCTAGTATGGATATCCAGGATACACAAAATGAAAGGATTTCCCAATGTTTGGTTTGAACAGGACCTGAGGAATAACTTGCATCTGGAAGCAGATGCCATGCGTCAGTCATGAGAAGTTTTGCATTTAACAGGATCTGTATTTTGTTCTGAACCAGTGACTCAATATTACATCTTCATCCTCTTTTCATGCCAATGTTACACTGACTTAACTCTATTAACATATCCCTTACCTTTAAATGGCTTATTTCAGATGCCCATTAAAGTAGATGAGACAGAAATCAGTGCTTCCTAGGGTTGGCTCCTAATACATTGCTGATACTGTCATCAACAGCTTAGAATAAATATTTTATTACTTTATTTAACCCAACACTTCATTTTATCTACTCAAGGTAGAATATAAAAAACATTCAGATTAGCATACAGATTTGTAAAAACATTTCAGAAGATCTATAATAAATTTAATCTGTGCTAAATGTATGGCAGGGGGATGGTAGCATTGATGTTAATCCATTCATACAACTTGAGTTATGCAATTCTACGTAAATTTCATGTATGCTAATTTCTCAGCAACTGTAATTGCCCGTTTTTAAAAGGTCACAGAATTTCATCTCCTGTCTCTCTTAATTTAGCAACCAATGAAGGCAATGTATCTTCAGGATTTTATCTGCTTGGCCAAAATATTCCAAATCATCGGCCTTCAGGAAGATTATATCTTCCATCTGTACTCAGCCATTCTGAAAAGGTGTTGATTAGTTTAGTGATTAATGTTAATAGTCACTTCTCTAGGTAGCTAAATTGGATCTAAGTGACTAAGGCATTGCTATGTGAACTGATTGAGCTCAAATCTAACTACAAAGTAATTGACAACAAAGTGGACAGTAGCTGCAACTAAAAAACTGGTCTGAAGCAAAATTAAAAGAGTGGCAGCAATTCAAATAAGTTGTCTTCACAAGACATGCAGATAAAATTGAACCTTAAGGGTTCAATTATAGAGACTGCATAACACTAGGCAAGAATGTGAGTAACCCTACCTGATCTGAAGCACAGAAAGAGCCTGACAGCCCTAAACAAATGATGACCTTCCTTTAACTTTCTCTCTACTGCTGATCACAGCCTCTCTGGAACATAGCCTGTCAGGCTCAAGACTCCATCCTCATCCTCCTCTCTCTCCCTGAGCCCTTGTAGTGCAGCATCTTCAGCGTCCCCAGGCTGCAAGGCTGGATGTCATTGTGTGTGGGGGAACAAAGGGAAAACAAAGGAGTTTGCTATGTAAATACAATTTAGCCCCAAGAATAACGGTACTGTTTCTAAACTTGATGTTTGTGGTGGTTAGTAATCAACTGACATAAGTTACTGGGTGACAAGGGTAATGACATTAACTCAGGGAAAAATAAGACTATATGAAATACACATGGCTTTATCTATATCGCATTCTGTCCAGTTAGTCTCAAGATCAAAAAAGGAACTGTTTTCTGCATCACAGGAAGGAGCACTACAGAAACATTCCCCATGATTTTTATAATGGCATAACTAGACTTATATCACAAAAATCAGTTCAGTGTAGACAACCTATTAAGATCAGGGAATTAATTTAATTGAGGTAAAGACCTACACTTTGGCTTTCATCAGTTGGGCCACAAAGAAAAATGAAAAGAAAAAATTAGAAAATGAAATTAAATGTATACCTGAATATTTAGAATTTAAAAGGCATATTTTTTACTGGCATGCTTTCCTTTTGCAATTCAAAATTTTAGATTTTGTAACAGATTTATAGGTGGAAAAGTTGAGGTCAATGAAGCTCTACTGGTGTTCATCTACCAAACTGGTCGTGACGACCACAAAGATAGAATTACACAAATTATTAAAATGGAATTTAAACCTTGAATTGTCAAGGTTTGGGGTTTTGGTTTGTTTGTTGTGTCCCACTCTCCCAAACCTACAAAGAACCAGTATTCAGCTACTTAATTCCAATGAACAGATCAATTTTCCCAAGTACAACAATAAATCCCTCCACAAGTCCATAAATCTTCCAGTCTGTTTCGGATCTAGATGAACCAAAATGCAAAAGGTATTTGCCTTTATATAATGAACATTAACTTTGTTTTTCTTCAAGTCACATTACTACAGAGAAATGGAAATCTGGGAAACTTGTTAATCTTCTTTCCTTCCTTCTCTTTGCTTCATATTGGCATAACCTTTTCTGGCAGTAGTGGGAATGCCAACATTATGTGTTTCTAATAAAAGAAAGAACCTTTTTCAGATTGTACACCAGATGCTAAGCATTTCTACAAAGTTTCATTTGAGAATTAATGCGCTTTCTTCAACGTTTTCTGTAGCTTTTTTTTTTTTTTTTGCATGAGAGTCTTTTAACACGACAAAACAAGTTTCAAAGAGTCACCTGAAAGACTTCTACGAGCTCTGATAAGGCTTCTCCAACTTCACATCAGACTAGAACTCCTCCTGTGGTAAGGAGGGAAAACATTGCTGTCAGTGAAACTCAGCCATTTTGTATGCAGAATGAAACGTTGGTCACTTCAAGAGGCAGAATTATTATACCAAAAAAAACCCAACCAAATCCTACCTCAAAATCTGTCCCTACAAATTGTTTAAAAGCATAAGTCTCCCACAAGTTAACTGTTTTATAAAAAGGTCTTGGCAGGTGCCTTATTTGGGAATGCACAGGCAAACATGTCAGGTATCAGAAGCCAGCTGGAAAGGGATACACCTCTACAGCCAAAATGTTGTTTTAATTTCTGACTTCTTATTGGCCTTTATTTCCATTTGTGAAACTGTAAACCCAGTGTTTCATTTTCTGTTATGTCCTTTTGGAGTGTGGGAATCACTGATATTATAAGGCAGTTAGTGATTAAATTTTCTTTCAACTCGATTATTTTGCTTATTTTTTTTTTCTCTTTTAATCCTTCCCTTCACCTTTCCTCCTTAACCTTTAATATTCTATTAATACAAAATTTTAAAGAAGCCAGTGATGTTTACCCTTACCATTTCTTTTTTCTTGCTCTTATCATTTAGAAAATAGTGGTGTTAAAAACAGGTAATACCCATCTGCACATAAGAAAACCACAGCAGCTGGCAACAGCCAGTTCTCAAATAACAGCTCTAAAATGGCTGTGAAGAGTCTTCATTGCCACCTACATATTCCAAATAAATGCAGATACTCCCAGCCTCAAAATCACTATAAACTCTATCAGCTGGCAACAGAGACACAGTACTTCAAAGACTGGAGTGAGAGGAGGAAGAGCAAGCATTAAAAAAATAATGATACAAACAGCAAAGAGGCAATGCAAAATTTTCATTTCAAGGATCCTAATTGAGTATGTTTCAAAATACTTGGACTAAAAGCCTGTGACATGAGCTCGCAGATGACACAATTGCAAAAACAGCACACAAAAAAGATTTATTTAAACATCAGCATTTTTGATCAGAAAAAACATGTTGCCATTGTGAGAAGGTATTTACTGTAATTTTTACAACTGAACGATAACATAGTGAAAATTTAACAAAAGAATTGTGAATTTCACATGAAGAATTTCTCCCCTCCCTCTCAGAAATTACGAGAGTTTGTAGCAGAGGAGCTGGATCAATAATCAGACAGTGGATGGGCAAAAATACCTCCCTACCTCCGAATGAACTTACTGTCTTCCTACAAAAAATAACCATAGCTGGAAAATCTCAGATGTGCACAACCATAACCACCAGATTTGTAGGCTTAATGAATAGAGTGATTATTGCTTTCTTTTCCAATGAAAACCAGGAAATGCAAGAATATTTATCAACAGAATGTACCAGAATCCATGTAAATTTTGGTGGAAAAAAAATCTACATGGGGAAACACCCTTTTTCTGCCTTTTAGTGGCATAATTGCATGGTAAGGGTAGTAATTGATACAGGCCTGTTCTCAATAAAATATTAACATCTTGTCAGAAAAGTCCATTCACAGTTGAAATAAAATGCAGTGCAGAGAGGACCTGAAAAATGCTCTTCACACACACAATATTTCTCTTTATCCATGTTAGTTTTTACCTAATTTTTATTTTAAAACATTTTAATAACCTTTCAAACAGAAATAACTATGGAACAGGATGTAATTTGTGTGTAGAGGAGAGTGAAGTATGTCCTGTTCTTCAGCCAGTCTCCAAGGCCTCATAACAATGACAGTTTGTGAGTATAGATAATTACAGATGTAAATTTGCACCAGCAATGATACATATGCATGATTTATGGCATTTAGGTGTCACACACTTCCTGTGTAAGTGACAGAAATTGCATTCAAAATAGTTACAGGTGCCAAATGATGAAAATGACAAGCAGAAAAGGGAATATCAACTGATAGCTAAGCTCCTGTCTGTTGAGGAGTAGCACTTGCTGGCAGGAATACCTCATTTGAAAAACTTGCTCTATATAACTTGGAAATTAGATAACAGGTAAAAATACTTGGTGTTAAGTAAATTAATCAACTCAAGTGTCTAAATATTTATACCCAAATATTCAACTTGGTGAACATATGAGATTAGCTTCAAAGGCAAAATGTTTCAGAATGACCTGGATGTGTAGATTCCCCCACTGTTCCCTTCAGTTCAATGCCTTTCTTTTGCAGACAGTCATGCCAACATCTAGCTTAATTTTTTAAAGACAGTATTTGTATTAAAAGGAAGTGAGCAGAGAGAGACAGAGCACCTACTTTGGCTCCTGGCTGGGAACGGCAAAACCAGGTGACCAAGTTTCATTACTATTCCCTGGCAGTAGTGTATCCAGCTGGCCTTTGTGCCTCAAAATGTGAGCAGAAAGAACAGTAAGTTACTTTTACCAACAGCATAGGTACCTATATTAGTAAATACAAGCCTGAAGATAATCCTAAATTAATCCTAATAATGACCAATAAAATTAGTTTGAAATTTCATAAACACAAGCTTAACAAATTAGTCTGCTTTTTACCGACTAATTTATGTGTTCACACCATAACTAACACAATTAAAAAGCATACATGAAAAGCTATGGTAGAGCCAGTCATGTGATACTTTAGTTTTCTTTCTTTTCAGTGGTTGTAATTGAATTCTTTTATAAAGTGTCATTCCTTTCTATCAGCAGATCTGGAATGTATTACTTGTTGTGGCGGCAGTGTAACCCCACCTGCCCTTCACCTGAAAGATGGCAGACTGATAAAAAAAGAAATTAGCATTGCTACTCTACTGTATTACACTGATTATCTGAATAAAATAAAAACAAACTATGATTTTTTTTCTAGCGCTCTCAAAAATGCATCATTCTTCACTCTTTGGTGGTATAGAGAAATGTTAGCTCGTGCTAAGTGAAAAGATCTGGCATTTTCACTCAGCTGTGCAAATGTTACATGAACAACCAGAAACATACGGTCTGAAAAAAGTAACACATTATGAATACTATGTTGCGATTTGCCCATAAATAATATACCATAGCATGAGTTACTATGGAAACTATTTGGATTTGAGATAATTGGGTTGGGGGTTTTTTTCTGCTACTAAAAAAAAAAATATTCACATATTCATGGCATTATCAGCTAAATTTGATTCCAACCTGCTTGCTATTTTAGGTATTGCTCCCTTCTCACAAATGACACCAGGATAAAGCATTTTTGACTCAGCAAGCTTTTCTGAGGTCACTTACTCCACAGTGTTTAAACAAACAAGTAACATTTAGAAGGAAAAAAAAAAAAAGGCAGATCCTTTACCTGGAAAATGCTCAAGTTGGACAAGTTTTGTTGAATAAAACATTTCTTCAGGAATGTGTCTTGTTTCCATCTATGGTACATTCTCTCAATTTCTGTAAAAATATTACATACCTACAAGAGTGAAATGCAAGATGGTTCCTAACATAGTGGGTTAAGAGGTGGTGCAACAGTGTTCAAACATCAATCTGCAAGTGTGCAAAATAGAAACATCACGTAACCTATTGCTTTAGCTGAAGGAAAAAAAAAGAAAAAAAAAGCATTTTGTTTCAGCTTAATAAAAAGCAGCAGTAAATATTTTTTAAAAAATTTAAATCTTCTCATTATGTAATTATGGCTTTGTAATGGTCCATATAATTGAAATTTATTTTTAAAGATCAGACACAGGAAGGAAGAGAATCCACAAAAAAGATTTTAAGAATCATTACTACTCAAAAAGAGCATTTTCAAGGTAATATTCAACTGTGTTTGGAAAGTTCTCTTGAACAGAAAAGTAATTCAGTGAGTTTTTAGTTACACAGTGCCACAAAAACATTTCTGAAGCTACTTGCAGAGGGCAGAAATAACATAACATTCTAAGGAAACCAATAAAGAAATTGGTCAAAGTTAATCAGTACCTTCTCTATATTGAATGCATTTGCATATAGCAGGTACACACATATATATGTATGTGTGTACACATAAAATAAAAGGGGATTGAAGACAGGCAAACAACCCATAGCACTCAGCAAATATTTTCTCACATTACTCTTAGGCCCTTTTGCAAAAATGACTGTTTTCATACATAAAACCCCTTAAGATTAAAATTAACTCTCTCATGAATACTTTTTGTTTCACTTGCATGCTTTTAAGCTGAGTAAACAAAAATAGAAGTGACTGAATAAAAATATTATTATTAAAGCAGCATGGAGGGTTTAGAGCTCTCGTGTGCATTTAGTCCTTGTGATTTACCTTTTTTTTAAAATAAAGCAAATAGTTAACCAGGGACTGGTTTTGTACAAAGCCTACTGGTGATTTTTGTAGGGGTTTTTTTTGGAAGGATTTCTTTGGTTTGTTGATTGGTTTTTTGGTAGCACATTTTTTATAGCTGAGCTTCTCACTCTGCCCTAACAGCTCAGGAACACACAGGGCCAAAATCCACAATCATTTAGCGCATTACAGACATATTTTTCAAGGCAAAATTGACCAGGGCTCAGGTACGTGAAAACAATAATTCACAACTCCACAAGCCACAGCCTCGCTGGTTTAGAGCGTGAGTGGGATGTCAAACCATCCCTCAGCACAAGGCAGAAATTTGTCCACACAAGATTTAACATATTTCTGCACTGGATATTGATCAGTGAAACAGTCTGTTTTCTGCCTTGTGCAGAATATGCAACATTTTAAAAAAAATTTTTAATTGATCCTTGATATGCACAATAGAAGGCAGTTATCCCTAAGATTTTTTTAGGAGAATTATCAGAGAGTGTGATGCCTCATTTGCTGGATAATAAATGTTCCATCATGGTAATAACTGCAGGGAAGGGTATGTTTTTGAAACAGCTTTTCTAGCTGGAGAAATGGATTAGAGAGATTACCATTTCATCAAAGTGGCAGAACAGTTGAGAGGAAATATGGAAGGAAATTTTTGTATAATTTCTGTAGAGTTGCTATTTGTCAAACCCCACTGGCATCAACCATGCTATATCTTTTCTTCTGATGCAATCACATCAAAAAATGTAAAGTTTCTCTTTAATATGCATGTGTTGGAATAAAAGAAGAGACATATAATTCCAATTTTTTTGAATTGTACTGTCATCTAGAAACGCACAGACAATACTATAATTTTTATTTCAGTTTATAAGTCTTTGACAACATTAAAGAAATTTCTTTATCTTGATCATATTTTCTATTGCAGATTTTTAAACTAACTTCATACCATAATTTCCAGGAAGGTACTCAGTCTGGTGTATAAATAAGAAACACATCGATTCTTAGACATGAAATTCACATATAGAAAACTTGAGAGGTCTGACATTCTTGAAGAATAATGGTGATTAACATGCCTGGACTGCATTCAGTCAAGAACCACGTTAATGGATTTTGGAGAAGGCATTCCTATCGACCCATGCAACCCTGTAGTGAAGTCATTAAAGAAAAAGAAATAACCAATAAAAGGATTTGCTGCATGTAAAAAAGGTAGGGGCTAAATTAGAACACAAGAGCTTAGAAGCCAGGCCATACAGGTTTTTCCAGAAGTGTCTTTATTATGTTCTGTTTCTCTTATCTCCCCTCACCCCAAGTTTCAAACAAAACACATTTTCTTTACTAATTCATATCCAAAAAATAGAACGAGTTGTAGTATGATTTCCATATGTTGTTCAAGTGAGATTTGAGAGGCATCCAGAAGCTTAAACTGGTGGAAATTCTGTCTAGTGCCAGAGGAGCTGTGTCTGCTAGAACATAAAATGTCTGTGCTTGGGATATAACATAAGTGTGGTGAAGATTAGTGTACCAGAGGAGAAAACTGAAAAGAAAAAGGAAAATACAGAAAAATCACATAGCTTATCACTCAAAGTTTTGAGAATCAGCATATGTAACAGCTTATCTGAATAATCACAGCTCTCATGCATTTTGGATTGGCCATACAGAGAGCTATATGCAGGCTTCGGAAAACTAGACATCAGGGAACAAAGACTGCAATTCCTTTGAAAATTTACTAATAATCAAAAGGATCTTAAAAATTATGGCATAGAGGCATAATCACTTTTAAATGGTGTTTGTCAGAAACTTTTATGAGGTGTCCCAGGCCTTTAGCTCCTCGTTAAAAGGCTACAGCATGTTTGTATTTTGTTTCATTATTTGCATAATGTAAAAATATTACCTAGCAATTAATGTATGTAGATTATATCACAGTGACACTTCCTTGCAGGGAAGTGTTTCCCTGCAGAAGTGTTTGTTATTGTGTCTATAATTAAGCAGCTTTTCCTGTGCACAGCCTGGTATCTAGGTGCCTCTGTAGACAGTGTTTAGATCTCTGCTTACACAGGACACGCCATACTGTGCAGCTGTAGTTTTCCAATTGTCTCCATGACTTGAAACACAAGTCTGGAAGAATACAACCCAAAGTAACCAGGACAGTGTGTTATTCCTGGGGAACACTGTGGGATACTCACTTTCCCACATCCTCAGCAGGATGCCAAAGGAGGGATCACATGCCATGCAATATTAACATGATGTACACCTTTAAGGTTGAGGATTAAGCCTGACAGATGAACAGAGTGCAATCCTATCCTCAATCCCTGCATCATCTGCAATGCCAGACCTACAGCAGTTATAAAATAGGGCTAGCCTGGAATGTGATATGGTTTTGCCTGCTGTTTAAGTCGATAAGATCTTTCATCTGGTTAAATTAATATTTACACAAGCTTATAGGGGAAACAACAAAATTCACACCACAGTACGTGATCTCCCCCCAGCATTACCTGAGAATGACAGAGATCAAATCCCACAAACTTTCAGGTGTCCTCTTTGTTACTCATACATGCCTTCTCACAAAACACTCAGATGAGTAAACTCATCAAAGGACATTAATTATTCCTTCCCAAAACCAAGAAATTTCGTTGCGATACATTGTGGGATAGTTTCACAACACTACAATTCAACAACTCAAAATCTGCACAGATATGCACTCAATTGGTCCCTTTGATCTATGAGACAGCAATGGAAAAAAAGGTGCTTTTGCTAATTTGTGAAAAATTCAGCCTCAGTTCTTTGGTCAGATGGCTTTTTTGGTGTCCAGGGATCTCAATCTGGATAAGGGAATTGAAATAATCCCTGCTTTTGGACAGCCAGTGCAGACTTTGGTGTGAAATAATTTGTGACGTATCAGTGTTTTTCTATGCCAAGAGCAATGCACCTAGATGGTTTCAGGTTTGGTGGGGGTTGGGGGTGGGGGAGGAGGAGGGAAGTTGTCAAATTGCCTAACTTTTTAAACTAAAACGTTCATAAAGCTTTATCTGAAATAAAAGAAATTAAATTATTACTTGAACATAATGCATCATTCAAGATCTTTGTGTTCTGAGGAGGAATACTTTTACATAGCTGTGGTAACGTGGCAATATTTACCAGGTTTTCAGATCTTTTTAAAAGGGAGACCACTCTAAGAAAATTAATAGATATATTAGAAAAAAGTAGGCTAAAAATCAAGCATTTTTGATAGTTTTGAATCTCTAATCCTTCACAGCTTTTGAAAAGTATGTTTCATTATTTAATTTCCATAACTTGCCAGCTTTACATATTTACTATCTTCTCTCATCAATTCTTCTGATGCCATAGAATGACAAAAATTTGTCTAGAATAAAGTAGCAGTTTTGTTCTTATTAAACCAGCACTGGTTTTAATTGGCTTAAAGTTCAATTGGAAAAACACATGTCTCCATTAACCAACTGTTTGCTCTAGTAAGAGAACTTTTATAGGCAGGACATGCACTGCCAGACGTGTACAAAGTGTTTCTGCACATATATAGCTTTTGGCAAGACAGATTTTCTTGGGGTCTTTTGCTTGTGTTTTTTCGATGCTTTTCCTTCTATAGGACTATCTAGAAAACTCAAACTGATTGCAGGGTGTATTGGGCTGAAGGACCTCAGGTTTCTGGGCTGGTTGAGCATCTGCAGACCATCAGTCATTCAAAAGTTCAAGGCTCGTGCAGCACTATTGCAACACCATTTTATCAGATCATCCAAAGATGAGCTGTCCACAGTTTGAAGCACACCCAAGGACTCAAAGCTTATGAAATCCACAGACATGGTTATGGCTCAAGATATTTTTCCAGGCAAAAGAAAACTCCATTGGGAAAACGGTGATGCTGAAAGTGCCAGGCTGTCCCTGGGTTCTCTCCACTGCACTCATGAGCTGCCTCCTTTGAGAGAAGAATATCCACAAGTGAACCAATGGAGTGGATTCAAACATGGATCTCATTTTCCAGCATGGCACCTATGAAACATGACTGCAGTACAGAAAAAAAAAACATTCACTGTTGCTACATATCATTCTGTTATCACTGGTCCCCTGAGGCATGAAAACACCTTTGAAGTCTTTGCCAAGACAAAAAAATTGCAATAAATATAACACTGACAACAGCCTGCATGCTAGAAACAGGAAAAAGTGCAAAGCTTGAAATTCACAAAGCATTCCCTGGAAAAGAAAGTCTGCATTTAGAGAGACCAACAGCCCATGTTCTGGTGGCCAGCAGTTCTCTGTCAGGAGAGTTCCTGTCAGCTCCACTTCCTCCCTTCTTGGCAGAAATTGACACTGCTCAGGGTCTCCTGTTCTGCTGGCAGAGAGGCAAAGCTTCAGATTCTTAATTCAGCCACTCTTCAGGAAAATACTATACTTCCTAAGAAGCTGGGAACTTTTACTTAATTTGGATATACTGCCAGCAAAGTAGCAATGTAATATGTAAACATGGCCTCTCCTAAAATCCTCAAACTAATATTTTGCTTTCTATCTGCAAAGAGATTTCTAAGCCCTCATGAGGTGTATGCTACCCTCCTTTAACTGGACACGTAAATGTGTGGTTATGGGACTAGGCACAACAAAGCCATGCAGCATAATTTGTTGAGCTCAGACTTACTAACAGAAAAGTAAAATTCAAAGTCAAAAGTTCTTCAATTACTGCCACTGTGCTTAGCTAAAAATTTGCCATATATTTATGGCTAGTAACCACTCATGAATGAACACCAGCCAAGATAATAAAAGGAAAACAAGTTTGCCCAAAAGGATTATGAAGACCTCACCCTCCAACAGAAGCTATGAATAGGATTAAAGGATTAGTTAAGCAAACAGTGGTAGCAAAAATGGTTGAACCAGCTTTTAAACACCACCATAAGAAAAGGTGAGATAAACTGGCTAGAAATATCACAGGTCTAAGCCAAGGGCCAAAACCCACACTGCTTCTGGCTCCCAGAAGAGAGACCTGAGGAGGATGGCCAGGAAAGGATAACTACAAATGTTCAAGTGTTACTTTTACACACAAATAAAAGGCTTGAATGATCAGTTGAGACTGCTTTAATAACACAGTGAGTGTTTTTAATCCCTTGCTGCTTATATATACAGAGCTAATAAATAGTTAACTACCTCTTTTTCTCTTCTAGGGCATATCAGGTCACAGACATCACTCTATAAAAGTTTCGTGAACACCTCGCCCTCATTACACGATCAAATGCATGGACTTTTCAAAAGAAACTATAATGTATGCTTCTTTCCACAGTACAGCCAGGTAGGCACATGCATAGCTGTGAGACAGAGTATTCCCTAGAGCGGCTATGGAATGAGGAAAATACAAAGGAGCTTGGTATTAGGGCAGCTGGAAAAGAAGACTACAAAATAATTACAAGAATCTCTGAAATATCACCAGAAAACAAATCTTCTTCCTCACAAAGATATAAAAGTACAAAGTCTACAATGATTTTTAACACATGATTTCCTTCTTTCCCTCAATATTTAATCATTGAAGGACACATCATAAATTCAGTTATTTTTCTGGTAGTCTTTTCTTTATGTATAAAAGCCAAATAACTCTGCCTGTAGTTCCACCCATCTGGATAGTTACACAACAGAATGTGACTCTAAAACACAGTAATAAAAAGAGCAAACCTAACATACAATACTAAAAACAGCATTCTAGCAAAGGATGACATAAAAGGAAAATACATAAAAATATCGCAATTAATACCAATGTTAATTCTTCACAAAAATTAATGCACTAAATGAATAGCACAGCTAGTTATCTAAGGCGCCCTTGTTGTGTCAGCTAACCACACTGTGACCACAGAGCCATTTGATCCTGCACTGGTCACTCAAAGCATGTCAGCATATTTTCCATCTGACTGATGATGACGGAATTAAATTATGCCCAACATGCTAAAAACAGACATCCTTTGATTTCAGCTTCTGGCAGCCTAAACAGTACCTTGCTCATCTTCTCCAGGGAAATCTTTAAATCACAGTCACCCTTTTGGTTCCTTTCCTGTTCTTCTCTTTCTGCCCCAGTTTAATGGCAAGGATGCTTAAAGATAGAAATGTCACAGGGCTTTTGCAGAAGTAAAATGTAGGCTCTTGAAAGTTAACAATGCATTCAGTCAGATTTCCTGACTTTCATTTCACAACAAAGTTGGACAGCCACAAATGTTATGGAAACATCATCAAACAACAGAGCTACAAAGCTCCTGTTCAGTTTTGCAGTTACCAAAGCTGAGAAGATTTAAGTAAGAGATGAAATATCCTTTGTTCCCACACATACTATCCACATCCTGCATAGTATCTCTAGCTGTTAAAATAGTGATGAAAGACCCTTGAAGGGAGTAATCCTACTTTTTTTTTTAAACAGATCTGATGCTGATTTGATTTTCATTTCCCCAGATATTAATAAAGGAGTTATTACAATGCAAATATATATAGTGTATAGAGAATATACCAGAGCAGGTCACTGCCAGAAGATTTATACTACTGCCCATCTCTGTAATAACTTAGACCTTGCTGTCTAAACATGACAGGCATGTGAAATCTAAACTAGGCTGCATGAATGAGCTTCCTGCAACAAAAATCTATGAAAGCTAATTGCAAAACAAAGAGAGTAATAGGAAAACCTTTTTCTAGGTTGTGGTATGGATTTTTCTTAGTCAGTTGAGTATCTCCATAAGTCAAACAAAGCACACATAAAAAACATATGGCTCCAAAACCTATAGGCCAATGTGCATCAAAAAATGAAGCACTCTTATTTCATACTGATGACTGATGGGTTCAATTTCCCATCACAATTATTTAAAGTTCCTAAAAGCTGTCAAGGACAAGTTGGACAATGGACTCAGTTTGTTCTTTATCTGTGGTAATGTAAATCAAGAAAACCCCCCAAATTCAACTATCTCCCAGGTTTCATTCTTGTATCACTAATAACAGTTTTCAATCAGCATAACTTTGAGAAAAAATGAGCCACGTTCTATCAATCTATTTGAAGAATCTTCTCTTCACCCTGCTCCATTCTATAAGAAAGTTCACAGAAGCCTTTGTGTCCATCAGTTTCTCATATGTGTGCTTACAATTAAAGACTAAAATAGAGAAAATGTGCTTCAGCCACAGGTTACTGATGCTTTAAGGCTTTATTTTCCTCTTTCTTTGGGATTCAGACTGCTGATAGTTACAGTGAATTTGACCTCAACTAACTTGCTCTAAGCCCATTTAGGTGACTCTACAGTTCCTTTATCAGTGAAATCAAAACTTCTGCCACTGACATATGGCAAATATCACCTCAGCCCCATCTCTTCTCCACCAATACCTGATGCATAGCATAACAGACATAATATGCTCTTTACTGAACATATCATGAAAAAACAATCATATTTTCTTTTTTTCTAAGGACCACATAAAAGAACAAGAACACATACTTTGTCTAGCTAAATTATTTCTAATGAGAATAACAGAGTTTAAGAAAACTAATTGCTTCCTAGTGCAAACCAGGAATTAGTGGCCATCCCAAGCATAAAGAAATCTCTAACCTGCATCTGTATGTGATAGCTTAGCTTCTGTAAGGCTGTGATATTAGGTTTATAACTTTTAATATATTTTAATAGCCATTTAAGATGAGATGAGATTTTAGAAATTCCACTGCTAGTTGAGTGACAGTTGAGTACCCCTTTCAATTTTGCCATGTAAAAAGACATTTCAAGAAATGGTGATTTGCCTTGCTTGTAGTTTTGGATGCATTGACTGGAAGACAACAAAAACATGAAGGGGGAGTGGAGAACATTCCTAATTTTCAATTTTTTTTTGGTTTGATAAGGCTGTATTTTTACACTTTAAGGGAAAAATTCTTATAACACTTGGCACATAAAATCCTGGCCAGATTTTTGTTACAGCTCAGCATTCAATTGTTCCTATTTACAGAATTTACAAACACATTTTCAGGTTTCGAAATAGCTCACATATTTGTTCATCAGTGAAAGCTCTCCAAATTTCAGATCCTAAAAATTACCCAAATTCTGAATGAAAAATTTATTTATGCTGTTTAAAAAAAAATGGGGGAGGAAAGTTGCCAGTTAGACTCATCTTTTTGTTCCCTGGTTATTTACCGAAATTTAATTTTAGCCAGAAATTTCAAACCATATCTCATTTTCAGTGGGGAAAAATGTAACACTATTCTACTGAGTCTCAAGTGTATTCATTGGAGAGACATTCTAATAGGACTGATTCTAAATGAACTTTCCATTCATTTTACTTCACACTGAAAGCATATCAAACTTTAAGAATGAAATAGGTTGCCACAACATACTTGAAATTTGTGGACATTTGATAATTCTCCCTGGGGAGAACGACCTGTGGGCTGAGATGCTGAACATGACCCAGCAATGTGCACTTGCAGCCCAGAAAGGCAACTGCACTCTGGGCTGCATGCAAAGCACTGAGGCCAGCAGAGCGAGGGAAGGGATTCTGCCCTCTGCTCCACTCTGGTGAGACCCCACCTGCAGTGCTGCATCAGCTCTGGGTTGGAAATACAAGGACATGGACCTGTTGGACCAAGTCCAGAGGAGGCCACCAAGATGATCTGAGGGCTGCAGCTTCTCTCCAACAAAAACAGGTTGAGGGAGCTGGGGCTGTTCAGCCTAGGGAAGAGAAGGCTCTGGAGAGAGCTTAGAGCACCTTCCAGTACCTAAAGGGTGCCAACAACAGGGACTTTTCACGAGGATGTGTATTGACAGAACAAGAGGGAATGGCTTTAAACTGAAAGAAGGAAGATTTATATTAGATACTAAGAAGAAATTCTTTACTGTGAGGGTGTTAAGACACTGGCACAGGTTGCCCAGAGAAGCTGTGGATGCCCTATCCCTGGATGTGTTCCAGGCAAGGCTGGATATAGCTCTGAACAACCTGGTCTAGCAGAAAGTGTCCTTGCCCATGGCAGGGGAATGGAACCAGATGATCTTTACAGTCCCTTCCAACCCAAACTCTTATGAGACCATAAACATGTGATAAATGTATTGCATAATAGACAATAAAGTAATATTAGAAGTAGAACACTCTTAATATATTCAAAGAGTTTTGTGGGAAAAAAAAGAACATTGGCTGGAACACTGAAGAGGTGAGAAAAAGAACCCTTTATGGTCACTGATATTTACAGGGAATGTTCTTAAACACACAAAATACAGTTCTGAACCAAAAATGTTAATTTCATTGCATTACAGTATAAACAAACTTAGCCTCTCTCACTTTTAATCAGTTTAATACCTGAGTCTCACCAGTCAAAAAACCCCCAATTATCCATGGATATTTGGTTAATAAATATGAAAATCATTCTATGACATATGGCGGGATTTTATGGATCCCATTACCTGTAAAGTAAGGTCTTAGATCCTGGAAATAGCTGTATCAACTAGTAAACTTGCAAGTGTTCCAACTAAATTTGAAAAGAGTTCATTTCCTTCCTCTGCTAAAGCCAGTGCCAGATTTTTAATTATTCTACAACAAAAGTAAGATCTGGAAGTGACTAAGTAAAAGGCTTTTGTTTGTTTGTTTTCAAATCAAAGATAATAAACATTTCTGGTAGCAAGAAAAGTGAAGCCCTGTAGCCATGTGGTTTTGAGGATTCCTTTGTTCCCCTGTATGTGATTAGTTGTTTTTGAAATATGCACCCTGCTTTACCTGAAATCTATTGGTGTGTTCCCTTGCCTGTCTTCCCTTCAGACCTCCCGGGACCGGCTCCAGGAGAGCCAGCCCCTCCCCCTTCCCTTCCGTTACAAGCCGATGCCGGCAGGAGTTTGGGGTCTCCATCTTTGAGCCTGCCAGCTCTTACTCCTATTCCCTGCTTTCCTCCCCCTTTCCCTCCCCTGCACCCCATCTAAGGACCCTAATAAACCTCCCTGGCAGACCTGGAGATGGCATCCAGTTTGTTCTTTCGTCTCACTACATTTCCTGCTAGAATTTCTGTGGCCAGAGACCCACGCCACACTACACGCCCCAGGGACCTCATCTTGTGAGGCCGCCGCCGCCTCCTGCCGTCCCCCAGCAGAGAGAAACATCAAAGCACCTCTGACAAAATTTTGCAGCAGTAGAGAAAAGTATTTCGTCTGCCAAATGGTTTGGCTGGAAACATTACTGAAGTCTTTAAGAGTGCACAGCTTTTTCAATGTTCATCTATGCCTACTAAACTTTAATTGTGTGGTATTTCCATCTGAAAAATATTAATCACTGTGAAACTTCAAAAGCCTTTGTTGGAAAAGAGGAAAAAGTGCTAGACACTTCAAATTGTTTTGATTTGTTCACTAATCATTGTATTTGTTTCAATATTTTATTTCTACAGCAAAAGCATGGATCAGGCCCAAAAAAAGAAGTTCAAAATCTTTGCTTTAAGTCTGTCAGTGGATCTAGACTATGTTGGATACGTTTTCCTCTTCTCTTGGGTACCCTGCCATAACCTCTCACTCCACACACCAAAGTTCATCTTTACTACAAAAACCTTACTTCATCTGGTGAGAGGGCTTAACAGAACCCCTGCCTTGATACCCTCCCCTGTATTTCAGATCCTCACCAAACCCCTCAGGGTGCTGTGCATGTAAACTTATACCATAAAATAGAGCCTGACTACCTGAGTGAAATTTCTGTTTGCCTACCAAACCCTTCATATTCCAATAAAATTTACAAAAGAGGATGTAGGGATTACTGAAAGTCATACATTCTTCTGCAAGAGTTTTTTTTGCACACAGGTGAATTTCACCTACCTTTCATGGACTTTTTCTCACCTCATCCTTGATCTTAGCTAGAGCCTGTCTAGCCTCCTTACATCTCAGCTTGTACCCAGCCCCTCTATTCAAAAGCTGCTGCTAAAATTATCCCTTTCATGCTGCTAAGACCCTGCCAGACATTCATATTCAAATCAAACCCTTCATCCTCTGCTTCAAGTTCACAGCACTTCTCTTAAATACAAGGTCCAGAAAAACACAACACATTCTTAACCACTTGGCTCTCAATTTGCTCTGATTGTTTCAAAACTTTCCTTTTTCTCCATTATGCTCTTCAGACTTTCACGTCTGTTTTATTTTCTGTACTGTCGCTTAAGTTTAGTGGTCCATTTTGCTGCCTGGATATAAACTCATGAGTTCACAAATGTATATTTTCCATAAAACATATGTGCTTTAAGTCGGGGAGGTAGTGTGGGGCGGAGTTTACCCACCACCTCTGTGAGCCCACAACAAAATCTAGAAAGAATGAATCACAATTGTGTTGTCACAGTGTTCATCACATTGCTGAATGTTTTAAATTGAAAAAAAAGTCTTTTAACAGCCACTTAGACACTCAAATTTTAGGTCAACTTACTTTAAAAAAAGGAGACAGTTCAAGCAACTTCAGTCAAAGTATAATTTTTCTAAAATAATGCAAATCTTCTGCAAAACGTTTTTGTTGTAAGGAAAAAAAAACAGCTAAATAGTTCGTTTTCTTCAGTGTGTTCTTGCTTTGTTTTAATTTCTGACTCAAAAAGCTCCTGACTGTGGCAAACCAAGAACAGAGCTGACAAAAAGTAAAATAATAATGCCCATCTTAAGCCTAATTTTATACTCCTCTGATTTCATCTCCTATATCACTGAATTCAATTAGGTTACATTTATTTTCATTGAATCTATTTAATCTCTCAGTACTCATCTGTGACTGGCACAAGGCACTGTTGCCATTACCCTTCAACCGTCGCCTGCTCGCCCACGCTTTTTATCACCAAGGAAGTTCATCCTTTCCATTTCCTACCCATCAACAGCCCAGACATCAAGGCAGAGAAGAAAAAAAGAAGATCAATTAAAAAATCAGTTTTATGAAACAGCCCACCTGGTAATGTGTGTTCTCAGACACAGACTTGTGTGTCACTGAGGCTCTCCCTGCAGCAGCTTCCCGGGGTTATCAAAACAGCACTGAGTGTCCAGAGATGCTGCCCATCATCATTTTCATGCTGAAAGCTGGGAGAATATCTGTTCCTTAACGATGCTTCACTTTAATTATCAGGTTGCAATTAACACCCTGCCACTCTTTTCTGTTTGCTCTCCTTTGCTCAATTTCCTGCAAACTGATTAAATAAAAAAAATAAAAAGAGAGAGAGAATAAGGCTTCCAGAACCTTAGTTTATCCAATAACATATTTTATATCTGAAAGAACACTTTCATCTCTAATTCTTTTTCTAATTAGTTTCTGTGCCCTGAATTCAGCATTTCCCACAATTTGCCTATCAATGACATAAAGAGATTATATTTTTCATGTTGCTAGCAGAAAGTCAGAAAGTTAAATCCAATCTGAAATGATTCTAAACCTCCAGTTCATTTACCCCAGCCTTATTTCTTCCTCTTACTCCCTGATTCAGGATTTCTGTGTTACACAGCTGTTGTTGAATGCCTAGGGTGAATAGTTAGCTCCAGATATTGAAAGAAGTTTAACACTTAAGTAAAATTATGACATATTGTTAGGTTTTTACTGTAGAAAAAGAGAAAATCTTTAAAGATGTTATGTTGAAATCTTGAAAGTATTAACAAATGTTTTATCTAAGGATCAAACGTCTTTTGAAGAATGATAGGTAAAGCACAGCAGCTCTGCTGGGTTTAGCTTGCACAATTTCTCCTTACTTAATGTGTCTTTTTTTCTGCTATGTAGAATGAAGGCTTACAAACTCTCAAAACCACAGGCATTGGGGCAATTTAATTCACCAAGTTTCTACTGTAGGATTCAGTTTCCAGAAGTCCACAAATCCCTGGGAATTTTTCCATAATTCTTAGCTTTATAAATCATAGACAAGATGCAGCAGAGTTTGAAGAAGGCTGTTACATAGCAAAAAAGGCCATATAAAAATTTACAAAAGAAACCCAGAGATCTGCATGTGTATACAGTAAATTAAATAAACAAATTTTCTCTACATATGAGAAAAAAAGCTTATTTAATATTCTGCCTATATAGAAAAACAGAGTAGACCTCATAAACTAGGATGACACACCTGCTAACTCCCAGTATAGAAACTCCTATTTCCCAACAAGGAAATGTTTCAGCAGAAGAAAAAGCCTGTGTGCTTCTGAACTCCCAGAAACTTGCTGCACCAGTGAGAGGTGCTATCAGAGCACCAGCAACAGGCACCAGGCTGCAGCAGTTGTACTGTAAACAGGTGCCTTTCCAACTCGAGTCCTGAAGCACAAAGAAGCAAGAGTGGCCCAAATCGCTGTACTGTAAATTGGAAAACACCTTCTTCATTTAACCATTGAACCTTCCCATCTTCAGAAAAACCCTCTGAAGGAGATAGCTCTTATGCTGCAGTATTCAAGGTGCATATTAAACAGGGGAAAAAGTAAGAGCAGTCATGCAGTGGGTGATCTGCAGTCAATTCTATCATGTCACATGAAATGTAGTAACGTGTAATTTCATTTTTGTAGAAGCCCCTCTTCAGTAGTTTATGACCTTTCCATGGTGCATAGTTTAGGTAAAATTCAGTTACTCTAGTTCATTATTAATAAGGCTTAAGAACAAAATACTGCTTTTTTTATCCTCAGTTGAACTTTGAATAGCACCAGCTTCCTGCTGTTTGGAACAGAAAATTTTACACTGAGTAGGGAGCTAATAGGCCATCCCTTCGGCCTTGAATCCCCTCTTGCCAGGTACATAAATGCATATCCAACTGCAGTCACACAACAAGCTTCCGAAAGCAATTTCATTTGCAGAATCTCCAGCCAAAGCAAGGTTGCTCCTCTCCTTTTCAAATGCAGGAATGGCCACCTGTGGCAGTATCCTGTGCTCCTCCAGCCATGTCACCAGTTCACAGCAAGCTAATAGGAGCAAGGGGAAGCTAACTGCCTGGAATAAGAGGATAAAGGTAATGGAGCAGAAACAGAATAGGAAATATGAGACATTCTAATGCTGTTGTAACTGCCTGCGTCTAGAAATTTTTGGCCCCATGATTGTTTCATCTAAGAGTCAGACTCTTCTAAGTTAACAGAGCTGTATAACCACCTGCGCAGTGTTTGTGTTCCCTTCCCTCTGGGGAGCACTGTTCTCTTTCCGAGAAAGACAAAGATAACCTTATGTCAGTGTGACACCAACTTAGGGACTCAGCTGCGTTTCAGCCAAAACCCCAGGTGAGATTAGGCTGAGTTTGAACCTCAAAGCAAGGGTAAACCTGAATTTGTATCCTCAGCTTATGGTGGAGCTCAATGCAGGCATCCAAAAATCAATGCACTAAAGCTAAAAGCTTAGTAGGCTGGAGTCCCCCAACCTGCTAGCTCCTGATTTTTTCCACTTCTTTTCTATGACTCTGCGCAGTACTTTTCAATCAGTTACACACCAGTGTCAGAGGAAGGCTGTATATTCTCACAAACAATCCAGAGGACACGCATTAACCTGAGGAATTAATTTTAGATCTTGTCTATTATGCAAATAAGAGGTACAATTTGTTCCCATTTTCTGTGTAGCATTATTGATTTATATAACACCAGATTAGTCTCAACAATGTAATTTTTAATAAGAAAAAAAAGAAAAAGAGGTTTCAGAGTTCAAATAGAAAGGAAAACTGAACCATAGTTTTTAACAGATTTTTAAAAAGTAGGTGCAACTACAGCTGTAGGTGTGATATGAAAATTATATTGACCATACGATATGCATTTGATGCCAGTCACAGAAGTAAATTGCCTGGAATGGATGACAAAGTATTTATCATCCTAGGATTGATTATATAAACAAAATATACGTATTTTGATGTACCGAAAATGGATGGTTCCCTGGGGATTTGATTCAATGATAGACTTCTAAATACCTCCAACTGCATCCTTTCTAAAATCTACAGCAACTGATCCTTCCCAACAGAGTAGTTCTCAGCAGCCTGTTCACAGATCTCAGAGCCAGGTGTGGCTGCAGCAGAGAGGAAGGAAGGTCTCCAGCCACTCCCAGCACGGCAACCCTTCAGGACAGCTCCAGGTCCTGCACATACGCTGGTACGCACCATGCTACTTTTCTCAGTCCTTGTCCCATTTCCTTCAGATAGCATGAGTAACAAGCTGAATAACTTGCTGAAAAACACACATATAAAATCAGTTTTCCTTGCAGCTCGTGGAAAAGCTCGCAGCAAGCCAAGAGCAAAGATAAATCATTTAAACTGAGACAGCGATCGATGCAGTGATAGTAAACCTGTGGTACAGATGCTGGCATTTTAACATGGTGCTTCATCAGGGGCACACATGCATGAGTTGGGACTTCTTGCGGCTGCCCAAATAACATAGCCAGGTAGCTATGTTATTCAGAAAACATGGACAGGTGGAAGAAGGAAGAGCCCTTGAACATAAAAGAGCTGGGGAGCAGCATCAATGAGAGGAAGGACTGAATGCTTGCAAGAAGTGAGTTTTTCCTCCATTGAACACAAAAAGCATGTTCAAGCTTCCCCTTGAATTTTCAGTCCTCCCAGAAATGCAGTTCACAAAAGTGTCCTTTGTATGAGTGATTACACAGGTGTTACTCTACATTCTCATCAAAACTTTACACTCTAGCTATTAAGAACAGTGTCCGGGATCACAATTACTGTGAAGTTTCCTTAGGGACTAGATGAAAAAACAGGGAAATTAATTAAGACCACCAGACAAAACAGACAATAGCCACCCACAATCAAGAGCCTTGAATGATTTTGTATATTTTTTTCTAGAGGTATGACTACCCCAAAAATGCTGTAAGCAGAAGAGAACAAGGCTTTGACAAAGATGACTTTCAGAAAAATACAGCTAACAATAAAAAAACTGCGTAGTTTCTTAAAAATGCATTAGGAAACACCATATTTCTGTCTGCACTTGAAGCAACATCTGAGTGTCTATTATCAGTATGCAGGCTTGTCTGTCCTCCTGTCCCAGGTCACCTTTCTTACCTGCTTCCCTTGTGCCACCCTCCATGGCCTAGCCAGGACTGGTGTCCAAAGCAGGCTTGCAGAAGGAGGGAAGGCACCACAGCCAGGGCTGCAGGATGTTTTCAGCGCCAGGAGGGAACCATGGCAAATTGGTGTCAGAAAGGTCATATTTTCCATTATGATTTCAGCAGTTCTGCACACTATATTGCCCATTCTGGAGCTATTCTATCTTTTTGACAAAGGCATTCCAGACCTTTGGCAAATGAATATGGTTGGAGTTATCCTGGTCACTTAAACACAGCTGTTAATACTTTGTTGCTCTAACAGAATGCTGTGCTGCATACATACATGTGTAAGCTCTTCATTTTTTAAGGGGTTTTCCAGATTCTCCCTAATAAAATTGGTTTTCAAGATCAATTAAAAAAAAATCCAATCCCTAACACATAGTAAGATATCTAAAAAAAAAAAAATCTGAAATCAAATTATTTTGCCATCCTAAAAAATACCCTTTCCTCCCCCTCCAGTAAAGAGTGGATTTTGATTTTTTTTCATGGAGTATTTAGGAATCGTCATGCAGCTTTAGATATTCACTTTCAGAGGTTTAAATAGAAAAATTCAAAGCCTATTGGGGAACTACATGATATAAGATCCAATATCCTCCTGAGTCCAGGTTACTGTCACATTTCAAGGCTCTTTTACTCCCTATTAGCTTTCCTGCTTTGCCTGACAGAGAAGGGCACTAGAACTAGATAAATATGGGAATGCTGCACTTTTGAGGTAATGCAGCTGTGGTTTAAATAAAATTTTCACAATAAGGTAAGCAATGGAAAAGACCTGAGGCGTTATGAAATATCCATCTTTGGAGATACTCAGAGTCTGACTGGAAAATGAATCAGGTGACCTCCAGCGACCCTTCCACCATAAATTATTCTGTGGTTCTATGAACTTTGGGTTTTTGCAATCTAATAAAACAGTTGATTGAAAGGTTTGTATTTGACTGTAGCTTTGAACAATTACACTGTAAACCAAGCAAACCTGAATGTGACCAACCACAGTGAACCAGGAGCACCTCTGGGACAGCTCAAGGCAGAAGCCTCTTCACCTCTCAGCAAAATAGCTCCCACCACCAACAGAAGCTGTGCCCAGGCACCCAAAGCTGCCACCTGCTCTCCTGCCACCTGTTTCAAGTTGAAACATCTCCGCACATACAATTTTTCACCAGAAGAACATTAAAATATCATATTCCCCTTCAATGCAGGTTTCAAAATGCATAAATTGCTTTTTAACTCATTGGGACTCTGAAATGTTTTTCAAAGTAATGAAACATCTGTGTAATGTCAGTGGGAGTTCACTCAACCTAACAGTTTAACAGTTCCTTTTAGGAAGGTTCATCTATTAAGTGGTTGTTGGATCAGTTGGATAGTGAGCATGGAGCCCAGAAGGATGACAGGCAAAATGCTGCGGCACACCCATCTGCCCTCCATGTGTGCCTCCATCCACGCCTGGCACAGAGCCCTGTGTATCACTCGGGCTGATCTCCAGCGCTGATCTCACAAAGCACCATCCAGAGAGGAGGAAAAAGGCCAAACACACGGAGCTGCTCCCTGTGGCAGCATCCCCAGAAATGTTTTCCTGCTGTTTCATGCACTAAGATGCTGGCAGGTTTACATATGGCCGATACTGAAGGACTCACCACTGTGACACAGTGCAATAGCAAAGAGCTGGACTAATAGGTTCCTAAGCACCATCTGATTACTTTGGCTACCAGAGTCAGCTCCATGGACCACATGTTCTAAGAATATAAATTTCAGCTTCTCAAAATGTGTCTCTCAAACTACTTTAAATAAATAATTTTTTAAAAAAAACTGAAACCAAGCCTTTCCTATAAGGATAGGAGGGATGAAGGCAGTCTTTGCTGATGAAGACTGCCTAGCTCTTGAGCACTTTGGGTATCAATGATGTCAGAAATATTGCTTACCTATGTTGAAAGTACACTGTTCTCTAACATGTAAATCTCCTATCACAAGATTCTTACTGGGGAAAGCTATTCAATCACAGCAACAATCTGCTCATGTATAAAAAAGGGAGCTGAAAGTTCAAAAATAGTTATAAGGTACGTCAAACACAGCCAAGACATTAACCAGCCACTTGCCTTACTCTCCGGAGGGCTGTGAAATATCTAGTTTTACTGCAGGAAAAAGGAGACTAGCAATACAATTTTTTCATCTGCCTGTAATTTCTGCCTGGAGTTTAATCCTGCATATAGATACACAATATTATTCCCAACCAAGCTATCTGTTTTGCATCACAAAATGAACCATTCCCCGTTTGAAGGGGCTGTCAGTTATCCATGTTTTGTTAAGCATAAAGCAATACTTGCTATTTCAAATCCCATACTGCTGACAGTCACTTCTTAGGAATCTGAATAAAGTCACTTGAATTATTTAGAATAGTGAATAGAATGCATTATTCCATTGTTCCATTTCTACAATTAAATCAAGATAATAAATGAACTTCCAGTAAAGTACATGCTAATGTCTGACCCTGACTGAGACAGAATCAACCCTCACTTCTTTAAGGAATAAATTATGATAATCCAAAAAAACAGAGGTGAAAACCAGGGTATTTTGATAAGCATTTTAGGGACAAGAGCTGTGATACTCCAAGCAGATGGGACATGTATAAGCAAAATGTAAAACCTAGTTAAGACAGAGTTTTATTGGTATGGACCTGCTAGAGAACACATCTCTTGGATAAAACTGACTATGAACACTAATAACTGCTGCTTACATAGCCCAGAATTAATGTGTTTCCAGAAAGCAATTCAGTTGGCTGATAGATATACAGGTTTTTATTAATAGGGTGTTTACCTTTTTCGTTCAGAATTTAAGAGACACAAGATAGTCCTGGATTCTTCTTCAGCATATTTTCTTGTTAAATTTTTCATTTCCCCAAAAGTGTGGCCAACTCACAGCGCTATGGCTACTCTACGTGTGCTCCAAGTAAAAAATTTATGAGGTGTTCTTTTTTCCTCAGGCCCGTAAATCATATTCTTTAGAGACACAATATATTGCATTTTTTCAGAGAAAAGGATTTCCTAGAGACATCTGCCCCATCATAAACATATGATAGAATTAGTAATTCAATATAAAGAGAATAAACAAGTTGGAATAATGCCTATACCTGCCCAGAGATGCACAGTAACCAAGACGTAAGAGAAAACATCATGGTACTAGAAAATGAAGCTTTAAAGCAGTTCTGAAATTCTCCATCATATATCGAGATTATGTTTAAAAGGAATAATACTGTGAACAAGAAAACTGCCTACAACTTTTAGTTTATGAAACTGTCAATATTTGTGACATTTATCTCTAAAGTACCAATTTTTGGTAAAAGCAAGAAACAATTTTGTTTTATGCGTTATCATCAAAGACGAGGAAAATTTGTAACGTAACTGTCTCAAAAGATAGAATACAGATTTCAAAACCAAACATGGCACCTGAAGACAAATTTCATATGGAACATCTCACTAATGGTTTTGACATATTCAAAGGATTATACTGATCTATCTGGAGTTTGCTAAACCACTTCTACTAAGTAACTGAAGTGACTTTTTTTTTACTATCTTTACACAATTGCATTATGAATCAATACCAGTCTTTAACTTATCATTTGCTACTGTCCCCAGGCTATTGTGAATGATATTACAGCAAAGATCCATGGAAACACCAAACTATCCAAAATTGTCTGATTTTATCTTGAAACCACCCATTGGACCATCATCTTAAAAGATATTTTGAAAGCACCTCTAAAAGAAAAAACTCTATTCAGTCATGTCAGTAACTATGCTCAGTAATAAAGATTACTGGGGTAATGATGAGGTGCCTCAGAGGATAACAGTAGTCCCTGGAATGAAATGAAATTCCAGAACAATGGAGGAAGCAAGCCAGCTCTGTTCTCCAAGCCACCTTTCCTAACACACCAATAAATAACAAACCTTCAAAAACATAAAAAACATCTTGTCACAGAAAAGTATTGCAATGTTTATACAATTATCCCATGGAGAGAACATGACCGAACAAACTATATGTAACAGATTCATCACATTACTAAATGTTCTTGGGGGGAACAGTCTAAGCCACTGGTAGAACCAGAAGGAACAGTCCACGTTCAATACTTATCTAACAAAATAAAGGCTCATGATTTTTATAACATAATTTTCCTGAATGCAGAAAAAAAATTGGTTTTAGAAAAAAAAAAAATAAAGAAAGTAGATCTATAGAGAATGTAAGTAAATATGGCACAGTAACAACCAAGGGAAGTAGACCTTTACCACCAGGGAGTTGAGGAGGAAGCTAAGTGGCAATGAATACCAAATTTCCCTAACTTACCTCAGTTACAGAGTTAAAAATAAACTCTGCCAGTCCAGAAGACTGCAGTGTGTCCTGTGTTATTAGTTTTAGTACACAAACGTGACAGTTTGGAGACTATGCCAATGCCAACTCCCCAGTTCCACAATTTCATTTGACTTGTAAAATAATATTTACTGTGGACTGAAGCATTCATTCTCCAACAGCAGCTTGACACTTAGGGAGAGACCATGTCTGGAAAACCCTGACAGAGAGATCAGTGCCCACAGTTACTGAATGGCTTAACCCCAGGAATAGAATGGATTTACTACCAGAAAAGCCATTAGTTTTTCAGTGAGTTTCTTCACAGAAACTTGTCAGAATAAGAGTCTGGAACTCCTGCTGCACATGCAGTAATATAAAACAGCAGTTTCTCTTCCTGCCATTCCAAATCAAATGTCAGGACTGCGTTTTAAAGATAATTCCTTTTGAGCCAAAGAATTCGTTTTGCCTCTAAAAGCAAAAGCCCAGCAAGAAGAAATTTGGAGAGACCAGACCCAAGAAATAGCTTTTGGGCAACCTGCAGCCCTCTTGAGAGGGCAGAGAGCAAAGCCAGAGCTTAGCACAAGTCAGGACATCACAAGCAAGCAGGCAGGTGTGGCCTCTGAAGGATCTATTGCAGCTGCAAGGAAACCCAGCATGGCAGCAGCCATGTACCAAAACCAAGAAAGGGCCAGCAGACCTGAAAAGCTGGTCTGATTATGCCCAGCACTCCTTGGAGGACCAGACCTGGAAACAGTAACTGGGAGCATGTGCTCCAGTTATTGTCCAGACAGCTGCATAGCTGCTCTTGTAAAAGATATTCTTACAGTTATATTTTGGAAGTATCTCATGAGGCACTTGCAGAGGGAAGATATTCCCTGAAACTCATTTTGACTTGAGCTTTCAACACCTCTTTACAGGTATCTGGTTTGAAGCAAGAAGAACATTCCCCTTAATTTTTTCCATTTTCTTCAGTGCAAACCATGTCCCACTTAGTGTCTCCCAAGGAGATGTGTTTTGCACAAACCATTTGGTCTTGTTCCATTGGTTAGCCAAAGGTGGAGGCACTGTGTACTATTTTAGCATGATCTTGCTTTCTTCTTCAGAGGTTCAAAATTATGTGCTTATGCTCTTGGGCTCTTGGTGTATTTCAAACTTCCATTTGAAAAGATATGCAAATCAAGCTTCAGTGTCTGGAGTAGCCAGTCCAAGTATTCTATTTTATCAATTTCAAAAGTCGATGCTCTGTGCTTTACCACATATTAAGTAAATCTGTCTATATATCCCTTATAAAAATTTAAACTCATGCTCTCGAGAAGTACAAGTGCTCAGAAAAGAGGGGACATCTACAGGATAAGAAATTACTAGAGCTATAAGAGTTCAGGCAATCCTTATTCTCTCTTGGCTTTTTCAATTATGCCAGGTTTGGGAGGAAGGGATTCAACCATTCCTCCAGCAGTCCATTCTGCATATAAGGCAGACACAGCAAGTCATCAATAACAAGAGGAAGAGATTTTACATCTACAACACATACTCTGACAGACTTGGAAAAGAACTATTTTTTGCATAATATTTAACCTCCTCTGCAACTATCCATTGCTTATAAAAAAATGTTTCAACCTTATTATCAGTGCTTTACAAACATGAAAAGGCTGATCAAGTCCACTGCATAGTCCTGGTTTGAATGTTTATTGTGAAAATTATAGCAGTAATTATAAAAAATACATATCTAATAACCACGTTTTCCCCTTACCCTAATTTACAAAGTGCAGTTTCCCAGGCAACAGACTAGTCCAGGGAGTCTGTAGACCTCTGAAATTTTTTCATTCAAAATATGAAGCATTGTTAAATGAATTTACGTCAGCTTACACAGGTTTCCTTTTCTTAGCCACCTGGTGTGCACTGCTTACAAGTAATCCCTATACGTGCTGCAATGGACACTTTATATGTTCAAACCCAGCATAATAATTTGATTTTCCAAGGAAGCGGAATTTTTTTTTTCTGGTTAAAAAAGATACAAATATGGGTGCACACAGGTTTGTGATGCCCCCATCACTCCCTCTTTCCCCACTGCTTTCCTATGCACACACAGAAAAGAACTTTCACAAAACCCAGATTTGACATCAGCTTTTGGACCAAATTGTGTAATGTCTTCTGTCCCATAATGTCAAAACCGATAACACTAGTGAAAGAAAACAGTCAACCAAGTGGGTATTTCTGGCATTCAGAACCTTGATAAGTCTTGGCTATCCCTAAACAGCACAAATATGCTGAAGAAGCAATTCAGTTACTCTAAAAGTACCACATTTAATTAAGAGCATAAAATGTCAAAAAGGAAGACATACCAATTCTGTTAATTGTGCCATCATTCCTGTAAAACATACCTGAGGAGAAAGCAGTCTGTGACCTGTAAACACATGCAAAAATGTGTCTCTACTTCCAAGTTGTCCTTTGTGGAGAGTCTGAGATGATAAACCAGGTCTTACAGTGAGAAGTTTCACTGCTATATGCCCGTTCCTCAGCTGAGCTAAATGTGCATCATAGATAAAAGTAAGACGCTATGTAAGAGCCAGTTATGTCTTCCTATTTTAGGATTTTTTTTTAAAAAATTCTCTCAGAACTTATGCAAACTGTGTCACTTAAAGCCTAATGCATGTCATAATCTGTTTTTTCTTACATTGGTCATGTATCTTCTTCACAGTCTTGCTGACGAGGCAGTGCAAGAATCAGCATGTCAGAGACTCCTCGCAGCAGTGAAATTCCCATTTGGCTCCGTAGGCTGCTGTCTGTCTCCATGCACTACACAGATGGAAGACAAGTTCACAAATTGAAGACAACTTACCACGATCTAAGAGTTCAACCAAACACTAAACATGGATTTCTCTTACAGATCACTCACACATGCAGCCACCGACATCTCTGTGGAAAACTGTCACATATATTGCCTATTTAAAAACAGTGATTTACAATACAACAGAAATCCAGGAAAAGACAATATTAAATGGGTGGGGGTTTTTTCTGACTTGCTCTGTTTGCTATGATAAAAATATGGGAAATTATCTTTACTGGGTTTCTTTCCCATATTATTATGAATTTAAGGTAAGGTCTGATGCCTGGGGCCATATCTACATTCAACGTCAACATCCCAATGTAAAACCTTTAAATCTGAAATCTGGCCTTAAAATATATTGAGATTCCTGGACCTCCAATAATCTGTGGAAAAACTTCTTCATGCATCTCAAGATAAGACTGTACAATTTCACCGGGTATAAGTTAGAGCACAATTAATTTTTTTTTACTTAGCATCTCTGACCAATGTGCAGTTCATGGTGGTTTTTTTCTAGCTGTTCAGGAATAATAGAATGAAAACTTGCCCATCTTACCAGCTTCCCCTCAAAGGCAATAACTTCATGTCTATACTGCAGGAGCCTTGTTTGGAAAGCAGGTATCATAGGGACATTGCCACTTTTTAGATGTTGCTGTTCAGCCCTGAAAAGCCATTACAAGAGAGATTTTTAAGCAAGGTAACGTGTATAACTTTCTTATGTATAAAAGAGACCAGTAATAAAAGACAATAAAGTATTAGCTCTCTCTTTTTATACTAAGCAAGAGATTTTTCCCATTGTAAAAGAGACCTAGAAGCAATGGTTGCCAAAGAGTTAAAGGTACAAGAGCAATAAACTGTTCAAATCAGAAGTGTTAGCACACCAAAATGGAAAGAGTGAAAACTTCTGCTGTACATCTTTTGTTTCTACTGCTACAGAGTTCCAGCTTTCCCACTTCTTTTTTATCACTTTCAGATTCTCACTGCTGAGTTACAGGAAGAGAATATGGTTTCCAACAGCCATTTTAATTTTAGGAACATCTATTTGGTAACTGAATTTTAAACTCAAATTATGATGTGAATTCAACTTTATTATCAAGAGGCATTTCACAAAAGAGAAAACACAAAAGGATTTGTGGATAAACTCTTAATTCTGATAATGACTTCTTTTGGATTGCCAGGTAGCCCAGGAGTATAAAGCAATGTTGAAGTGAAAGGGGAGGTAATTCTACCAACAAGAGTGCAATTGCATGTAACATATAATAACTCTCTACAAAAGTGGGAACTGCTTACAAATACTAACCTTGGAGAAAATGGCAGAGAAGATGTGCAAAAGCAAGGCTTTTGGGAGCTAATACAGGAATGGTGAGAGGTAATCCTGGAAGGCCACTGAGGTTAAAGAGCTAATTACAAAAAATTGCAAATCAAGGAACAGATTATGCAGTCAGAAGATCTCAGAATAGCCAGTCTGCTGACTTGGGAACTGCAGGAAATGGATCAATGAGAAACATGGAGCAAATCCATGATATGAGTGTCTTAACTGCCAAGTAAACAAAAGCTCTTAATAGCCACAAAATTCCAAGTTTAGCAATTATTTCTCTTTCCTTCCTACTAGCTGCTGTCATCTCATGAGAAGGAGTCTTGGTGGCCCTTAGCCATCCTCCAAGGACAAGGTTAATATCCTCATTAATTATGATGGGCTCTCTTTCAAGTGCTATTGAGATCAGCCTTACTTTCTGCAGGATGTGAGATCATGCTAACAGTGGCAACCTCACTGTGACAGTGAGCTGTTAATGCACTACTCCTGTTCCAGCATGTTCACGTCCTGTGAACAAACTCTAACATGGCAAATGCCATGATCATTGCTCAGTGCACTCAGAGCACTTCACAGGCACCAACGTCCAGGGAATTTGGCAGGCAGGGAGGCAATCTGGTGTTTACACTACGTGGCACACGTATGAAACATTTCTCCACCGGTGATGAAGCTACCAAAGAAGGTCCCAGCTGTTAAACAAACAAGTATAGCTCTACATTAATCAAATCCCTGGATGTGTCGGTACGTCCTTGGATGAATGTACTGCTGCACCTTCCCCAGGTGCCCACAAAGCCCAGCAGCCTCTCTGAGACATGATTTTGTAACTTTGGACTTTTCCCCTCATTCTGTTAAGCAGCTGATCACTCTTCTTCAGGGAAATAATGCTGATGGAACAAGGGAGAGGAAGCAGAGAAGATGGTTTCATGATTTCAAGAAATGTGCACAGATACAATAGCCAGTGCAGCAGGGATGATCCTGACCTCAACACCATGGCTCTGCAGTGTCACCCCCAAACTGCTTCTGCTTCCCATCCACTCAGCACAGACCACGTGGTGTCTGCTTGCACTATCTTATGCATTTCAGCAATATAATGACGTAAATTCTAAGTCATATCTGACCGTGAGAAATAAAGGTTCTATCCATAAATAATGATTCTCTGAGGAGTTGCATGTTACTATTTAGTTGCAATTTCTATTCAGGGTTCTAAAAAATACTGATTGAGCTATTGGGGACCTAAATGTATCTCTGAAAACTATCAAAATCCCAATTTATACTAGGCAAGCATACAGATTATTTCTGATTAAAACCAGAATATTTCTCAGAATACTAGGAATTATTTGTCATGTCGGTCAGTAGCCCTGGGACCCTCTGTAGTTACGTGAGACATGAACAATTTAGTTGCTGTCTCCAGCCCTCAGTCAAATTTCTATTTCATTGACCAATATTGAGCGAAACTATTACAACAGGATTACTGAGCCAGAGCCTAATGTCAAGTCGTGGTGTTTAAGGCCATATGCAACACAGAAGAATAATAGAGCAGAGAACTGAACTTGGCTCTTCCATGTCCCAAGAATTAGACTTAGTTACTCAGCAGAGGTCTGCAAAGACAGCACTGTAGCTCCAAGCCAGCAATTGAGACACCTCCACCACGGTAATGTGAATCAAACTCCCACATCTTTCCAAATAAGAGCACTGCTGGGACATAATCCAGATTCATTTCCTCCATTTTTTATGGAAGCAGATAGGAAAGGTTAAAATTCAATTTCACAGCAAGGGAGAGAGAAAGAATTTTTGTATGTTGAAGATTTTTAATAAGAAAACTGTTTCATCCATTTTCAATAATCAGCATTGCTGAAGCTAATTCACAATAAGGAATTAAAAATTGCTAACTTTTCCAAGGCCACTTGGCTTTCTTCACACAAGTATCCTGAAATACGGGGTAATCTGAATTTTGCACTTGCAGTTCACTTACTCTCAATTTGGTTACACTGTTCATATGACTACTTCTCTACATTTCACTGATGATGCATTGTGCTGCTTTAAGCTGGCACATTATCAGATAACTTGAAGGGCACACCTTCCCTCTTCTTCACAGACTCATTTTGCCCCTCCAAACATGCTCTCTGCTCCCCTGGCTCCCTAGTCTTTGTCTCACTATTCCAAAAAGTTCACTTTTTGGGGGAGTTTGCATAGCAAAAATAACAAGCTACATTCTGCTAATGGCCTTGGTGTCCCAGCCCTGCCAGCCCCTCCTGTCTGTCTTCACCCGCTCTCCCTGCTGCTCCTGAGACCAGTGAGTCATTGCTAGGAAATGCAGCCTCTTCCTCTAACACCAGCTGCTCGCAAAATCAACAACAATCTGCAAACTGGCAATAATATTATCTCCCTTTCAGAGGATAGAACAGTATTTTCTGGCCAGCCCCATTATTTTAGGTTGGTTTTTATTCCCCCCATCTCTCTTAAGACTTCAACTGTATCATTCCCTCTCCCTCACTACTGAAAACTGAAAACACAATTAAACCTAATTGTCAACTACCAGCAAGAAAAAGATTATTTTTATAGTTTCAACATATAACTTTTACAGTTAGGGCAAAATAAAACAAGAAATCCCAACAAACTCATCACTTTCTCCTAAATCCACATATTTTCATGGATTTCGTATTTTCTATATACCTTAGAAATGTAAGTTATGTTCTCCATGTTTTGGTAGAAATAATTGCCTCTCCACTGACAACTTGTCAGGTTTCAGGATGATGCAATATGAGAAGACAGAGATATAATCTTCCAGATTTATAACAGAAATACTCCTCACAGACCCTTAACTAGTGCAGTGGTAGTCAGTGCCACTGCAACATAGAATGATGATAAGTTATGTTATCTGAGGTAAAAGACTCCCTGCACACACCCAAATACCCCCCTAATAACTTTCAAAGTTATCCATAGCATAAAAAGAAATTATAGAAAATGGCTCCTTTTCACAATGGTCTTTCCTATTTTACATATGACTCTTCAGCTTCCTGGATAATTTTTTACTATTTTGGTTTGGTTTTCATTGCTTTTTTCCATTATCTGTCTCCACCCTTGGTCACCATCAAGACTTCTCTATGAATCTTTCACCATTACATTATCAAGTACACAAGTAGACTCCTTAAAAGGATTAAAAAAAAAAGTCTGTGTGTATATGCAGATACACATATAGCTACATATCTGATAGCTCCTAAGGTATGCTTCTGACTGTATATGTGTAAGCAGAGTATCCACTAAGGTCCCAAATGCCTTTTGTAAAATCTGATTAGGTTCTGAATCTTTAGAATTAGAACTAAATGTACACAAACTGATGTTTCCTACATGAAATATCCTGTTCATCTCAGAGGCACGTATTTTTTTTTTCAAGGGACAAGCAGATGGTAAGAAAATGTACAGATAAAAGCAAATGAAAAGAGAGCTCTTCAGATCATAATTAGAGAAATGATGTATTCTTTCTAGATTTTATACACACAGAGAAACTCTCGAGCTACTTTTCATATACTTCTGCATAAGAGGAATAGCCAGACATCTGAGAATGAGCAGCCAGCAAGAAAAGCACAAGCAGGACCCTCTCCAGCAGTGCCACCATGCTCCTGGCCATGACACATCAGGAGGTGGCCTGGCAGCAGCGCCACATGAAATTAGTTGCTAGCAGAGCCAGCTGCTGTGCCCTGCCCAGCCAGACCCTCCAGCTCTGTGCTGAGGGTGGATGAGCAGCTGAGCAGGCACTGACTGAGCAAGGTGAACCCAGCTGAATGCACCAAGGGGCTGCATTGTTGGCCATGGGACCTCTGCTGCTGCACCAGACACAGTGTTTGTCCCATGGAAATCCCTGCTGGAGACAGGGACACCAAGCTGGGTATGGCACACATTGGGATCTGCAACAGGAAGGCAAACTTCACACTATTTAACGCCTTTTACCAGCAGCAGAAATTATTCATATTCCACAGCTAGCTAGACCAAAAATGCCACAGGTTAATCCCTCTTTCCAGAAGGCCAAGAAATGAGTGCAAAGTGATTAGGACATAATCACAGCAGATTTCTAAAATAATGTAATGAAACAGACTCCCATACTGAGGCATGCTGAAGACAAACCTAGAACCAGTGCCCAGTTTAAAAACACACACGGTACAGGAGGAGACACACAAATGATTCAGGGCTGGCAACAGTGCTCAGGGAATGTGCTGCAAACCTTAAAAGTCCAGCTAAGCTTCAGAAGAGACTGAATCAGAGCTATCCCACTTTTAATGCTAGAAATTATATAACAGCAACATGGTTTTATTTCAGTTGCTGAGGTGCTGTGGCTATGTGGCTGATCAAGAAAGTGAAAGATTGTTTTTCCCAAGCCAGAAAATTTAAGGGTTTGAGCATACAGGTCCAAGAAACAGCATAGAAGAATTCAAGTGACTGACTAGCAAACAGGAATTTGAATATCTTTTCCTGTCTACCCACAAGTAACAGGAAGGCAGAGCTGATAGAGTGTGCCAGAAAAATTTATTTAAATTAATAACATTTTTTTCATAAAAATACCCTTTCAAAACTCTTTCTAAAACTAGGTAAATTATGTTGTAACTCAGAACTGAAATAATTACTAGGTTAAAATAAAAATCTTAAAAGTGTCTCAACCAAACTTTTTCACACTTATTAAGTAAATATAAAGATAACAGTTTCTATTTGGGAAATGCCCATCCATTGTTGTCACATGACAGTAGAATATTGAGAACAAATATGTGTGTCTCATCTTTTGTTTTTTCTTAAATGCCTGGTCCTAACCTCTTCTAGAGAGACATTAGATTTGGAAAAAGCATTGTCTCAGGAAAAACAGTTGGAACATATTTCCAGAAGTTTCCAGCCACACTACTGACCAAACAAGTCCCTAAAACTTCTAAGGATGAAGAAACATACCACAATCTAAGTGCTGTACACCTTCCTCACAAGGAAGCTCTTTCTAATGTCCGGCTCAAAGCTCCCAGTTTTACCAGCAGTAACTAGCAAGGTGTACTTGCACTGATCACCTCCCTAATTTTGTCCATGCTCAGCCCAAGCCAGGCTCCTGTTGCTGGATCAGCAGAGGCAATGAGTGGAGACTATATGCTGCCTGTATTAAAAGTATGGTACAGTCATGTTCTACAAACTCCCAGCCTGCAAGACATCCATCACTTGGGGCTGGCAGGAGGCAGGTGCTTCCAGAAACCTGCCCTTTGGCTTCTCTGTCAAGAGGAGTCGATGTAGCCCAGCATGAGCTTTGGGGCTGCGTGGTTACAGTTCTGAACTGTAGCCCAGGATGTACACAGAGCACCGTGGTGCCAAAGAGGGAAACACAGTCTTGCCTTTCCAATAAAGCTGCACCTGCTAAGGGTTATCCTTAGCAGCAAAATGAATCTTCCATAACTCTATAGCTGTACCAGACTGTAAAAACTGTTTCTGTCGAATAACACACTTAGTGTTGGGTTTATGTGCAAGTAAGCCAAGAATGGGGTTACTCACAGACTTATAGTTGAACACTGTAAGAATGCAAGCACTTGCTGGACCAGGTCCCAAGTGTCTCCTTCATTATCTCCATATCTAAAAATTATGTTTTCCAATTCAGACTGCTCAGTTTCTCCATGACATTGTATTTCCTGCTATGCCAAATAGAACTTTTCCATATTAATTTTAGCAGATGCTTTACTTTATTGTTTTTATTATATTATATTAATGCCCATTGCACTGGTGTCTAGGCAGATGGCCAACTTAAAAACCAAAGTTTTATGGAGGAATTACAAGAATAGTCAGGCAAATGGGTTCTTCACAGCTGGGAAGCTGTTACAGTATGGTATATTTATAGTATATAAAAGATACTTGTGAACAGAACAGATGGCAACTTAAGAAATTACCTGCATTTGGATTTTGTCCTGAATTTCAGTAGGTCCTTGCAAGTTTGACATTCAGCAGTTTTATTCTTTCAGTCTCTTCTCTTTCTCTTCTAACATCACACATTAAGGTTTTCTCAAAATAGATACTTTCATAAACTTCAAAAAAAATCTTTTGGAAAGGTTAAGCAATAACTTGAAACTGTTAAGGAATTCAGCAGGTCAGCAGATTTCTTACAGTCCGAGTTATGAGCAGCTGCAGCGTCTCTCACAGATGTGACACAACACTTTATAAACACATGGCTTCCTAAATATACAAGTGTGACAAACTTATCAGCTCATCACCTAAGTGTTTGTTTCATAAACTCTTTGAAAGTAAACTCGTCATTTAAAACTGCTTAAGTTTTGAATTTCAAGTCTAGCTGGGGAACTTTGGAAAATGAGAGAAGCTTTTAGAGCAGTGTCCTTGTCAACTTTCCCCAATACTGTTTACCCTTCCTTTCTGAGGTGATTAAGAAGTTTCTACAGGAACTGAACTTTTGGCATGTGCATCATGATTTTTAGACATATATAATAATTACAAGTTCTTTATACCAAATCACGTACTTTACACTTACAGCATCTAAGTATATCAGCTTATTTCAAAGGACAGATTTCCGATATCCAGATGTGCATAAGACCCTCATTTTCAGTTGATTTACAAGAAAAATAATGTTGGTATTTAAAACTGAAGTTCTGCTTCACTACAATTAATCAAATGCCTGGTGACCACTAACTGAAGGGCTCTGTGCTGCAAAGTCTCTTTGATTGGCACAGCCTCGCTTGCAGATTGCTAGGTTACCTGTAGCAGCATTTTAAGGGTCCCATGGGGGGTGTTTCAGGGTGATATAAACCGTTCATTACATGTGATGTCTAAAAAGTGTTCTGTATTACAGAACACAAAATGTACAGCCTTAAGTTCAAAGTTCACTTTATACAAAAAAGGGTAAAATGCTTTAATAAAAAAAACATCTTGGTAACAAAGAAAATTTCTAGTCTGTCATCTTTGGTGGATTCAGTAAGTTAAATTTTACTGCTCAATATACTAAATGAGCCTTAGGCTTTTACACAAGCATAAATAGAGATCAGCGTTTCAAATATTGCATAACATTTGTTCACCCTGTTTTCCATATAGTCACAATCCTTTGTGTTAATAAAGAAAAATATTCATTATAAATTTTCTCCAGAGGGACCTGTCAGCCTTTTCTGAGGAGCCACAGAATCTGATTAAATGTAAGAAAATATATTGTATTATCTTTTGATTCTCAGATGGCTGCAAATGCAGCAGGCTTCCTCAACAGGACAGCTCTGAACTGCTATTATCCAGCTCTTACTTGTTTGGATCAACAGCAGTTATGTTCAGCTTGTTGCATCCCTCAAGCAACTAACCTGCACAAGAAAGCTACCATACAGATAATTTATATAAAATCAACTTTCACTAGGCCTGTTTTAGAGGCTGCTTGGTCATGAAATCTAATAATATATGAGGATTTAAAGAAAAAACAATTAGTCTTCTTGTCACATAATTACATGAATGTACTTTTCCACATAGACAAAGCATGTTTTTCTTGCATTGGGCTGGGTTGTATGTCACATGCAGCAAGTTCTCCTTAAGACAGCCACATCTTCCCAAAAATTTTACAAGGAGCCTATGGAGCCTTGTGTTCATAGTCTCTCAAACACATTTGCCTCCCAGTTAAATATGTATTCTGCAAGACTTGACTATACTGCACTGAACTGAAAATGTATTAAAGCAGTTGTACACATTTTAGTTCCTGGAAAGTTTTCTTGAAATTTATATATATTAGACTTACAGATCACTCTGGAAACCTCTTGTTTGCTGCTAGGGTAGCTAGTATGTCTAAGCAGTCAAATTTGGTTTAAATATACAGCAGCTGAAATACATAATTAATGGTAATTCATAATTAATGGTATTAATTATGAAACATTTCATATATGTGAGCATGGACAAGAATGTAAAGCAAACAAATATATGTTTAAGTTTAGAATTATTTAAATTCTAATTTAATTTCAGATATTTCCTTTATCTCAAAGATTAGCTTTCTAAATCCCAATGTTTTCAGAATTAATAAATTCTACTTTATAAAGCAGGAAATTGCTATCTGGAAAAGAACTGCAAAACCATCTCGATCCTTCTGCCTCCCTGGCTCACTTACTGAGGCTGGCTTTAGTTCTGTTTGGGGGTTTTTAGCATGCATAAAGAAAAATTCTACTTAGCACTAATGAAAATTAAAAAGAAAAAAAAATTTAAAAAAAGAGAAAAAAAATCCAAGAAACAAATAAACCAACCTGAGAGAGGAAAAGAAAAAAAAGGCAATTAAAAAAACAAAACCCAAAACAAAAGAAACCAAGAGCAAACTCTACATATCCAATTTCCACTGAAATCACTTAGGGCCAAATTCAACAAAGGACTAAAGAACTTGAAAGGTAATTGCTTCAGGGCTTGTCTTTTCACAGCCTGGAGATGATGTCAAGGCAGCAGGTCCCACGATGGGCTGTGCAATGCTGTGCAGAGCAGAAGTCTCACATAGGCATCACAGCAGCCAGGCTGTGGCTGGGAGCCATCAAAAACCAACCACAAATCCCTGGGAAACAACAGGGCGAGCTCTTTCAGCCCTTCAGCTGATCTACCCAGGACCCAAAACAATAGCAAAGGGCTTCTCTTCCAGACTTGGGAGCTGTAAAAGAGTTGGGGTCTTGCCTGTGTTCCTCTCCCCACGCAGCAGCCTGCATCCTAGCCCTGCCCCACACCAGACAGAGCCAAGCAGGAATGTAGAGACAGGCTGCAGCAGCAGCCTTGGGGGGCTGTGGCTCAGCTGGCACAGTGTGCAAAGCCACCTCCTGGGACTTCAGCCCTCTGGAGCTCAGATGGAACCTGCACAGACACCACTGTGAACAGCCCTGGCCATGTCACTGCTCAGCCAGGAGACCTCAGTGAGGAGTAGGGAGTCCAGAACAGGGAGCAGCAAGGGCCTGAACTCAAAGTGAGAGTCCTGAAAAACCCTCTGCAGCTATTCCCTAATCTCTGCGCTCAGTCCAAGTATTGGCAGCTCAGCTCTTTCCTGACACACGTCCCGAAGTCCAGAGTCTATTTGCCTTTACTCACCTTGGCAATATTTTTTACGAGGGGAGTACACTAATATTTAGGCTCTCTGCAGTAGAAAGTATTGCTCAAAGTGAGCAATGGTGGCAGAATCTATTCCAGGGGAAGGGGGAAAAAAAAGAGCAATTGGAAACACTTCCAATTAAGTGGAAGACCTTAAACATGGACCTTTTTTAACATCAAAAAACTCTGGGGGCTTCCAAATAAACTCATAATTCAGAAGCATTTGAGAGACAGCAATGAATCAATAGTAGACTTTTAGTAGGTTATATCCTTGAAAGAAGGTAGATGGTATAGCAGACAAAATAAAGTTGTTGGTGGCCTAAGACATTGCAAGTGGTTTGTTACCTACAACACTGCATTCTTTAAAGATATCTAACACACACATACAAAAAGAAAACCTCAAGTGAATTTATTGACCAAAACCAGTTCCACAGAACCAATTAGTATCTTACACAGGCTGCCCTGCAAGGCTTATGAGGCCATCCATCACTTGTCCATTTAACTATTTAGCATTTGTTCCAGCAATTTGTCACACTGTCAGAACTGTAGCATTTCAGAATAGGAGTTTTGGTTGAAAGAAATCTAACTCAGATAGTGCAGATATTTCTTTTCTAATAAGACTTACACAAGATTTATGTTTCTATTATTTTTAACCTTAAGCATCTTGTCTGGAAGGTGAGGTTAATTCCTTGTATTTCAAAGGTTCCATATTCAAATCAATTGTGTTAGATGAGAATTTAAAAATATTATGCAAAATGGAATTACTTCAAACTTCATCAACAATTCACAGTTCTGACATCATAGAGTATGTTATCTTGCAGCTGCAGTGCTTACATTTTTATCACTTTTGCCATCTAGTCATTTGCTTTTATGTTTATTTCTGGCAACTTTCTTAGTTTCACTGCACCAAAAGAATCACAAAAAATTACCTTTCCATTGAATGAGATGCAAAGTTTCAACATAACATTAGCATGTCTACTCACAAGGTATTTTAGATTTTTCAGGCTCTATACATCTAAAGAGACAGAAAAAGGATTGCTGACAAGTTTCAATCACTCACCGCCAGATATTTATAAATACAAATTTAAATTAATGCATAAAAAATAAAATGCAAAGGAAATATTTCAAGCTCTGCTATCTCTAAAAGAATATTTGATGTCTATAACACAGGTACTGGGAGCCATTTCAAAAGACTGGCACTTGCTTTTAAATACATCCAGAACCTTTTACCTGAACAACACGTGGGAATCAGACTAATGCAATTCCTACGTTAAATGAAAGCAGCTACAATGAGTACATCAGACTACCTGTTAATACCTTGTCAGAGAACTCTTGTGGTCCTACCAACATGGTGGTGTGTCCACACACCTGCTATTCTGCCACTTCACAGAACCCACCAAAATAAACAGGAGCTATTCAATAATAACCTTTAGGTTTGTTCATTGTTTCAGAAGCAGGACTCAGGTTTTTAATGGTGAGAACACAGAGATCAGAGGTCTGCTTTCCTGATACCCTGTAGAGTTTCCTGATTTAGATTTCTTATAAAGAGGCTGCAGCAAAGAAACCTGGGAATCAAATGCCATGTCTGCATTTGAATGCTGTTAAGTAGCTCCCATGGCATTTCTCCCCGACTCTCAGTGTGTGTCTGTCACTAAGCTCACTCCCAGAGATAAAATAGCAAATGTGAACTCCTGCGGGAAAGCACGTCAAGTAAAAACCTTTCTTGAAGCCTTGAGAATGCTCCAGCTCAGTCAATCTTCAGGCCTTCAATCAGCACCAGCCATCTCACCTTGTATACAGAGGGTTTTACAGTGTACCAGCACTAGGTAGGGATAGCCAAATGTTTAATATATACAGAGCCAAGTGAATATCTCTCTGTAAAAGGCTTAGCAAATAAATAAAACAGATAGCAACTAGATAATACCTATTTACACTGCTCAAACACCCCAAAACAATCTGTGATAAATACATACTAATATAATGTTGGCTTTTCGTAGATATTCATTGTGTGTATGTTTTTTATTCTTTTTACAGAAGTAGTCTTGTCATAAAGATAAAGGTATATAACCAATGTTTTAATTTCTGTTATGAACTAGATTTTGACATAGTAGAAAAAACTAATAAAAGTAGTTTGAAAAACTTTCTTTTACTAACCCCACTACCTGCTTGACTGGATAACACCCAAAAAGAAGACCTGCCACTGATACCTGACTATCAGCCTATAACCAGATGTGAGGACTATGGACCCAAGCCCAAACTGCGAACCGATAGCCAAAGCTAGAAGAAACCACAGCCGAAAAAGCGCATGCTCTAAAAAGGCGGGACCAAGGAGGAGCCATGCAAAATAGTTCTTGGAACATGCAAAATAGTTTTGAGAAAAGTTTGAATATGCATGAATGCTTATGAATAGGCATAAGGCTGATGCAACACAAAGAGTATTTAAGACGACTCCCTCAATATCAGGTGTGCTTCTTGGCCCAGGGCCAAGCACCCAGCGCTGTTTCTTTGCTTTATTGTTTGGTGTCCCCTATTGTCTTTTATTAAACTTTTTAAATTTCAACAGGAGAGTGAACTCTGTTTTTCACAAATCCCCACGCTGCTTTGCTGAGTAATCTGAGAATTAAAAATGCTTGACAGACTTGAAGTATGTATTTTATTTGTCTCTACCTATTTCTGCCTATAATGAATCATATCAGCCAATTATCTTGGTATCTGTTAAATATCACTGTTGTATTAGTCTGCCTGCAGAGGATGCCTCTACCTTAGATGTAGGTTACTCTGCCTACACAATAAAATAGTATTTCCAGTTACACTCAGAATAGCACAGCAATTCTTTCAATAGGTGTAGGTGTAGAGGCAAAGGTGTAGAAGGAAAGAACCTGCAGGAACAGACAATCAGTTAACAAGAGCCACAGAGCTGATTCCAGGCAGACACAGCCAAAAGGCCCAGTTAGAAGAGAAGATGCTCACACCCATGGGGTTGCTAAGCCAGAATGTCCAGCTGCAGCTCTTGGGTCTGTGCAACACCTATTTACTTACCTTTGGAAGAGAGCCTGCTTGCTTGCTTGCTTTCTTAAATGTATTTCCAACATTAAAAAGCATAAAATATACACAGAAAATTATTTCAGCTGCAGAGAGTGACATGGAAAAAAAACCAAAACAAACAAACCCTGAAAACAAAACTTTGCTGTGTTAAACACAAGCCTGAGGGGAAAACTGCCCACAACGAGCAAACTGTTCATCTAACCTGTCTTTAGGGACAACTTGAAAACCTACCAGTAATAGGCAGACAAAGAAAGCGAGCAACGAACACCATGGACTGACTTGGACCTACAGTCAGTATCAAGTCCTTCTGCTAGAAACCTGAGGAAATAAAAAAATAAAGCAGAAGACAAGATACTCCAATACTTACATAGTGTGCTCCCTTCTACTCACACTCCTCCGGAAAAAAAAAAAAAGCCACCAAAAAATCCTCTGCAGCTTCTGATTTGCTTTTCAATCCCTTTTGGAAAGGAAGTTCCAGGTCAGCTCCCAGAAGTTGCAGAAAAGCTTTTGGGGGTTTAATAATCCAGATTTAATAGCCATTCATTTGGCAGGTTTGGTACAGAAGTCAGATCAGAATTAATTTCTTGCTTAAGCAAGGCTGAAATTCACATTTAAAGTATAAAAAGATACAGCTGTTACTGAAGCCTCATTCAGTAAGAGACATTCAGAGTGAGATGATCGCAGCAAGAACTTGTACTGAATATAAAAAGCATCTGGGAACAGGTACAGTTACAAACAAAAAGGTAAAAGTTGAAAGAGAAAAATAAGAAATAACCCAAATTCATCATGACAGGCCAAACCAGCCTCTGCATGCCTGTGTAGCTGCTGTCAGTGACATGAGAATTGACCACTAAGCCACGGCTACCCCATCAGCTGGCACTCCGGGCAGTTCAGTGCAGAACTGATTGGAATCACATAATCAGGTCAAAAAGGTTTCACAATGGTGCTAAATGCAGTCACTATCAGAGAGGGGACTCAGGTATAAAGATCAAGTACTATTTAAGGAAAATTCAGTGAGATACATTTGTACTTCCTTAAAGATGGGAAGAGGAAACTAAGTCTGAAGAAAGAGGATTTCAAAAAGAGTACAGCAACTCTTTCCCATTACAAACCTTTCCTGAGAAAGAAAATGTGTGAAATTAAATAAAAGATCATCTGTAAATAATCACATTAAGCATTAAAATTTCCTGAAAACAGAATCTGGAACTAAAAAATGTATGTAGACAAAGCAAAACAAAACTATTGGACACACAGTATGCCTTGTCCTAGGATGCCCTTCCATATTTTCTTCTTACTGTTCCATCTACCTCTTTCCATCTGGTTTTCTTGTCCCACTGGTAAATTTTTAAGGTCTCTAGGAGCAAGAGGACAGTTTGTTCACTGTGTATATCCCGCCAGATTAAAAAAGACAAGTGTCCAAATTAGATTTGTTGATTAGATACTTCCATTTAGAAAACGCAATTTTAAAAAGCATCTGTATGTGATATAGAAACATTGTTTTGAGTTTCAGATTCTCTAGGCATCTTCTTTATCTAATCCTTGTTGGGATTAAGTATTTTACTCTACTTAATATTCTTGGAATGCACTTGCTACAAAGTTAGGCATGTAGAAATATCCATTTTGTGGATTCAGGCAATGATTTTTTATTTTCACTCCTCTCAGGTATGGAAAAGTAAGAAGAAAATCTGATTCTGAAGCCAGCAGTGGTGTATTTACATACATCTTTCACATAAACAGGTTCACAAACTTGGGTTCAGAGGAATGTCTCAAAAAAATCAAATGCAAAAGCAGTGATCCTTGTTGCAAGCATCAAGAAGTTAAGAATGTTCTGCTACACCATGGAGATGGGGAGAGGAGCTCTGATAAAGGAAATGCCAGGGGCCATGGCACCATACCTCTGTTTTCTTGCCCTGTTCTTCCTCACACACTTGCTCTACACACCCAAAATACCTTTAGGTGATTGACTTCTTGAGGTAAGATGGAAGGCAAAATTCTGGGCGCAACTGTCAAAGCCACAAAACTGATGTTTTAGGTAGTAATAGAAAGCTAATAATGAGTTCACACTGTTTCCAAGGGCTTGCTAAAAGAATTCTGCATGGTTGGAGTAGATATGATATTGCAAGTATAAGTCGTGTTTACTTTGAAAGAAAAACATACTGCTAAAGGCATTCTTAGACTGACTTAATTGCACCCCTACTCAGAACTGTATCACTTAAAAAAAACCAAAAAAACCCACAAAACAAACAAAACAGAAGGACCTTGTGTTGGCATCATTTCAGAACAAATCCAAGCTCTGTAAATGTATAGCCTATCTGCCACCTAGGAAAAGATTGTCCTGTACTGGAAGGTCACTGGATGCCAGCAAAGATCTCAAAGCTGCCAAGCCCAGTGCAACCATTTCCCTGCACACTGCTGTTCTCTTACTCTCAGGACACCAGGTGCATTGTTATTATCAGTTTGATCATTCTGATTCCTCCTACTACTGAATTTTCTTAGCTTTATTGCTTGCCTTTACAACACAGGGCTGGGCAGTTTGAAAAATAATGCTAGAATTCATAATATCGTCTACCATTAATAAAAATGTCATACACACATATCCAGTAAACACAAAAAGAGACCATCAGATGAGTCTCTAACATATATGTACATAAATCAAGTGATATATATACAAAAACTAAGATTGTCTTACCATTTGAATTAAAATTCCAATGAAATAAGTGGCATTATTCCAAATTCATCATAGCTTATCAGATAAGCAGATGGTTGCCCAACACAACATGGGATGAGGAATTTACTGAAGATGTATATTGTTCTCAAAGCAAAACCTGAAGAAAGGTTGACAAAAGCTTATAAAATGCTTTTTCTTTTAAAGTGATTTTTGCTTTTATAGCTATTCGGGCAGACAAAAGTGGATGAAGTTATGTGATAGGGCAGTTATATCTTTTAGCATATCAGAAAAATTATTCTTGTCTCTTATGCTTTTCCTAGAAAACTCAAGAGAGGCAGTCCAATTATAACAGCCAGCATAACGTGAGATTAGTTAAAATTTCAAAATACTGTTGAAATTGTTGAAAGTGCTTAGACTTTTATTCGACAGTTCTTTAACTGAAATCAAACATGTTATTCAAAGAGCAAGTCTTTTTTTTTAAGGAGATTAATCATTCTTGTTCCTCATTTAAAGTCTGGGGACATAGCCAATCTTTTCTCTGTGTTCTCAGAGAGAGATATATTTCATTTTGAAAAGAAAAAACAAAATTGTTCTCATCTTCTTTATACGTTGTCATGGTAGACAAGCCATCACAAAAAAAATTTCCTGTTTCACATTTCTTTGGGTCACTTTTTAGCTCTAACACGAATGCCAAAATTTTTCTGGAGCTAATAGAGAATCCAATCTCTTCATGGTTTATCCATGGAAAATGCTATCTGCAAAAGTATTTTTCTTATGCTATTTGGGGAGGGAGAAGAATTTAAAAATAAATTGTAATGAAATGAGAAAAAATTAATAATCTTTTATTACTCCAGCATTTCACTATTTCCTTTGCCATGCAACATCTCTATTTAAACTCACTGAAAATTTGGAAGCCTAGTATATCCAGGAACTTGCTAGTAAAGTGTCATATCAAAGCTCTAATGTTCCATGACTCCAAATGTAATAATTTCCTTTAATAGCCTATGTAGTTAGAAGCATTTTGCCAATATGACTGATTAAGTACTAGCCTGAGAACCTCCCTTCAGGCCTCACTCAGAGCTCATAATTAGTTGAGGCTCGTAGCAATAAGTGTGTTCTCTATAGATTCATGAAATAAAACATTTTACACATTTCATCTTTACATTTGGTTGGTATTGCATCTTCTCTTACATAAACTGCTTGAATTTACAAGAGAATTTTCCCAGTTAAGGGCTACTGGATTTGAAAAAGGAAAAAAAACCAAAAGAAAAAAATTCTCATTAGATATAAAGAACTCTGCAAATTGGGCATGGATATACTGCTTATCACAAGGGCTGCCTGACACACCTCATTTGTAGACACAATGCAGGAATATAGGTTTAGAAAACAAGTATATTTGATGTGCGTTATGGTTATGTATTTGCAAAACCTATGGAGAGATTATTCTTGCCGGACATTTGTACAGTGCCTTGTAAAAAGCAGTGCTGATCAACGACCCAGATGGACCACCAATTCACAGGTATTTGTATCGTTTCTCTTTCCTTACCTGCAGAAGAAACTCTGAGCAAGAAGATGGTAGAAGGATTTGCTTAGTAGCCAAGTTCTTTTTTCTAAAATTAGGAACACTTAGATGGCTAGGATGAAGAGAAGTAGAAAAATTTTCCACAGGAAACCCAGCTAAATAAAATGTTGCCTACAGCCTAAGATAATCTTCTAACATGGCAAGACCTTCTGTCTTAAATTTCAGCAATTACATTGACATGTACTGTGCACATATGCTGTAAAGCGCACCACCAAAACATTGTATTTAATAGCCTCTGCACTCAGGCTCTAGGAAGAATTTGGCAGGCTCCTTGACAGGAAAGAGACAATAATCCAATAGCTTCATCTCTTTGAACTTCGTAACTAGGGATTTGGGGAAAAGTCCATACTAGAGCTGAAAAATAAAGGACTAAGACTGCAAGTTAAAAATACATTTACCGGCAGTACTGCTCTCCAGCTAATGCCTTTTCTGAAAATATTATAAATTAACAGTACCTTTGTAAAAGTACTGCTCAGAAAAGATTCTCAAAATAATGAGTCTTTGGTCTTATGTCACAAATCTGCTTATTCTTTTTTGTCTTGCAGCTGTGCCTTGAAACCAGAGCTTGTGAAAAGGAATAGGTAGCTGTGAGGAGCAAGAAGCAGCTAAACACCAGCCCTGTGTGCACTTACAGCTCATTCACACAGAGGAGCAAAGACCTGGCCAAAGCAGCTCTATTTGTCACTACATTCTACTGCTTGTGCAGCTTCCAATGACACGTCAGGCTACTTGATTGGCCTGCTTTGCATACTGGAACTGGGCAGAGCTGTCTGTCACAGGACAATTGTGCTGGCCATCCTATCAAATAACTCCTGTCACTTCATACACAGCTGGGCTGCCTCTGGCTTGGAGAGTCACTGAGCACTCGCACATGCCAGGGAGGGATTGTGGTGACCCCACTGCCCTCCTCCGACTTCAGGCAGATGAGAGAGAAGCAGAATAGGACTTCCTCTCCACCAATTCCTGTGGTATTTCCACTTCCCTGAAAGAAAAGATTTCCATAGCCTGTCTACAATTTGATATAAGGCCCATTATAAAAGGACCCAGCAAGGATTTCTTTTTCCTAGAATTTTTCTCCTTGTTTTAAAAAAAAAAGTCATATGGATTAAACAAGCAACATAGCAAAAATCGGAAGCTACATGTCTACACAAACACATTTTTCTAATGTAATACACATATGCCATCTGCACCTGGCTTTAAGAATTTTAGCAAATATTACATTATACTTTAACTAGCAATGTTAAAGTTCAGCAACAGTTATTGAATTGCCAGTTCACTTTGGCATCTAGGGGCATGGATAGGAAATTACTCAGGAACACATTATCAACCTCAGATGACCAAGACAGTCATAATCTCTCTTACTCCCATAAAACATACCTGGCTTTGCCAAGATTTTCCTCTACCTAAAAAAATCAGAGAAATCCCTAAAGAAAGGAGCACTACCCAGCACCATTTGGACTTGCAGTTAGTTTTATCCCACTCCTGATAAGCACAAAACCAACTGAAACTTCTGAGGTCTATCCCCACTAGTGCAGGGAGCTGCTGTGCAAGTGAACCAGCAGCTGTTTCATTTCTGCAGAAAACAGATGAAGTACCACATCAATATTATTTTATTTCTAAAAGCTTCTTCCTAAATGCTGAAATACCTTTCATCATGCAATATTTAAAACGTAATCTAATCCTTATGAAATGCCAGTAAGGCTGCTAGGAGACCTAAACTCTTTCATCAGGTAATGTTCTATCTGCTTCTCCTTCCTCTTCACTCTTTTATCTTCTTTTCTTTATCTATTTCTACCTCACTTTATTCTTTATTAAAATCTATCTTTCCTCACCAAACCCACAGATGAAATTCAAAGATCGTTTGTTGCAGTCCTTTCTATTAACAAGATTTGACTATGAGTGCAAAATTTTGTTCCTACAAATATTCACTTTCTGTTTATTTACATGAGCATGTATAGACCACTAAAAATGCAGTTAGTAATTTCCCAAAATATTTTTTGGTTTTTTTCTGTACTATCATAGGTACATTCCAAAAACTAAAGGACACCTGAGCAGAATTCACGAGATCATAAAATAGGAAAAAGCCACTATAAACTTAGGCAGTGTACAAGAGACTCCCTTTCAGAAGTACAAATATTAATGTTAATATCATTAGCAGTAGTTCCTCTGGGGCAAAAGGAACTTTAATTTGACATTACTGAAATGGAGGTTTTTACATTACACAGACCCCCAAAAGCTGTGGTCTAATAGCCAATGCTAGACATTTTACTACTTTCAGCTTTCCCAGGCATGGAAGCAGCAGTGACACTGTGTGTCTCAGTCTCATTCCTCTCCCCACATCGTGGCAGGCTCCACATCATTTGAGGTAATGTTTTTCCAAGAAGCCTATGTCAGCTATCATCGCTTCCCCCTTCTCCTAAAAGCAATGCTCCAGTCAAAGAAAGACAACCAAATAAATTGTCCCCTTAAACAGAATCTCTCTTCCCCCTTTGGCCATGTAAAGGATGCAATCCATCTTTGTCTGCCAGAAAACTAAAAAGCAAATCTGCTTTCCTATGTAGACCCCAGAGTTTTGGAACAAGCTGGCTGATAAAATGCACATGGTTCACTGTCAGCTTCTTCTTCAAGATCCCAAAAGTTTAAAAGTGCTTGGCATTACTCTGTTTTCCAGGATTTGTTTAAGTACAGACAGGAAAAAATTCCTTAAAAACAAACAAACAAACAAACCTACCTACCTACTGGTTTCCTATGCTGCTTAAAAAGGCTTTACCCTAGCATAATCTAATCCAAACTTCTTTGATGCAACTCCTCCTTGCCAGTATCCTTTTCTTTCCATTAATTTCCTCTGACTGTGTTTGAAAATCTATGCCAAGCACACATACCAATTCACACGTGAAAGTTTTAAAACAGCTTTCCATTGATTTTTAGTCATTCCTCCTCATTACAAAAGTCATCACACACAGCCAGGAGTCAAAGAAACAGTAAATTCATATTGAGAACTACACAAGTAAGACATGAAGTTTTCTATTAAGCAGCAGTTTAGCATCTTGGAGAAAGAAGGTGTTCTGTACCATATAATTCTAACTTATCCCTACCTAGACAGTCAAAGGAAGGCTCACAGCCAGCAGGGAGATCAGACATGAGCACAAACAAAAAATTATCTTTTAGCTGTGGGCAAAAAGAAATAGGTGCTGCCTTCGTTGATAAGTTCTTCTAGGAAGCATGTCTCCAAAGCAAATTAAACCATGAAAATAAAAGCCTGATATTCACCTAGTTGGCTGATTCCTCTGCTGACTTTATTTGCCCCTTATTTCTGATGGAATACTACAGTAATTTTAAAAGTCAGTTCATTGAAGAATTAGAAATATTTGCTCAGCACCATCCCATTTCACTTCAATTCCGTTTCACCATTACATCTCTAGAGAGCCTTCTGCCAGTAACTTCAGGCTCAATGCTAAAATACCCGGCACATCTGAGCTTGCCCCTCAGCTTGAGGGACACCTGACTAACAGAATGAATGTTCAATCAGGAAACACTGATTCCTGAAATGCATTTCTTTCAACAAACTTCTAACTCCTCATGGAAAATCTGTTTGGTTTTCCAAAGGATCATACAGCAAAACCTGAATTTCTGGTGTTTCAGGGTCTAAGACATGCTACTACCTTATTGAGGGAAGCATCACTCACACACCTCTTCCCCAGCTACCTCTGTTCTTGCTTCCCATCCTCACTGCTGGGCACTCAAACATCAGAGTCCAAGCCTCAGCTTGTTTAAAATTTGCAAAGGAAAAATGTAAATATTTTCAAAGATAATAGTATGAAGTCTCCATATCAATATCATCACTTTTCCCTCAATATAATAGGTATTTTTTCATAGCCAAAATCTTCAACTTTTCATCAGCTTTAGGTTCAGTTCAACATGACTGATACCTCAGGGCAATGGTTTCCACAATGTAGTCCACCGAGCACTCAAGGTCTGGGGATATCTGTAAGGATAACTTGAAAAGAAAGCATTAAAAATTCAAGCTGATTGTCAGTGGGGCTTTAACTCACTATACAGAGATCTGTATCTTCAGTGGAAAAGGTTGAGAGGTTCACAGATCAAAAAAGGTTGAAAACAACAAGTCTATAGAGTAAAATGCAAGGAGGTTGAAGCGACTTGATAATTTTAGAGCAAAGTCTAAATATATCACTCTAGCTGCAAATGTAATGAACTTCTCTCTCCTTTTCCCTTGCTGAGCTACACAAACATCTGCCCTAGAGCAAAGGGATGCCTGCAGTCCATATTCCACTAACAATGCCCATAAGGACTTGGGCTGGGGAGTGCTGCCATGGGAACACCTTCATCTGATGGGGTTACCCCCTCCCTCAGCATACCTTTGGTTTTGCACTCTCTTGCTGCTTTTGTCTAGAAGGACAAATAACATAAGAGAAGTTGAAATTGCTGTTTTCTCTCCTTTAGGATTGTTGATGCCACCAGCAAGATCTCTAATTGTAATTGTTATGCTAATTAACACATCAAGAGGGGAAGATCACCCCACAATTTCATGCCCAAGTCTCACACCTCGATAAACCTCTGGCTCTGTCTGTTCCTGGAAACCAAATACTTATAGCCCTGGTATGCAGTACTTCTGTCCAGGTAACTTGATCCCAAGTGTTTATTTCTGTGTAAAAAACTATACACAAGGGTAAGGAAAAAAGTGAATTGGGGAAAAAATTTCTATTGCACCAATAAAATGAAAAATACCTTCCTCTCATTAACAGCTCTCATTAAGGCACCCTCTGCCCACTTCACTGCTGTGTTTATCTCCTTCCCGACAGCAGGATTGCTGAATCATGACAAGCCATAAGGCCTCCAGGCCAGTCCCAGGCTGGCATCATGATTTAAGTGACAGGGTCGTAGTATCTGGCCCACAACTCACACTTAAGTGGCACCAATAGTCAAGCAGCATTTGGGGTCCAGTGTGTAGCTTATAAGGACAGCAGCATCAGGTATGGATTTTAATAAATCCATTAGAGATAGAAAAAGAAATTTTGCCTGCAAATAAAAATGGAATAGTTTGGAATAACTTAAAGGAAAGTCAAGAAGCCTACAAAGAATCAGAACTGACAAATTACATATATAGTTGAAATAAATATCACAGAAGTTGATAGAATGCAATTCAGAAGTATCCCCCAATAATATTATTGTTCTCTATAATCCAAACGGGGCTCTCTTTTGGATAATGCAGGACTGGTAGCACAGAGTCTGTGGAGCAAACATTCTGCTGGAATGTTGTTTTGTGTCACTATGCTCAATAATAGAGCCTTAAATTGCCATAAATATTGAAGTGAATTTTGAGCATATAGGAAAGTGAGCCTGCAGCAAGAACTGTAAGGCATTTCTCTAACATGAAGATAGAACAGAGATTTAAAAAATGTTTCCCTTCCCCCCTGCACACACTTACCTGGAAATAGTGAAGTATTTTAGGGTTTATTACTTTTTTAAGGCTGCTTTTAATGCTAATTATATATATGTGTGTGTCTGAGTTCTAAAGCATTTTTCAACCACACATACCCAGTCTCCTTTTTAATACACCAAGAAAACTGGAACAAGAGCCACTAGAGAATTGTGCTATATGGGATTGAGCCACACAGTGATTTGGCACTGTCACCTCCCTGGGTCATCACCTTTCTTCCAGTGACTGGCATATCTGCTCCAACACAGCTCTGCTCATCTCCTTGATGGCCCCTTCCCTACCTCAGCCCTCCCAAAGGCAAACCCCAGGACTCCGTGCTTTGTCCGACACTCACGTTCCTCGGGAGCGGCAAAGCATTTTCATGAGGAGAGGACAAAGAGGTGAGAGAATATGTCAGTCATCGCCAGAAATAATGCAGTCCCAGCTGCACTGATGATGAAGGGAGAATATTATTTATGTGACTTCTGCATAAATACTTTCATTTTCAGCTTGCAATTTTGTGGGGGAAATAAAAGAAATGCAGAAGGGTTTGGACATCTCTGACCATTATATGCACCAAGTTTACTCACTTCTCTAGTGATCCAATTTTGCAGTATTTAACAGATTGAAAAAAACCAAAGCATGATTTCTGAAGAACAATACAACACACAGAAAACAAACATATGTAATGTATTACCAACTCAGAAATATACTTCACACTCTTCATATTAACATCTTATCTTTATATTTTTAAGTGTTCAAGAAAAACTGCAGGAAACTCTCTTGACATAAAAATCTTTTCTCATCTGAACCCAGGTATATATTATGCACTGTATTCCTTGCTAGGCAAATCAGACAAAGGAGCATTCCCAAGACTACAGGAAGCAACGGCAGAGCTTTTCTGATGGGAATATTTCAGTCAAAAAGAGAGAAAAGGAAAGATGTAGAAAAGAGATCCCTTCCGACATCCTTTACTTTTGCACACCAGTAGACACAAGAGACAAAAAATGCTCTGAGCAACTGGATGCTGCCAACAAAATGACATCTGCAAAATTTCTCTCCCTCTTCTGTGACTATGCAGTTGTTCTGCCAAAAGGACATTCTGTAAACCAGTGATGGACAGGAAACAGTTTTCAACTTAAAACCCCTGTTAGGCCTTTCAAGTTTTAGTGTTATCAAAGAGAAATGACTGGAAACATCTCTGCATACACAAGACGATTTAATTCTTATGTGGCAGAGCAATCAGCTCTGTGAGCGCCAACTTGCAATGACAATGCCACTTGTTCTGCCTCACCGTTGTATTCATTGCCTGCTAGAAGCTTGCTGTGTTTTGTGAAATGACTTCATCCTAGGCTAACTCACTGTACTATGAATTACCTTCATTTCTTAATCAACGTTATCAAATTAGGACGCAACTCAGGGACGAGAAGGAAACACACTGTTTTATTTACTGCATGTTTCCCCATGTTGTTGCTTGTCTATGTTATTTAGAGCATTATCTATTTAAAGATACATAGAAGTATCTTCTATGTATGATACATAGAAGACAGCAGGTAGAGTGATTGACTGAGAGTCAGATGTTAAATTGCCACAGAGCTGTGGAAAGGATAAAAATACTTCTCTACCTCAATTCATTCCGTAGAAAAAATCCTCTCAGATCTTGCATCCTTATTATTTTTACACTAAAAGGTTTCCAAGTGAGAAGAATGAATAAGGGGTAGTGTTTAAAAATAAAAATACATGTATTCACAGCTTCGGTTTCTTCTTGTTTTTCTAAAGAGTATAATATTGAAGGAGAAAAAGCCTGCTTGCTCTCAGTTAGGTTTACTAAATCAGTCATGAAGGCAGCTGATCTAAAATGCATCAGCTGTCACCTGCTCAGTCTCAGTTTGACAGTTCAATACCTCCTCATCTTCTGAGAATGGCAGTGCTGAGACCTGAGTAAACCGTGTCTGTATGCAAACTGTCACTGATTTTGTGGCATATCATTAGGCCTGATCTCCACAGCTGCAGTGACAACAGGGAACACTACAGCCAATCGTCATCGGAGTTAAAATTAATGTACGGGTCCCCACACTCAGCAATAGGTGAGGCAAGCCCCACGAGCAGTGGCCAGTTGATGAACTATGTAATTACAGCAAGATAATCTTAGCCCTTCAGAGAATGGAAATGTATATATAAATTCAAGGTGCATTTCTACACATCTATATTTTTCCCCTCAGCATTTCTTTGGACCAAATAAGACATGTAAATGCCAGTATGCCCTAGTTAGATTCAGGTAGTAAAATAAAATATTATTCAGGGCCATGGAAAGGACAATCTAAGGCAGATTCTCAAGCAGTGACAGTCAGGGTCACACTCACAGTGGTTAAAAAAGTTTCAGCTAATCATTCCTGCAGCCCAGACACACAGCCCAGCACAGCAGCTCGTGTCACTTTAGAATGCTGCTTTGTGCCCTGCTGGCCCTGGCAGCCGGAGCCAGCCTGACCACAGCACAGTGCTGCCAGCAGTGCAGGGGCCCACACAGCCCAGGGCAGCCAGCATGCTCCCCTAGGTCCCCAGGCCTAAACTCTTATGCACCTTCAGAGCTCTTTAACACCTAAAAAAAAGCTCTAAATAAATATAAAAGCGGCAAAAAATGATCAAAATTAATATTCAGACTCTTCATTTTTTGTGGTATTACTTACAACATTAACTATGTTATGCACTGCAGCATAGTTTGTCTAGTTTGCAGTACCGAATGAATCTCACATACCCTCTGTGTAACTTTATTCAGGTCAAAACCTCTTGACTTATTTTAAATTGCCAAACCAAAAAGTGCTATAGACCTGATTCTCCACTACTATCAAAGTACCTATAACCTTTAACCAACCTATCAAGGGCTGGACTTGGTCACCTCAGATGTGTTTGCCAGCCAAACCAGGTGTCAGATATAAATAACTTCTCTGAACACACTCATTTTAAAGGGCTTTTAGTTAAAGCAATCATGGAAAGCAACATGACATCAAGACCTCATCAAACAGAAAAGCGACTAGACATTTCTGTTCTGGGAAAACCTGGACTGAGGACCAGTATCTCTACTGGCATGTCCCAAATACTCTAGAGCCACTAATGAGGTATGAGGTATTCAACAGGACTACTATACTTGGCTTTAGAACTTAGTGTTAATAACTTTATTTTTTTGCCATGATCATAAAACCCATTAGACAGCGTCAAAAGTTCTACAGCCTTTGCCATCTCTTTCCAGCCATCCATGGTATTTGGAATGTCCAATCTGCAAGCAGTTTGAACTCTTATCTTCATAAGTATTGCTAGTGCTCCTCTAGCACTCTACATTGAGGTTTTCATGAAAAAAGTGTTCATCTCATCAATTTATCCTAGGCAGCAAATAATTTCAAATAAAACACTGCATATTTCTAGACTAAATTTCAAAAAACTTTCATTGCATTTATCATGAGAGAAAGCTGTATTTGCAAAAAAACAGCTTTCCTTTTCACTGCATCACTTGGTACATGTCTGGTAAAAGTAAAATGTTCCTGTGAAAATACTGCAGCTCTTCCAGTCTACATGGAAAGATTTGAAGTAGTCATGTCATGATCCACTACAAGCTTCAAATGAAGCAATTTTGCTTGCCTTATGTTTCCTTTCCATAGGGGAAGTATTTTCTAGAAAGTGACATGTTAAAGTCATATTTAGCCTTTACATTCCTACAGCCTTTTGGAGAAATTTTCAGCATCACTCAAACTGACTAGTTGTGCGAGTTAATAAAAGTCAGAGATAACAAAGCCTCCTTATGTCACCATGATGAAGAAAACTATAAGAAAGGTCAGATTTTATGAAATTACTCGTTTTACATAAGCAGTTTCAAGGTACTTACATCCATCTCAGTGTAAGAACCATGTCGCAGAGACCTGACGGAACAGTAAAAAGTGTTGTACTCTTCACAGAGCTCTCTGCAGAAGATAAAACATTTTAGAATGCCTGAGAAAAGTTCTCACTAGTATTCTTTATATTTCATGTTCACTTATCTCGTGACTTGTACATAAACAGTCCTTAAAGTCTCTGGCAGAAGCTAAACCTCAGCTAGGCAATTTTTTAACTACAAATGTTACACATTTTTTGACAATGATTCGTGCAGGACTCTTATAGGCTTAATTAGGTCTATGAAAATGTAATTTAAAAAAAAAAAATCATCAGGAGTAAATATAGATGTACTTAAAACCCCAAGCCTTATCTGCAAGAAATGAACATCTGTTTCAGAGCACTTATTGATTTAAAGTTAAAGCAAGGACAAAATGTGCATGGTCCTGAACATTACCTAAACATTTGAATGCCATAGGTGTATTCAGCCCTATTTGCCAAACACCATATTACCTCATGGATAAATAAATTAGGCAGTCTGTAGCTCCACCTGCACAGCTTTTTCAATTTTCTCATTTTATGGCAAATTTCAAGAGGAAAGACATTTCTTTGAAGCTTGGAAATTCTGTAGTGGCCAGGATTCGATCCAAAACAACTTCTACTCATTAGGATGTCCCCACATAATTCATTTGGAGTACCACTTCATACCACCATTTGGGAATTACGAGGTCAGCCCAACTTAAAAAATAGTTCATCTCATGTCATCTCACTGCCATATTTCTCTACAGTAGCCTTCTCTGCTGGCCAATCAATAATAAAAGCAGACACATAGTCCAGCACTTGGGCAGATATTTGAGCTTTGCTACATCTCCATTCCCTTGCGGGTTGGGTCATTCTGCGTTGACGGCAACGCAAGGCACCAGAGTGCACCAACACCAGGCTCCCAGCAGGGCGCACTGCGAGCCCCACAGAGGCTGCTCATCCTCCGGAAAACAGCTTCCCGATCCCTCCCACTCCCAACCCCACCCTCCATCTCATTTTCGCTGGATTTCCAGCCACGTTACCCCAGGTGTGATACTTTGTCCACCACTTAGCAGGCTGTGGAAGATGGGCAGCAAACAACGAAACAGACTGGAGGCAGTGGAAAATACTTCTGAAAGGAAAAGAAATGTTGATGTGCATAAGTCTCAAAAGAGTTGGGTTAAGATAAGGCAGGTTAATCTTTTAACTTGGGTTTGATTTGCAATTAGGTAGGTTGAGAAACACAAACAGGTTAGAAGCACAGGTAGGTAAGTGTCTGTACTTTGAAAATGTTTTTATCCCATTCCTAGGGGAAATAACTGCCAAGGCAATCGCTCTCAGAGCACTACAATATCCATTTCTGGTTGAGTTACTGCCCTTTGGCTGTTAGCTATTCTCGACTTACATACCCATACACTGATACACCGTCTCTCTTTCCTTGTTTTTTTCCTCAAAAAAGAAACATGGGTTTTTCATAGTATAGTAAGACAATTGATGGAGCCTGCAAAGTACTAAACCTACATATAATAATGACTACAAAAAAGCCAAATGTGCAAGCTTACAATCTCTTTCCTCCGTTAAAGTATCCTTCTCGACATTTGGGAGTGGGAAAGAACAAAATGTCTGACAAACTACAATAAATCTTATTTTACACCAGCATGAGGAGACTTAGATATGTTCTACATTAATGCCAAAAGCAGTTATTAAAAGATTAATGATTTCTTAATGGCTGGCTTACTATAAAGCAAATCAGTGGTCTGTTTAACACATTGCTTGCAGACTCAGTAGTACTAAATGATTTTAACACTTTTTACTGAACTTTATGAGCACTATTTACCACACAATACTTCTGTATGGTTGTAATGTCTGTATAGCTGTTGATAATTTCTAATTATTTTATCAAGCAGCATATTTTTTAATGTACTGCTTTTACAGAGTTCAAACACTTCTCAGACACCACTAAAATTGTCTCAGTTTTCTCCACATTTTAGCTGCTCTTCTGGCTCCTACTGTTTTCTAGGTCCTTTTGTGTTTGTTCAGATCTCCTTCAAATGAACAAACACTTCTGTGACATTAAAATGCTAGAATTTCCCTATCTCCTTCTTAAAGATTATTGAAAACAGCAGGCCTAGAACAGAACTTCACCTTTTGCTTTCTATAATGGGTACAAGAAACACAAATGCAACTACTGTATAGAGAAAAGAGACACCATCAGTTTCACTATTACAAAAAAGAGAAAAAATTCACAGCCACTGACCCTTATCAGGCCTAAAGTACAGTGTCTTTTTGTCTGAGTGCTGTTTTGGACAACTTGCGATGACCAGGCATTGCATAGATAGCTTTTATTATTGTGAACATTTTCCAGAACTAAATAGTTCAGGTCACTGAAGTAAGACTGTTCCAGGCATGTCACAACTTCACTTAATTGTCAGACACAAACAGCTTTGGAAATTATCACACCGTCTATAGACTGAAAAGATAATTACATGGTAATAAAATTAAGTTAAATACAGTAGTTTAAAAGTATGTAACAAGATTTTTTTTTCTCTTATGCCTCATCTGATTAGGAAATTATCACTTGCAGCAGCTGTACAATTGTGACAGATACAGTGTTCAGACACAGAGAAATTCAAAAAGTGTTCAACTAAGTTTCTGGCATATGAGTTTCTCCTGCAAAGCCTGCATAATATTTTCAGAGCTGCAAGATTTTCAACAGAAGGAATCCCATACTATATGGAAGTGGTGCATTCACAGTGCAATAGGTGGAGTGGTATTTGCTATGAAGGGACGTCACACCTCCCAGCTCTTCACGCCAGTTCTTTCTGGAGCTGCTCTTGGAAAGCACTGGCTAACATACCACCCCAGACCCTCAGAGCCCAGCTACAGCTCTGTTGCTCAAGAGCAGGATCATTGTCTGCCCCTTTTTTCTTTCATTTCAAACCAGATTTATCAAGCTACTGCATTCTACTGATGCTGCTTATACCTCCTTTTTCATATCAATACCTTATTTCATTTCTGTATGTTTTTCCTGGGATTTATTAGTAGCCAGCCACTTACTAAACACTTTTCATTTTGCAGATGCTTTAGTGAATTTATTCTACTTCTGTTCAAAGAGCCTACTCAAAGTTTTAGTAATAATGAGTAAATAAATTGTAGCATGTGCATTTATGTACTTTAAAAGACAGTTTAAAAATACAGATTAGAAAATATGTTTGGAAGTTAGCTTTCAGTTCTGTAGGAGAATTTAATACTGGAAAATATTTTAGAGAGGAATAGGCCTTAAGAAAAAAAAAAAGGAATAACGTACACAATAGCAACATAACATTCCTCAGTAGCTTGGAAAGTTATGTTGCTATTTGCTATAGGCTATGCTCCTCTCATTGAGAACTCTACAGGAACATTTTTGACCACATTGTGAATATCACTGCATGCTCTCAGCTGAATGCAAATGTCTGTGTTGTTATTAGTGCCAATAACAAAATTTCACCATAGAACTGTTAACAAGTGGATCTATTTCTTTATAACTATGTACTGTCATTTTCTGTTTTGTCTTTGATTTTTGGTAAGAGAAGCTGCAGTTTTTTCACTACAATTTTACTCAGTGGATCTAGATTTCAACCTTCACAAAACAATTGTTTGGAATATCAATTACCTTTTTCTTCAAATAGTTCTTGAACAATTGCAGGTGCTATATACAGACATGTAGCCAATTCTAAAATTTTGATATGAACTGGACTTCGAAATCAGCTTATTAAATAATTCATAAACACTAACAAATCAAAAGATGCTCAAGAATTTTGTGATGGAAAAACATAACTGTGATTATAAGTCCTTCTCCAAGCAGACAAGAACATGATACTCGGAGTCACAGTTCAGGTTCCTGTGTGGGAGTGAACACAACTCCATGTGAGACCCTATCAGTAATTGTGGAGAGCAACAGCTTGCATGTTTCTTAACATCTATCGTTCTGTTTATACATAGCAGGAGGACACAGGGGTCTTTTGCACAATAAAAACAAACAGGAAAGCCAAAGAGATCCACTGCCAACCTTTGTACTCCCAACTCATGAGGAACAGCACAGAACAACTTTCTTTTAACAAGCTACTACAATGTCAGTAGTCTTTAAAGCTATAATAAATTGAAAACAATTGCAGCACCAGGATCAGTTGCATCTTTGTCCAGATCCATCTTCTCCCAAACTTCATGTAATAAATGAAGACTATGCCTCCAGTGTTTTTGTTCATCTATCACCATGTCAATGATTATTACAGTGTTACAAAGCAAAACAACAGAAAAGCTTAATTTCAAGGAAAATTTATGGTGAGTGAAACACACTTAAACTTGACTAGATGAGAGTAACTAAATAAATCTGATGTTTGCTCAAACAAAAATTTTTGCAAAAACAACAGGTTTAAAATGTCACCGCTGAGGTATTGAAATATAATTACCAGTGTAGGAAGGAATAAACACTGGTTAATAAAATCACAATCAGATACATTAGCTACAGAAAAAGACTATCATGCAGACTACCCAGCTGTCATTATAATTTAGTTCTCTAGAGTGTGACCTTCAATACTGTCCAAGCTAATTCTATATGTCTACAATGCCTTAAATGTTCTGCAATTTAAAAGCAATAAGCTTAAAATAACCTGCAGTTTAAGAATAGTAGGCTGGGGGGAAAAGAAAAGCACCACAAAAAATCTGAAAGCTAAAACTGAATCGAGCAGGGTCACTGTCCCTTAGAGGCAGGAAAACTGCAAAAACAAAAGTGTATGTAATATTTTGGGGGGAGAGGGTTGTTTAGCTGATGTTTCTGATTTATCTTTTCCCTCTTTAATACTAAACTCAAATGAACTATCAGCGTGATGATGAACTGGTGCCAGATACAAAGAAGCATCTGAAAGAGGAATCTGTGCTCTGAGAGTGCAGAGGATACCACCCCACTGCCACAGTTCAGCATCTGCATGTGTTTGAGCCACTCTCACATGGTTCACACACCATGTCTGCACCCACCCTGTGTTCCAGCAAGAACACTGGCAAAGCTATGCAAGTGCTAATATTTTCTGCAATTTCCTCTAAGAGAAATATACTCTTCCAAAAGCAAGGGGCATGACAGAATCAGGGAGAGGCCCTGTCACACAGGACAACCACAACACCACTGAGACCTTTTCTATGGAGGATGAGCACCTGGCATGGACTAACTGTGCCTGATACACAGTTCTCAGTCATTGCATCATCTTCCAAAGATCTACATGCCATTAGTAGCATAATGCAGTGACAAAGACCAATTTGTACCAGAATTAATTAATACATGTTATCAGCTATTGCCCTAATTGAGAGGCATTCATCCCTATTTAAATTATGACAAATATACAGATCATAAGATGGACAAAGAAGCTTTAGGAAACACCAGGGAGGAAAAAAAAATGTAACCACTTGGACAGGCTATCCAAGTGCAGCAACACATTCACTGCATATTCATCCATGTTGGATTTAATCTGCAGCCTCACTTTAAGTTTAATAATTTGTCAGCTGTTTGCCAGAACTGAAAAATGTCTCAGTCGGGATCTTTAATCTCTACAGACTCAGCAACCACAAAAATGTCATTGTGCAGGCACCAAGCCAGCATTGCATCATCTTTGCAATCAATTAACCCATATAGCTTAATGTTCTATTACAGGGGTCTTAAATATAACTGCAAATGCTCTTGAGCAGGAAATCTCTGAGGGCTGAGGAACAAAGAATAAGACTTCAGCCCACCAGGGTTTTCCTTGTAAACTCTCTATGCTGCACATTTTGTAAGTTCCCTATAGCATAAAATAAAAGGCAGAAACGTCTAGTGGGCAAAGGACATAAGAGACCAGGTGAACCACATTATTTATTTTTCTTCTCTACCATTTAGTCATTGACCTGCAGCAGATACACACTGCAATAGGGAAACACAGAAAAGCTGTGGGTTGTAGGAGGTCCTGTGTGGCTTCAGCAAGACTGATATTCACCAGGCTCTAAAAAGAACAGAGTAATTCTAAACATATACAAACTGTAGCAAACACGCTTCTCTATTGTCCTTCATTGTGTTGACATGAAAGTCAGTCTGAACCTTATTCCATTTTGAAAATTCGTTCTTGTTCTTGAGATCTTATAAGCCTTGCTTTAATTGTACAGAAGTCTTTCCTGACTACAGCGAGGTTGAAGAGGCATCTAGGGATGCTCCATCTAGAATGTCATTTTGAAAAGAAAAATTCACATTTTTTAAGACTGAGTTATTTGCAATTACTTATTAGACTGCCAGTGAGCTTTGAAGGGTGATGATCCATATACTGAAACTTTAAGGTCTTAATATATTATATGATAATAGATCCAAAGGTACAACAATGTACTATTGAACAGATAACTACACATTTATAATGGGCAGTAATGGGGATTATGGGCTATGATATGGACTATTAGGCCTATTCTGAAGTTTATAGAACAGATTTTAACAAAGAATACAACAGATTAGTGCTACATTCAGCCTCCAAAAGGGAACAAGACAACACAGTAGACATAAGAGACACCATCGTCACCTTCCCAGCTGTCCATCTTTTTCCAGCACCCACAACAGCCCTTTTAGAGGTCGTAAATGTGAGAAGATAACAACAAAATGCAGCAGTGCCAAAAGTCATTGCTTCCAAACCTTCCCATGAGTAATTAAAGGATGATGCATCATGTAACATGCTTTGCTCAAATATAACCCCACTTAGAGAAATATCCTGTGAATCATAAGCTTTGCTAGTTTCCACAAAAGACACATTTCTCAAAACTTCTGTACTTGGAAACACCATAGGTAAATTTGCCAACTCTCCATTTCAGGAAGTCACAATGTTTAATAAAGCTTGCCTTACCTTTTCTTCTCTAACATAGTAATAAAGCAAAGCAATGTTTCAAACACAAAATAATATTCAACCCTCATGGCAGAATTGACCCCAATGTGTAAGATGTATTTAAGCCTCACTTTACAGCATTTCTAAAAGGGGAAAACCAGACAAATAGAAGAAAATCTAGGCATTTCATATGAATGTAATCTGTTATTCATAGAAATTGGGTTCCTATATTTATCTGGTTTGCTTCCTGTGAACTCAAGAAAACAGGAAATTCATAGAAAAGATCAAACATACAGGAACCTAGGCTTTTTTTCAACTATAGAAAAAACAGCCACATAGTGAAGGACAAAAAAAAAAATCTTATTTATGAAAAATGCCCATACTAAACAAGGTTAGCTGATAGGACAAACTCAAACAAGCAAATGGTATAAGACAGTTGCTGCATGTGTTTCATGCAAATAATATATTCATTAGTGAGATGGTAAAAACAGCCTGATTTTAAAACCTGAATTATTTTTGCATCTCTGTTTGTAAAGAAAGGATCAACAGCAGTTTCTTACCATGTTAGAATTAATCACAGTGCTGTATAAATCCTCTATATTTTGAGAGCTCCAAAAGTGTGATTTCAGAAGAGCTAAATAGCGTATGAAATTGAAAAATGTCATTCTTTTAATATCTCCCCTTGTGAAAAAAAGTTGTAATTACAACTATGATAACCCATTGTAGCCTTTTTTAAAAGCATTATAGAAGTTGTCATTGTTTTGTTAAGCAATTCAGATTCAGAAAACGTGACCTACCATATCCTGAGGGAGAGACCTATCGTAGCAGTAAGCAATACATCTCTACACACTTGTAATTCAGAGGCACTGAGGCAAAAACTGTCAAAACATTACTAAAAGTCGACAAGGATGTATGGTTCATTAGTCTAGGAACTGATGTGTTATGGACCTCTTTGTGATCAGCCTGATAATTTAAATGAAGTTACAAGTTTATGTAAACCTACTAGAACTCTATGATTAAATTTCAGATCATGCCTTCAACAAAGACACTCATAATTGCAGAGATTTATCACAAGGCCATAACGAGCCCCCTTATCATGTCAACTTAATCAATAATCAATTTATAAAATATTATTACTTTAACAGAAAAGCTGTGGCTCCTTTTCTTGCACTGACTTTGAGGACCAAACTGCAGCATAACATCAGTAAGCCAGCCTTTGTTCATTAATACAGAATTAGACTGCAAAGGCTTCAATATTTACAAGCAGGTACATGGACAGAGAAGAGTGATCTGCAGCAGCAGATCTATCTGCCCCCTTCCCCATGCTGCTGCTAGCCTGTCCAAGCATGTCTGATGCTCAAGGCAGGCACAAGACAGTACTGGAGCACACTACCTGAGCATGAAGTGTCTTCATTTCCCCCAGCTTTACATCCCTGAGAATGATATTTAAAATGTGCAGCCACTCCTCACATATTCCCAGGGTACAGCCCTTGCTGTTGTTCAAGCAGGACAAAGACTGGTGCAATTACAGTGAAGAGGGGAGATCACAGAGTTGGACTTGCAACCAATTTCTCCATATTTCATTCACTATAACAGGTCACTGCAAAATAGATCAATTCTAATGGCACTGTTTGCATGGGATGTGATTCTTGGGATTGTTCTGTGCAGGGCCAGTAGCTGGACTTTGATGATCCTTGTCGATCCCTTCCAACTCAGGATATCCCAGAGTTCTGGGATTTCAAGTGTTAAGACATTCTTTAAGAGATAATTTTCTTTTCTCAATGATATTATATGCTGATACCTGTTTTTACAATGTGAGCTTTCTATCTAGAGAAAAGAAAAATAACCTGGACACAATTGCAGTACTCAAGGACTATAAATGATCAGTGCTACCAAACATAAACAGATAGTTCCTAAGACAACCTTGATTCTCAGGATAAATCTGATGTAGTCCTGTAGTTTACTGTTTGATCATAATTTGGTTTGCTTTTTTTTCTGAATATGAAGAATTAGTCTAGCAATATTGCATTCCATATTTTGGGCACAGAGAGCCATACTTTCGAAGTTTGGCTTGTGAAGTTTGGATACTCTAGCGAAAGTAGTAATTTCTGCCATTCTGTAGTCCTGGGATAGAAAAAGAAGGGGTTAATTATGGAACCTGTAAAACTTTGCCCAATTAATGTCTTTCTCATGATACACTGGAGCCCACTTTATTAATCACAAAATCCTGGTTTTATGCAGCTTTTTATTCAGTTATGAAAATTACTGCATGAAATGTGAAGATATGAAAAAAGGTTAACCCAAAACTATGTTTACCTTTCAAAGGATTTTTTTCCAAGCAATTTATACTGAAGTGCTGCATAAAGTCACACTAAATTCAGCTATTTTACATTTGTGTGATTTCTCCAAGTCATCATTAAGTTAAACATTTATTTCCAAAAGTGCCAGAACAAACATTTCACAAGAACTGCCATTCCATACCACTCGGTAACTTAATATTCTTTATCCTAAACCCAATTTCTGCAGATCAGAGTGTGCCTAATGACAGTGTGCATGGCAGGCATGTGCTACTTCTGCTGCAGGAGTGCAGTTTCCTCCCTTTGCCTTCAAATACACAGAGCTTCTAGAAGCCTTTTTTCAACAAATTCAGAACCTGATAAACCTGACAAAAGGTTTAAATACCTCAACTAGATTTCCCCATTGCTGAACTGTGTGGAGGGAAGATCCTGAGCTCCCTTTGTGGGCTGGGGGCTACTGAGCTCCGTGGGCAGGAGGAAGGGGACAGCAGGGACACACTGCAGACAAGCAATTAAGAGCTGGCAGCACTCTCCAACCTTTCAGAACAGAAAACTTGCTTCAGGACACATACTTGTCAGACTACAACTCAAAAGGGCTTTCAGTGCATAAACACAACATGTCCCAAATTCCAAAAGGCTTATTTCTACACCATGTAATGTCAAACTATCAATAAATAAATAAAAACAAAAGAATCCCACTACAAGACAAGAAAAGCAAAAATTCTCTTTCTACTCAATTAAAAAAAAGGGCAATAAGAAAATACTGCACTTAGGACAGACATAATGTGAAAGGCTCAGGGGACAATGTTACTTTTCCAGGTGCAAGGTCCATTAGCTGCAGCTCAGACACTGCTGATATCTGAGAGCTTGTCAGATTGTCCCAAAAATGCCCTAGGAACAAACTGGATATTGTCTGGAATGTCTCATTTTGCTGAGGGATGAAATTGTCGCCCTCTAACAGCACCACTTCACAGCATTACGGCATAAATTGCAAAAAGGGTGTTTCCCTGCAGGCCATGATTAGAAAACGCTGATGCAGAAGGACTTCCAGAAGACTCTGGAGAAAACAAGGATGTAAAACACCTGCTTTCTCTGAAGGGTTTCCCTCTATTAACTGCACTTGCATTTCTGTCTGTTTCTAGCAAATTACTTCCTATTCCTGATCAGCATTAATGCCAGCACTTGTCTACTTTCAGAGATGCTATTTTGAATGTCAGTTACAGTGGAAAACCGAGACACACACAACATGAGACTACTCAGGATTTGTTTTGAGAGGTATCATCACTTCAGAAGACATCCAAAAATAGCTTGACTTCTTTAAAGTTGTGTTTAAAGCCTGTGTACTCATATTGCTCTTTGATGTCAATCCCTAGAAGCAGTGCACAAGTAAATTCTAAGTACAACAATAAAAGAGTTCATGGCATGCCTAAACCTTTTCCATGACACAGTAACAAGGCTACAATGGTACAGACTCAAGCAAAATGCATCCCTGCACTGAATCACAGCAGTACAAGAAACCTGTTATTTAATGACTTAGCTTGGGAAAAAAAAATAAAATATACTTAAGAGAATTTCCATATGCTCCAATGGATTAAAGTTTTTAAATTGGAAATGCTTGAGAAAATCTCTTGCAACATGCAGCTACAAGCTTTCATATCAGATTTCTGTTTGAGCGCAGGGTTAAAATGAAATAAGTTTTCAAAGCAAAACAGCTTAAATTGTTTCTCCAGATCAGATGACACAATGAATGGTGAAAGAAAGCTTGTCTTGGTTTCCCCAGATGATATGTGATTTCCTGCACACGCTTCTATTTTTCAGAATGAGTCAATATCACGGCTCTGCAGCGTACTTGCAGAACTTTAGTTGCTTACTGATTTTGAAGCAAAAATTTCACATGGATAAAACTTTAACTTTTCACATGAATACTGGTAGATAAACACTAAAGGACCTTATATTATATTATTAAACAGGTCACATTGCAAGCAATCTTAATAATTAAACAACATCACTTTCTTGGTGGAGAGAATTCCTGGCTGAAATTTAAATGTAGATACTCCAAACAGAAATATGCATGAGTAAACATTTGCTGTAATTAACTGAAGACCACAAAATCACCACTAAAGATTTTCTTTAATATCATTTTTTGCTGCAGCTTAGATAAAATCTGCAAATTTTCTCATTGATCAAAGCAGAATACTAAAGAAATGGAATCTTAACGAGGAGCAATGCATAACTTGGGGTTTAAACTATAGGTTTCCATTTTTTTTACCCATGTCTGTTCTCTTTCTGCCTTCCCCCTCACAGAACAATGTTTTTAAAAGAAGATGGATATTACAGATTTTACAAGGCTCCACTTGAAACTAGATGGGATTTTTGGCTCAAAATCTCTTTCAGAGCTCTCATGATTTCCTGCTACTTTCATTATTTGCATTATCTTTTGCACAGACCTCAATATAGTGAATGTGTATACAGCAATTAAAATTATCAACTTGCTATATATCATCACAAAAAACTCCACAAGAGTCTTATTTTTCTCACCAGCAAGACGACTCATGCTTGAAATAAATAACACATCCAAATTAGTATAATTTGCTGTCTCTATGAAGTCATTATAATTTTCACTCAAAACGAAAGGGAAAATAACCCCTTAGTAATATAATGAAAACAAATAGATTTCCAATTCTGATCTTCTCTGGGACTTGGTCTTGGTGGGTTTAATTCCTAAAGATACCTCAAAGCCCAGGAATCTTAAGGCAAGGTAAAAAAATTAAATACTTTGTGCCCCAATACACCAGTTGGAATACTGGCACTGGGAGAGACCTTACTTAAGTCTCTCCTATGTCTAACTTCTCTCAGCTGGCACTTTCATTTCTAACTATCATGCTGCCTTGTTTGTCTGATAGCTCAAATAATCACTGGCAAAGGTGTTTGTGGGAAACTGAGTGATAGCCTCTAAGCCCTGGGTGAATGCTGTAATCACTCACCCAGTTATAGAAAGGGGCCCTTGGACCAGCCTCACTTACTCTTTCTATGCTTATGTAGGAGCCAGTCCCACAGCAAGCAGCAGCAGAAGCATCACTCTTAGTCAGTCAGCTCTCAGGTGCCCTGGCTTTACCAGCACAAAAACCACTCAGAACTTAGGAAAACAGAAACTCAGACTGCAAAAGAACATTCATTTTGAAAACTGAGAAATATGCTAGTCTGGGTATAAGCCAAGCTGAGGCAAAAGGCAACTTAAAGTGCCTGACAGGTGCCTGAATCCTGTGATGAATGAAGGTTTATGTATTTGCTACAGGATTAATATATGCTATTTCCACTCGATGGATACAGCTAAATACAGCGTAGTTGCAATGATAATTCACACAGTGAAACAGAACACGAACTGGACAAAAGGAGCCATGAATTTTAAGTCTCCTTTCTAGAACATATTTAGCATCAGAGCCTTTTATTTGCAACAATGGGACGTACAACAACGAGATGCTTTTTCCAGTCTGAAGACCGATGTAACTGAGGTTCCCCAGAGCCCTGACATGGGGCCAGCCAGGGGGGAGACTGCATTATGAAAACATGATGAAGAGTTGCAAGGGTTTGCACTAAGATGTCGTGAGGTTTTAAATCAAACTTGTTTTGACAGGAAAAAGGTCAGGACACCACTTTTCACCTGCCTCTCACTAACACTACCAATACCAACAGAGAAGTTGTTTCACAGTCCTGGAAAGAGTGACCTTGTCCTGCTACTGAGCTTTAGGGATAATGGCCTTTGCCCTGGATGTAGTAAGGCCCACTGCCACATCAGGCCAGAAAATGTCCACAGACCCCAGCAGTTTTACTTCCACATTAAGCCAGCACAACAAAGAATGCCTAAGTCTTGTTAGATGTAAAGAGGCAAGCACACCTTGGATGTTAAGCCAAGAAACTCTGATTACAATAGTTGGAATCTTCATAGCATAGTCAAAGGGTTCAGTCCAGTTTAGCAGTTACAGAAAAGGAACATGCTGTTACACAATATTCTATTATTAAATAATACAGTATATTACGGTGAAAGCTGTCATAAGGCACACTTCCTAGTGTCCACTCCTTTCTCTGACAGAGAAAGCAGAGGACTGCTGCTTGGGTTCCTAACACCAACAGCTCCCACCTGGCAGGGGGAAACGAGTCAATGCCACCCATACCCCAAATCCTTCACTGCAGGGAGCATGATGTTGACAGTAATTTCTCCAGTATGTCTTTAAGGCCATTTTATACTGTTTTAAACCTTGCTCTTCCTTCAGACTTAATGTATACGGTTCATTTTCATATAAGCTACTTGTTATTTGCTCTCTTTCCTGTCCCAATGTAATTTTTACCCAACTCCTAAGTCTGCATTTCTCTAACTGACCACTGGTGAGTCATTTAATGCTGGGAGGTCTCTGGTGCCCACTTGTGTGCCACCTCTCATCATCACATGCCTGTACTGCTCTATGGGAGGTCCTGTGTCCACACCTTCAAGGCCTGGCTGTTCCACCAGGCTGTTTCTCTATACTACACCACTTTGATAGAATTACTAAGACTTTGTTCTATGCAGAATTACTATTTGTCACTACTAGCTTTCTGAAAACACTGTTTTATGATATAGACATTAGAAATAGTTAGGTTACTGGCAGACCTGCTCTTACAGCAAATTCAAGCATAAAAAAGGCTCAAGGCATGTCACAACAAGTTGATACAAAGCATTGTTCAAAGACAATGAGGTACTTTCAAGAACCACTTCAGAGACACTTAGTTTGTCACTTACAAAATTTTAAAAAAACAAACAAAAAACCCCACAATAAACAACCCCACCAAAACCATCCCAAGTAATAAATTACTTAGTACATATTAATTCAATATTAAATACTAATACTTAGTACTTAATGTTTTAGAATATAATTATATTACATGCAAAAAAAGCTGGAAAGGTGGTTTCCTTTGTAAAATATCTCTTCTGCAGTAAGAACTGCAAATCATAGCTTGTAAGGGAAACACCTACACTGAAAACGACAAATTTTAATGTCTTAGTTTCCTGAAATTATTATTTGAGATTTCAGAATTTTTCTCTTGATAGCAGCATTTCTCAAAACCAATTACAGCTAAATATATATATATATGTATGTGTATGGTGCAGCTAGGTAGACTTCATCGATTTCAGATGCATTAATTCATTTAACCTGCTTCATCAGGGAAAAAGAAGAGAGCAAAAATAAAGGAATTTATCTGTAACTAACCTAAGAAGGTTTGTTAGAGTTTTGTGTGAAAACTTTAAACTGCTCATTGCTTTTTACTAAGACATGCTTACAGTTAGGGCTCTAGTGCAGTATATGAAAGGGTAATGAGCTATTCAGTGTCTATTCCGACTGAGCTATTTGTGTCTAGTTAATGCATTTCAAATGTAATTGACAAATTAATATCTCCAACTTTTCCCATTAACAGCATTAAATAAGGAAATTGCTGTTCCAGAATTGCAACCTTATTATTTATTATACCAAACTCCTCTTGTAACGTATTAGTTGGTCTAAGTTTTCTTCCAATAAATCAAAGTGAAAGAAAGAAAACAAACTTCTTCCTTCTATTTATGAACTTCCATTTCTGCCTATTTCTTAAGCTAGACAATGAAAATTAATTAAATTAATTCTACTGTGCTATTTCAGGTTCTCAATACTGCACTCTTCAGTTTATCACTTGTAAAAGTAAAGTACGTAGTTAAAAAGAATCTGAAGCATTAAAAAATAAAATTACAATGTGGAACACTTGTATTTGACTTGTTCATTTCAATAATGTCTTCCAGTAATGAAGGGCCATGTTTTATACAATCTTTTTAAACTAAACCTTTTCCAGAAAAAAATAAGAAAAAATAGTGTCTAGACTAGTAAATATCACTATGGCACCCTGACTACCAAGTGTTACATTTCATGACAGAGGTAACCAAGAGCAGGTAAGGTTTTGCTCCATTTCTAATACTTGAGTATCTCAATACCAAACAGCAAACAAAGATTAGGTTCCTTCTCTTACTCAAATACCTACTTCTACCAAGGATCACAGATTAGATTTTTTGCTATTTGTTTTGGACACACATCTGCACATGGCTGTTTCTGCTGGTCAGCTGCTCAGCTCAAAGGGTAGCAAAAGGAGGGTTTTGACATCCTTTTACATATTGGGTGTTGCTAAACTTCACACGATTCAAGGCTGCTCACTCTCAGGGTACAATAGAATTAGAAGATTAGCATCTTAGCAGGGCACTACCAACAATCCTAGTGGTATTTGTACACCTAAAAGCTTGGGGTATTAGGGATACTTTTATGACTCATTCATATTTTGTAGTACTGATATAAAGCAAATCCCAGCCTGTGCTTCTAGCGGAGAAATTAATTTTCTCCTGAGTTGACAACAAAATACATCCCACAACACTTATGGTCCTGACTACTACTTCAGAGCCTTGAACTTCCACATTTGATGATAACATTTACACCTTTAGCTGTTTACTGGCAATAACTAACTGAAGAACCTAGATAAACCACAAATCAGTTGGATAACTACTCCTCTTATGAACATAATTATGCCACTATCATTTTGGAAACAACTGTAATTAAACAACAAACCCAAACCAATTGCACTCATCACCTACAGTTCAGATCATTTATACAAAGTATGTATAATGTGAATCAGTTCATAGAGAAGAAAAAATAACCTACAGCTTACCAAAGTACAACTACGAATTTATTTTAAATTAAAGATGTGAATTAGACACTATGAAACTAAATTAAAAGGGCTGATTTCAGAGGAGTCTATATTCTCTGCAGAAATATGTCACTTTTACAAAAACATTTTTTAGATGAAAGGTAAACAATGCTATGGGACATACACTTTTGCTCATGCTCTTCAGGTAAAAGGAGACGAGAGTGGCATTTAAGAATTTAGGAGCATATTTCTTTTATCTACTATCAAAGATATTCACAGAAGGTCAAAAGTACCGCTTGCACTTCTGATTGTTGGTGATAAGAAAGTTTTAGCTTGCCGTGCAAAAGCACACAACTAGAAGAATCCTGTGCCTTCCATAAGTGAACCTTCTTATTAATAAAATATAATTCCTTAACCTGGAAATGCTCGTCTTCCATCCTACAGATCAGCAAATGCAATATGACGGAGCTAGTGAAGTAATTCCTACAAATTCCAAGTCAAGCATACAGAGATAGGAATGCAAACACACCCTCACCCCTATAGATAAAACACACAGAAAAGACTTTGCCACTGTGATCCCTATATGCTTTGTCCTAAGAAGGAGCTGTGTGCTCTTTTAGGTGTGTCAGCTCAAGACGTAAAACTGTTGTTTTTACCTCATTTCCCAAAGTCACTGAAACATTTTTTTGTGGCACCGGGCAGACAAATTGGAATAGCAAACTCGAACGTGTTTAAGCAAGACCTATATGAAGCATAATTTCAAACTTCCCCTGTACCACAGATGCTGCTTTGTTAAGTGATAGTTGAGTATGTCTGCTTTAAAATGCTCGAACCAGCACAAGTGCCACTTCATTCCTATGTGATGTTTTCATTTGGCTGGACAGGTGCTCTTGCAGCAGAATATCCAAAAAAAGAACATCTAAAATATGTATTCACCAACATCTGTCTTGCTTTGACTTAAAGAAGCTACTCAAGTATGCATTTAAGTCTGAGCGAAAAGTTTTCCATTCACTTTGACCTTCCAAAGAAGCTTCATGAGGCTATATGCCAAAACCCACTTTTATACAAAAGTAACCTCAGCTACCCACAATGTAGGCATTGGCACTTGAGTTGAGAGTGGGGGCACAGAAGAGACAAAACTCCTAACAAAAAGAAACCTCTCAAGCATCTCTAAAAATATAGAGCTTACAGCAATATATTTTTCAACTGACACATTTTGCAAGCTTTCTAAAAAGGATGTATCATCAATAGGTTGAATATATTCCTTTTTCAATTATAGACATACACACATAAAGCTGGCATTTTGTTTCTAGGCTATGTCAGAAATACCAATTGCTTCATTTGAGAAAATTAATTTGAATTTGGGTTATGGAAATTTTTTTTGTTTGTTTTTCTTTTGCATCCATCTACAGCTGTAGTTGTGTAGCAGTGTTTCACATTAGATGTAAAAGGTATTATTGGTGTAGCAGTAGTAACTTGCTTACTTAGCTGTCTAATTTTTCAGTCATGTATAACAATATCCAGCCCAAAATGGTTTACAAATAACACATTCAAATATTCCATCACCAGTAAGAGGAAGAAAAAGATATGCATGGGGAAACACAAAACTACACTCAGAAAAACATGGAAGAAAAAGGAGGAAAGGTTGTTTGAAACTGAAGAGGAAGTTATTATCATAAATGTCTATATACTAAAATGGCACACTTTTTGTAATAGGAAACGTGAGATTATAAAACCTGGATTTGCTTTACACCTTAAGAGTATATTTGTATCATAAGGAATCTTATGTATAGTATGCATTTGTACATTCTACTGTGTATGCTCCTGGAAGACTTTACCTGCATATCCATACAATGTGACAGACCCAGCCTGGCAGCATGAAAGCACTTGATGGTATATAGTAACATCTTTACATGACTGGTAGTGCCAAGTCAATTAACCAAAAATCTAGAATCCCTAGAAGTCACAAATATTTTTTCTCCAGAGTAAATTTATCTCTCTATGCCAAGTGAAACTAAAGAGTGTTTATCAACATCCCCTATATTTGAAGTTCTGTTCAGTTGTTTTATTAAGGCAAGAAGCGGAAATGGTACTGCGGAGCCATTGTTTTCTAACACAGGAAGAATTTTTATATTGCCATTTATTCATAAACCTTAATATTAACATGACAGAGATGTGTTGTGTCAGAATATCAGTGTGAAGCAACCCTTGAGGTAAAGTGTTAACACAAAAAAAGGGATTTTGCAATGAAATTCCCTCTGGAAATACAATTAGTCTAACGATTTACTTAAAGTTCTGCAAAAATATTATATCATCATACCACAAACACAATGGAAGGAGCCTCATAAACCACAAAAATAATTAAAGTCATGGCAAATTGATAATACTAAATTTAAGTTTAAAAAAATTAATCAGCTATAATAGTTTTCGCAATCCATTAATGTGATGTTCTGGAAGTTTTTAAGTGGTAGGGTATTATAATGCAGAATGAAAAAGCTAAACTGCTAATGCTACCAACCATTGGATAAAGAAATGCAAATGCAAGGACCCTGGACTCGCAGGATGCTTGCTGTAAGATACAGCTTTGTTTCTATTATTTGAACACTCATCCTACTTTACAGTGGAAAATGAAGGTTAATATATCTATGAGCTTGCTACAGTTTTAGCTGCAAAAGTAAAGACTTTTCTCAGAGTGCAACACCAAAATTGAGCCTGAGAGTCATGAAAGAAAAATAAAAATACCCAGAGTTAAAACGCATTCCTTCAGATGCCATAAGATAGCAACATTCCGTCAGCTTAGCCTAGATGCAACTCAGAATTACATGAAATAGGGATTATGTAATTTATTTATTAAATTATAATATTTATATAATAAAGACCACTGGCCTTGTTAGATATTCTTCATTATTTTGGAGCAACTGAAACAACTATATTGGAAATTTGAAAATAATTTTCTATTAAAGAGTGATTACAGAAATTGTGATGTATAGTGATAACTGATTTCTGTCCCTAATGATGAAAATAAGGAGTAAAAATTCAGAAATTTGAGATGTGCTTAGAAAATAACAGGTGATATTCAATGAGGAAAAACATGAGGTAGACCATCTAGTGAAAATCAGACATATCACATGAAAAAAATACGTAGGTGATTTTACTGGAAGATGTTAAGAAGAAATAATGAATACAAAACAGACGTGTTCACAATGAAACAAGACACCAATAAAGGTCTGAATAAAATAATGTATTTTTTTAAAAAATCATAGAATTATGCATATCTGAAAATAAACTATTAAAGTCTACATATCTGAAAACAACCCAAAAGAGCCAGGAAATATTTGTGTTATTGCACTGGTAATGGATAATTTAAGATTCGTTTAGGCAGAGCACTAAAATCTGCACATTATTGTAAAACCCTATTTTGGAAGAAGAATCAGAAAATCTAAGCAGTCTTTATCCCTCACTAAATTTTAAATAAATTATTCAAGCCATACTATCAATGCTACAAGAAAAAAATTTACATAAACAAGTACTTTCCTTTACATAATCAGTTCTTTTAAATTTACCTTCTACAAAAAGAAAAAAATTAGCAAGTATTTGTATGCAGTATATAGATTAATTTTTAATACTGCTGTAGATGTTTGAATATTTAAGGAGAACATTTTCATTAATGACTACAACAATAAAACGATTTCTTTCAGACCAATCCTTGAACATCTCATCCTGTTACTTGATCCCTCAATCTCCAATTTCAATAAAAATAGATATTACATAAAGGGCTTTCTCATTAAAATGCTTTTCTGACATGCTCATAGTCTACATCATCAATTTCCTGAGCCAGTGTGTTATCATGGGAAAGAAAGTCAATGGCTTTTGTAATATGGACAAGGTAATATTTGTTGTTGGTTTCACTTCTGTGGCTCATTTTACTCCTCTTTGCCATCAGCATAGTTTTTGGGATCAGTGTGTTTTTGCAGGCCTTGTTCACAGCCACAATTAGGTTTGTTACGAGTAGGGCAGGCACATCTCCAGGGCTAGACTTCTTTGATACCAGTCAGAAAATTCCCTTTGTGACTTAGATGGCCCAGGCTCTCAAAGGACATGGAATTTGCAGGTATTTCTATAATAGATATACATCTTAATGCATCATTCCATAGTTGAATCACCACTTATCATGCTGTTTTCTCCAAGACCTTAAAATTCCCAACAGAACAGCCTCAAAACACTGCATGTATTCCCACAGAAGCACAGAATCCTTTAGGTTCGAAAAGACCTCTAAGAACCTCAAGTCCGGCCATCAACCTAACACTGCCAAGTCTACCACTAAACTATGTCCTGAAATGCAGATATTTCATTTTTCTCACTGTTTTCCACAAAATATATATATTTTTTATTTTAATGAAAGCCACCCAGAGTCTTCTCTTTACTCCAATGCCCATATGAGACACTTGGTATTTTCACACACACTGCACAAATTCCTTTCTCTCTTCCTTTTAATAGTCATTTATGAGTAAAAAAAAGCAATTCCTATAGCAATCTTAACCAAGTAAACATTTTAAATTGAAAAGTAATACTCTTAGAATTACAATGTGATAGGCTATTTATCTGAACAACAAATATAAATTCTCCTCTGAAGCAAACGCGCTTTGTACTATAAACTTAAAGGCCTCATCCTAGATTTGTTACAAAGTCTTGATAGCAATGGGATTAGTGGATGCTATTAAAAACAGGAGTTCCTTTCCTGTGTTTTTTCCCTTCCAGGACATATGCTTTTTGGAAATGCTTGGATAGCAGAATTTGAACCCACTTATCCCTGTCCTGAAAGCTGTTGTGCAAGGCAGGGGCAAGTGTTCATATTGCTCGACTGATATTCCAGCTCTCTAGAAGTCTTCTGACTACATCAATATTTCAATCAGCACCTGGGTATGAGCCATTTGATAATTTGGTGGTGAGCTGCTTCCCACCCCTTTGTTCTCCTAATGGCAACTGAGCTCGTATTAGGAATGCATTTGCTACCAGGAAATGGAAAAGGTCCTGGGGAATATGGACTTTACAAGAGAAAGGACTTTTAAAGGTCTTGTGTAAAGGCATAATAAATGAGACCTGTTAGATATTATCTGTAATGCACCACCATATATAGTGTGCCAATACCCTCTAGTGGATACACTTGCCTGTGTTTATGTCACCTTGCTCTAGCTAGCATACCAAGTCCTAGAGACCTATAAGCCTTCTTATAAAAGATTCACCTGGCTCACATGGCATATTAGGGCAGCTTTAAAGCAAAAGTCTCCTTAATTGGTGTTCTGCACTCTATTGAGCATGAAGGGTTGGTTAACATGGTCTCTACAACAGCTTCTCCCTCTCCCAAAAGAGGTAACTTGATTAAAATATTGGTGGAGTTTTATGAAGTGCTGTGTGCATTCATGTGGGGTAATAAATAGATATAACTGAAGGCAGCTTGACACTTGTGTATTTATTCCTTTCTGTTTACCAGCCTAACGATATCTTCTGTTACCATAAAATGATTTATACAACTTTGTCAAGCTCAGAACGTGTTGAAGAGGAGTTTGCACGAGCCAGACAGGGGGTGAGACAGAAGCTTCCATTATCAGCTGAAAGGCAGAGTTAAAATTGATTGCCATACATAGAGAGCTTTCTGAATTGGTAATGTTTTTTCCATCTGCAAGACAAAGTCCTCGTGAATAAATGGATATCCCTAGAGCTTATCTGTAATCATTTGCTATCAAACAGCAGTGAGGCAAACAACCCCATCTTACTGGCTTGCAAGTGGGTTCTTACTTGTCAGCTAATATTGTAAAGGTTCTACATAGCATTTCCTGGAACTGTTGTCCATATTTCTAAATTTAGCAAATGTTTCTGCATAAAGGCAAGAGACTGTGCTCAGCTTGAGGAATTTATGGTTTTCAGCCCAAAATTCAAGTTCAGGGTTTTAGAAGGGCAACTAGACTATATACACTGCGTGCATGTGTTTAACTAGACTAAATACACTGCGTGCATGTGTTTAAAGATCTTTAGTACGCAGAATATTCCAGCAAACTTAAAAATTAATTCTACACTAAAAAAAAAAAGTCACTTTCAAGTTATTTATTTGTATGAAAATGTTACTGGAATAAAGGGTGTTGTTGTACTTGAAAATGTTACTAGAATGAATGGTGCCATTGTATTTGATGTTTCACAAAAGCATGATTAAAAAAGCAGCCATGCTCACAAATAACACATCTAAGCGACATCCAAACCTCCACTAGCGTTTTCTAGCAAAATGCACAAATGAAAATGTCCTCTATTGCACTAATAGGTCTTCATAAAACACCTCAATTCTGTAAGGAAATAGATCTTATGCTTGCATCTTATAAAACCATTGTTGCACACAGTACTGCAAACCATTATTTATATTGCATCAGCTTTTCTGCTGCAACTAAAACCCAGAAGCCTTTTTCTGATTACTTCATAGTCTAACTGGGCTGAGTTCAGATAAAGATTCGGTTATGATGGTGTAGGAGGGAATTAAAGCATTGAGCAACAAAATTAAATACAATACAGTATAGTCTGGATCTTGACAGACCTAAGCAAATAAGCTGCAATTCGGAATTGTCCAGTTGCTCTTCTATGAGGGGCTAACACGCTCCACAGACAAACAACGACAATTCTTGGTGATTCAACCCAGTAGTGTATCAGATCACTTTCTATTTCAGGGTAAAAATCAAGCCAAAGAGACTCTGAGTAGGTCCTGGCAGGAGAGCCAAGGAAAAAGAATGACTTCTGCTGTGCTTCAGAACAGATGTGCTTCAGCACTTTTGACAGAATTTGTTAATAAGTGGCTCTTTTACTCTTTAATCACTATCACACTGAAATAGATGGGGAGTCTGCAAAAAGTTCTAATTAATCACTACGAAAAAATTAAAAACATTTACAATTCTAGAAGTTATATTATCCTGGATTGGAATTTAATTTTCTTGATTATAATTGTTTCCCAATCAGATATGTGGCCAACACTGAAATAGGAGAGAATATAAATAAAGCAGCAGCAAATAAATTTTCAGGACAAACAGCTGTCTCTACCACCAGACAACACAAAAACTGAAGGCTTAACAGAACTTAACTCAATCAATGCTGAGATTTAATCTGGTGTTTTAATGATCAAAACTAATTGGTTTAAAAATTACCCATAATTAAAGGGTCAAATTCCCAAAAGGTTGTTTTCATTTTTTCTCCTTGAAAAAAAGCAGTGCTCAGATCTACCCTCCATAGGAATAATCTGTCAAACAAATAACACAATGACATTTAACTAGGCTTCACAACATGAGTGAGAAGTAAAGACATAGATGAACAGGGATGATATAGCATAGGATGTTTAAATCATCTATTACAGTTAAACAGCACTGTTCTGTTTTAGTGCTTGTTTCTCTAACAATTCAGCACTCTCAATTTTCAGAGGGCAAGTATATAAATTTTAAAGAAAAGGCACACTTAGCTAAGTGTTTATCATACATGCAATAGAATGAAGGAAAACATATTTCTATGAGATTAATTTTCTCTGCTATAGGAGTGTATTAATAACACTACATTAGAATCTAGTGTAAGCCATGAGGAAGGACCCTATCTGATTTAAAACCAGATCAGTCTCTGTACATCTATTACAAGCAGACCACAGCTCACTATTTTTCACACAAGTTCTTCTGTAGCCAGAAATTTCTTTTTGCCAAGCTTTCTATGAGAAATTAGGTAAATAATCTCATTGCACAGGTTTAATTGGGCACTCATAAATACAGAAGAGGAACTGGCACACCTCCATTGCAGGAGGAAAAAGAAGAGAAACATCATTGAGTACTAAGCTATTTCTCTTACAGGTTGCTACTTCAAGTGAGACTCAAGAACAAGAGCTGCTACCTTGGCCTGATAGCAGCTTCATGGCCCATTTTTAGCCCCCACTCTATTTTCACTAGAACAGATAACACAGAAACACTAATAACAACTTTATTTGGCAGAATCTGGATCAGACTTTGGCCAGAGATTAAAGGAGGCTTGACTCCTTGGAGTTTCTCCCTACACTACTCTGTTATTTGCCCTGGCTGTTGCCAGGAGCCCCACAGCACCTTGAGCAACCCCAGGGAAGAGCTGAGCCCCCACAGCTCCAGCTGCTGCTGCCCAGGAAGAAAACACAGGGCCCTGCATCTGGGCAATCAGAGAGACTAAAAATTCATTCAGACAATGACAAAAAAAAAACATTTGCCACGACCACATGTCAGATTCCTAATTTTGCCTTTTAGAATGGCCTCACAGGAGACATGAGAGGGAAGACAAGCAAAGGCAAGGCAAGAAGTCTGAAGGTCAATTCAAAAGATTTTCCCCCCAATGAAGTCAGTCATGACAGCCCACAGCCACTCTCAACCATACAACCCAGCTCCAGACACACTGCTTTGCATCCATGAATATGGACACAGAAGGAAAAAAAAAAAAAAAGAAAAAGAAAGAAAAATAGAAAAAATCTTTTCCTTCCTACATCCTGGCGGCAGACCAAAAATCAATACCAGTTGCCTAAGTAAAATCTCACCCTGACAGGGCCTCCCTGCTGGCTACGCAGCAATACTAATGGTCTTGTAGTGGTCTTTAGACAACACAGGGATGTCAATATAATTTTGTTCCACTTTTCTTGCTTGCCAGCTCCCATCTGCAACCAATTCATAACCTCAGTTACTCATACCTTTGCACAAATGGACTGACTCTCCACCTACACATTTAGCTGTCCCTTTCCTCTCTCCAGTGCCTCTCTGATCACTGTGACAGCCTTTGCAGTGTGTCCCTCCAAATCTGCTTTGCCTTTAATATTTCACTAAAATGCCAATGAAAACTGCTTTCGCCTCCCGGGAGCACAAAAATCGTCTTTTCCTCTTCAAGCACAGTAGACAAAGCCTATTCCCATCAGCCTAAACAAATAAGCAACGGAATCAAAAAATCAGGGACATATATTGAAGGCTTTTCAAATCTTAACCTCAGAAGGCTTCAGAGATATTAGTTTACTCCTTGGGGAAAACATTCCACTTCATATAAAAATAAAAGTTATATATGCATTTAGCAAAAGTGTTGAAAAAATGTAGCATGTACCTTTTGGTGAGCAACAACAGGAAACGTTCCAAAGCCTTATACCTAAAATATTTACAATTTCTAAACAGGCCGCTGACTGTAGAGAAACACAAACAGAGCCAGGTATAAAACAGAGGATGTATAACTGGGTATTAAACACACCTGGGAGGAAGGATGACCACCTTTCCATCAACACAGCAGTCCCATCCTTCAGGAGCGCCAGGCTCTGGGAGCCATGGAGCTCAGGCCAGGCTCAGCACCCCAAACCGAGCAGGGCAGCCCCAGGCAGGGCAGAGGCGGCTCAGGGAGCTCCCATGGGCCTGGCCGCCGAGGAGCCGCAGGCTCCTCTGAAACCACCTCAGCTAACGCTGATACAGCTGTGAGAGAAACCAGTCAGTAATACATAATTCACTGGCCTCACAAGGCCAGTGTGAGAGTTAAACGGGGCAGGGGGGGAATAACAACCCTCAGTGGGTTCCGCTGGGTTTCACAGGATGCCCAAGGTCAGGGCAGTGCTGCGGCCATGGCTCCCCTGCCCAGGCCAGGCGCCACAGGCAGCTTCCTACCACAAGAAGGTGGCTGCTGCTTGCAGGCTGAGCACAAGCGGTACCAAAACTCCTGGTAACCAAGTGTCACTCTGTGATCGCATAAAAACTCCTCTTTAAACACAGAAGAGCCCTCAGCACAGAGTGCAGCTCCAGCAGGGCCCAGCAGGTCTGTCACTAACTCCAGTGCCGAGGCACACCAGGCCTTGCTCCTGGCGCCTCAGCCTGAAGAGCGAAGGCAAACCTAGCCACAGAGCATTTGGTACAGCACAAACCCACACCAGAACACCACAGCCTCTGGTTTTTAAAAGCACAGCACAGTACACAAGGCAAAGAACATGTTAATCGACAGTGCTAAGAGTTGAGATTTGAAGGTACACAACCGTAAGGATATGCAAGATCCACAGTTGTCCATGGTGGAGAAGTTTGGGAGCAGACACACTGATGATTTAGAATAAGAGGCTCAGTTTGTTATCCCCATTCCTCAATCTTCTCTTCCCTCCCTACCTCTATGCACCACCCTGATCTCCAGCTATTCCAACTGCTCAGAAGAGCATCAAACCAACACCTTGTATTCCAGAAATCATTCACAAGATCTGTAACTGCATTGGATGGAAACCTGACACTCAAGGGATGTAGAAGCTGGTTCCAGTACCCTGAAACTATTAACTATTGTTTGGGTCCAGATGAAGCACACCAGATTAAAAAAAAAAAAAATCCAGGATACAGGTATTAGTTTCGAAGACATTACTCTGAATTCACAATGCAGTAAGAATCAGTCTAGTAGAAACCAAGTAGATTGAAGAGGAAGAGTCTTCCCCCACACACTCCCTACAAGTAATTTTTTTCTGTACTCCTTAAATTTGAATCAAATTGAATGTTTCTTATAAGAATTAATATATTGTTTGTTGAGGGGTGAGGATTTGGCCATTGTACCAGAATCTACAGCAGTTGCTTGTACATTCAGGCACAGTATAGAAGAGGGGTTCACATTATTTCCATAACCAAGGCCACTTAAGGGGTTTTATTACTTTCTTTGCTTCCTACAAGGAATTTTACAAAAAAAATGTATTGACAATTTCAGAATGCCATTGCTACATAAAGATACGGATTTTTTTTTAAAGCATTTTAAGAACTCAAGGAAAATGAAAAATAGCATGTAAGTGCCTTACGTGAAATAGAAGCACTGGGAAAGATTAACACCTTGCAGGGAAGAAGTGGGAGGCAAATGCACTTAAAGAGATGAGAAAACTTTCAAGAAGATCACAAAAAGAGCTAGAAATACTGGGAATCATGTACAGGAGCCAGGGAAAAAAAACTGGAGCAGATGATAGCCTTTGAGAATTCTTGTTCCATGGAAGGAAATGACAGATACACATCACCCACAAATGAAATTCAATATTAAATATACATTTCTTTTGTTAGGATGCACTGTCTTATTTTGCTACTTTATATTATTCATGGGGTACATTCAAATTCCCTGCTAATATATTATAAATACATGTGTTGCAGGCCCCTTACTAAAATGGATGATAATATAATACTGCTTTTACATATCAGCATAAAATTAAACAAATTTAAATTTTATTTCTAGTACACAGATTATTTTTCTTTAAATAAAATGCTTCTGAGCAATTAGTAAACATTCCACTATATTAGTGTAGGGTGACAGGATTAAAAAAGTTTATTCCATTTAAGCCTGATAGAAAATATAATGAACTGTGAATTAACACAAAGATAAATGCAAAATATCTCACATTTGGCTAATTAAGAAGCAACCTTAGTTTTCCTCATCACAGCCCAAATATTTGGGCCAAATCCCTGGCGAACACAAGTTAGTCAAGTCTGTTTACTCCAGCCTACCCTGCTTGCAGTTCAGATCTTGGCTTATGCCCTGACCTGGGACTTGCACTTACAGTGAGCCCTATCAACAATTGATAGGATGAACTTCCTACTAAAATCTCTTGTGTCAGCATTTAGGATTAACTTATTGACAAAAAAAAAAAAAAAAAACGGCACAAGGGGCAACATCAGCAGCACAGCTAACAGATAGGAAGGAAAAAATAGAGAGAAATCACCCTGCTTCATAAAAATAAATTTCCATAGAAAACCAAAATTTTTACACTCAATTTTCACTAGTTTGCTTATAAATGTAAAATATTTGTGAAGTTTGAAAACTGTTATTTCACATGTTAATAATCCAGGTACGATTCACACTGAAAACAGGGACATTTCTTCATGGAAATAGCATTAAATTCTCACTGGGATAAATTTGCTCAAAATTTGTTATTTTGCTTAGGACAAAGACATCACATTGTATTCACATGGTAAGTGTTAGAATTGCAACCTCTGTCAGATTTGGACAAACTCCCCTCAAAAACCCATTTCTGAAACATGTGGAAGCCAGGCTTCACAGATCTAAGGATAACCAAAATACAATCTTCAAATATGTCATAATTAGTATGGCCAGCTTCATTACTAGAAAAGCCAACTTTTCCAGAATACTTCTGACAAAGTGAAGGACATTAGGAGCTTCTCCTTGTACTCAGCCTATGTCCAACATGTGAAGCACAGATTCTTCACTTACACTGTGGTGATATTTCTCTCTCCACACCCCATCCCCCCCAAAGACAAAATCAGAGAGCTGCAAAAGTATTTACACTGTCCATTTGCACTAGACGCAATTCTTGAGGAAAATTATGCATTTTGTTAGAAGTTCAGCTCCTGAATTTAAAAATAAATATGATGCTCAGGTAATGTAGCATGTGGCTCAGCTCAGAACAATCCAAAGTATGGGAGTGCCAGCACAGGAAAGATTTTCCTCACCAGATCAGCACACAGTAACAGGTACAAGGGTTAATTAACTCTACTAACACCTGGCCTGTCTCAGAGGCAGCAAGGTACCATATCCTCCCATATCAAAGCCTAGAAAAATCCAGTAATGGGTAGATAAAGGAGTAATACATACAACTACAAGCTCTGCATTCCTTAAGTGTGCTACTAAGGTGTCTCTGCTACATGCCTCAACATGCATTACACGGTTTTGAATGGCCATTGGTAGGAACAGATGGGATTTCCTCATTCTAATACTTAGTCATATTTTTATTTACTTATATTACAATTGCTGCAATGAACCAAGTGAGACTGACAGGTGCAATGACACACAATCCCACTACCTGTACAATAAAACTGGTCATCAAAACTTATTAGTCCTGATGGAAAGCAGTAGTGATCGGTCTTAGGATACTACTTCTTAGTGTACCGTATTCCTAAATTGCTTTAATTTTAGGAAACCGAAAGTTTGAAAATCTCCCATCACTTCCACTATTTATATTATACCCTTGTAATTCTTCACCAAAAAAAAAAAAAAAAAAAATACACCAAACAAAAAACCNAAAAAAAAAAATCATATAATAATCACAAATAGAAGGCTAGGCTTTATTGCCTATTATGTTAATTTAGTTTCCAGTTAGGGCAGTCCCAGATCCAATGTCCTGGTGTATGAGGCTCCCAGCCTTCCCACTGAATAAGTCAGCAGCTTCAATTCAGTGATTTCAATCAAAACAGAAAGAAAGAACATGAAATTTTTATTACAACTTGATTCCTGATAATTATTTCAAAATTATTCCATTGAAAAGACTGACTACTATGATTTTTAAGTCTTAAAATACATCCAAAGTGAAAAGCAACTGTGGGAATTTCCCTTTCCGCTGTGCTCCATATATAAACACACACACACACAGTTTTATACAATAAAGTAGGATAAGATGCTCTGAAGAAAGGAAAGCAGAAGAATAGCCAAAATGAAATAAAATTTTACCATCAAAACCTTCAAGGAAAGGTTTTCTTTTCAACTGAATTTTAACAGGAGGACATGGGGGGCAATGTATGTGTGCAGCGAAACATCAGCTATGTGGCCAACAACCAAGAGGATGCTTTCAGCAGGGTCAGATGTTACATTTACGCCAGAAGCAGTCAGGATCTGGTGGGATTTGGGATCATACTTTGAGCTCACCCACAAGTTTTCTCCATGGGAGGAGAAAAGCAGCCTGTGTGCCTTGCATAAGGTCCCAGCACAGTTCTTGCCTTGACAGCTGACAGAGCAGAGCAGTTGCATAAACGTAAAAAGAGGAGACATGCGAACATGGACTTGCCTACACAAACCAAACAGGATATCAAGTCACCATAACCTTCGGTGAGGGATCATAGGGAGAGCAGTACACAGTATTATCTGCATCTTAATTATCCAATACTCCTTATTTTAACACTGTACGGAAGATTCACACTTTCTATTAGAAAGCACTGTCTTGCTCTTTTCCTGGCTGTTGGCCACCACTGAGATTCAAAGCAGGCATTGCAGAGGTAAAAATAACATCTTGCTGAGAATCATTAGAGGCTATTTCCACTATTTTCCTGTTAAAAGATATTTTACTATGTCAGGAGTGATTATGTGGTGTCTGATCATCATAAAATCATTACACGACAGAGATGCTGAAACCGAATTAAATAAATTTTAAAAAAAAACCAACCAAAACCAAGCACTTTTTCTACCTCCTCCTTCCTCTGTACCTACTCTTTAGCAATCTAAAGCTAAGAGAAGGACAATGGGTTAAAACTAAATCGAGCTGCTCCTTCAGAGGTCCAGGGCAATGAGGTTTGCTGTAACAGTGGAAAGCACCAAGGCAACACAAGCTGCCTCCCTGCCGGAGCACAACTGATGTGCTGGGGCAGCTGTGAGCTCTAGGAAACCCTGCACTGATTAACCTGCCTTGGAACAGTTAAGACAAAATTAAACAAATCAGCCACATTTGTTTTTCTAACTGTGGTACAGCAACAACCGGGGTAAAATCACCTGCCTGCCCTGGCTCCTTTTCTCCTACAGTAAAAAGAACAAAAAGAATTAGGAATTAGCTCAAACCCTGTTCTGCTTTGAACTGTCATGACTTGTGGTCCAGTCTTATTCTTTTTGCTCAGCAGTGGCTGTGCCCCATATCAGAGCAGAAGGCAACTGCCCCATGTCTTACTCCTACGCCACTGCCAGGCATTGTCCCACAGCTGGGTGATGGCAAAAGGCTTTGATAGACAATACATTTTTTTCCTGGATTTGCCTCACAAACTGTTTCACATCAAAGAAACTGCTGGGGTGTGAATCTCTAAGGTTCAGAGTTTGCTCAATTTGGATGAGCCCTGAAGCATTCACAATTTTATTCCAGTCACCCTGCCCAGGATCTCATAGCAGGAACAGACTTCCTTAGGGGATTTCTAGCATTGCAACTTTCTATTAAAGTGTTGGAATTTGTTCCTATCCTTAAAACAGAAAACAGTTCATTAAACATTTCAGGGCATTTAAAATAATATTATCAATTCTGTGTGGCCCGTTGTCAAAATTTGTATTAGGTAAGGGGAGGTCCTAGTTTCAGATTTCTTCAACGACTTTTAGTTATCAAAGTTTCAAGGATATAGGTTTTCTGTACTTTGTTAAAACCTGGTTTTCCAATTTCTGGCTAATTTTCAGAATTAGAATTTCCCGAATTCATCTGCTTCCACCAGAAACAAGGCACTTGTATATATATTTTTTTTTTTTTTTCCCATAGTAACAAATGTATAACAAAAAGCTCACTGGCTCAAGAAAAGACTGATTAGTCTCCTAACTCTTAGGCTTCACTGTATATTTCACCATGATACTCCCAAACCAGTAAAGCTATTTTAAGAATGTTGAGTCTCCCTCTTCCAATTCTCTCTTTAGAGGCCACGCTACTTTCATTTCCCTGAGAGAATGAGCCTTCATTATACACAAATATACAATCACAAAGTGTTTTGCATGAGCTCAGGCAGCCCTACAACAGCTACACTTTCTTTTAGTGGGTCTCCTAGATTGTTTGCAAGTAAGCTCAGGCTAGTGTTAATTTTCACTACTGCATAATCACTTGCATTTCCTCAGGCACAGATCCTCTTTATTATATGTGTGTTAGTTCTGCAAGTCTCCGAGTGTGACCTGGAGTAGCTGTGTACTTACATCTCACTGTCCATGCTTACTGCACTAAACACACCAAACAGAACCTACCAGAAAAACCTCCCCAAACAAAAACAAGAAAAAAAACCTCAGAACCCAAATCCGAACTTTTGTTCCCTTTAAATCTTTCCATCATCACTTGTTTAAATTCCACATATAAATTCAATAATTATTTGCCTGTTTCACAGATTACAAAGTTCCTGTAGGTTTATAATAAACAAAACATATTAAAATTAAACACTAAGAAACATTTAATTCCTGGTCAGAAAACAATTGAGGTACAGTATCTAGAATTGTTGATCTTACTCTTGATCCCTTTATTCATGGAATCATAAAATATGCTGAGTTGGAAGGGATTCATCAGGATCAAGTCCAACTGCTGGCCCTGCACAGGACACCCCAACAGTCCCCGCATGTGCCTGAAAGCATTCGCCAAACACACTTCTTTAAATCTGTCAGGTTTGCTGCTGTGAGCATTTCCCTGGGGAGCCTCTTCCAGTGCCAAACCATCATCTGGGTGAAGAACCTTTTTGTGATATCCAACCTAAACCTCCCCCAACTCAGCTTCACTCCATTTCCTTGAGTCCTGTCACTGGTCATGAGAGTGAAGAGATCAGCATTTGCCCCTCTGCTTCCCCTCATGGGAATGCTGAAGATGGCACGTCAGCTCCTGTGCATTCCCAGTTTGTCTCACTCTCATGATAGATCACAGCTCCAAGGTACAGTACAACAATTCGCTCAAAGAGGAAAATCACAGACTATTTCAGGAAATGCTGGCTGTAAGCTACCAAAAAAAAAAAACAACCCACCAAAAAAAAAACCAAACACCCAACCAAAAAAAAAATAAAAACCCACAAAAAAACCCCCTCCAAAACAAAAGCACAGGAGCATTGTTTTCCTAAAAGCATGATTTTTTTTTGGTTTTTTAAATATTTTGACAGATGATCCTCAAAAATACTTATAGCACAGCTTGAAGGAAACAATATAGATATCATCTCATTACACACACACTGTAAAAACCAGTCTTTTACTAGTAAGAGTTCACAAACCAAAACAATGGGATGGATAAGAGGAGAGAAGAAGGGCTATTATCACTACAGGTAGGAATAGTTACAAGATCCCCACAGAGATACAGAGTCTAAACAACGTGCTATAAGGCATGAAAAGTATGTGACAGAGATAAGAACCAAGACTTTATTTCCTCCCTCTGCTCTCCCCCTGCCCCTATTAACCACAGGAACATCCATTTTTCACAACAAGGCTGGGCATTGTTTTATGGCTTCCCAATGATGGGAAGGCACGGACAGATTTGCAGAACTTGAAAAATTTATTTTTAATTGCCTTGTTATACCAGCAAGTGTTTGACAACCATAGCAAGATCTGAAAACACTCAGGTATTTGCAAGATGGGACCCACTCAGTATTATCAGACAGATCCATATCATACCATTGTTTTACCATGAGAACCCTTGTGATAATTTAGATAAGAAAGGAAACCTGAAATCCGCAAACAGGCAAGGGAGAGAAGAAACTACATTTACAGTCAGAGCCTCAGAGGAGATAGATGGGGGAAATACACATAGGAGGTTTTGCTGCTATTTTCCTCATTAAAAAAAAAAAGGAAATAATAAGCGAGTTATTTCCCCCTTCCCCCAAATCAGCTGAGCAAGATCACTTATACATAGATAACTTTAGTCAATTAAGAAATCTCAGATTGTTTGCCTGGTATTCCCAATGTCTCTGCTGTTCACAGGTGCAGGTCTAACTCAAGCCAAAGCCAATTTCTAGTTTCTTTGTAGTTTAACTCTACCAAGAAGCACAGCTGTAGCAACGGCCTCATTATGTATATTACCTACTGATTTCACACTTGAATCCATTTTAAAGTCCTCCGTGAGCCTCCCTATTAGCTTAATAATGAAAAGTGTATCAAGGAGTATGTTGCTAAGTTAAGTGAAAAATTCAAAGCACTCCCAGTGAGACAGAGCTGCTGAAACCATGAAATAACAGTGGTCACTGAATTCTACTCTCATTGTGATACTGCTAATTATTGTATTTGCAACTAAAACCTGAACATCTGAGACAGGCAGAAGGAGACAAGGTTTTGTGTCCTGACAGATTTGCCATGGAATTTAGGAATCAAAAATTTAATTTAGGCAATTAGATGGCTGAACATCATTTGTCTCAGCTGTTCTGTACTTCATCCTAAAATCTGATAAGGGCTTATTGTACCTTAATTGAAACAACTCATCTATGAATAAGGGAGAGGAGTATCTAGACATTACAGCATTGTCCCTGGGCTATTACTGCTGTAGCTACAAAGCAAAATGTCATTATAGCATTCTTTGCTTGACATGCAAAGAATCTCTATTTCATTTTCACCTGTAACAATAGCTTTATTTTTTTTTAAAAATTATTCTGTTTAATAAAAAAGCAGTAGTCCAAAAGTCTGTCAAAATGAAAGAAAAGAAAAATCAAGTCAGTGCCTGGAGAAAAGTTAAAATTTCTACACCAAAGTGCAAAAAGAGGTAGAGATAGCAGTTTCTCACTAGAGTTCTGGTGAGTAGAGTACCTCAATTGAAAGAATTTATATCATCAGTTAAGTAAGATTTTTTTAAGCAGGAAAAGGAAATATTTAGTTGTCAGCATCCTGACAGTACAAACTGAAGTGTAATTGTTGGGAACACCCATGTGTTACTGGTCATTAATAAATGACAATAAATCATGACAAATAACAATACATATACAATAGACAATGTAGTTGATGACATCTACATGACCTGTATGTTCCTATACAATGTGCAGGCAAAGAAAGAGCACTGGTTTAACCTGATGGTTTGGAGGATTTATATTATTCAAATAAAATAAAATAATTTTTAAATTTTTTAAAAATTTTTTAAAACCCCAAAACCCAAAATCATCTGTAAAAACTCACCAGAATAATTAAGCTGCATTCAGATTAAATTGTTTGTGCGGCATATGGAGATGGCTGGCATCTGTTTGTGGTGGAAATTCAGACTCACCAATTTTAAGAGGAGAAGAACAGAAAATTAGTGGGAAAAAGGTACACATTTAGAGGTAAGCAAGCCACTGACATGGAACGTTGAAGAAAGGCACAACATATTTTAATATAGTTTTAGGGGACACATTTTTTCCTGGTTGAGGGAAATATCACATCTCATAATTTGCCACAGAGGTCTCATCACTTACACAAATAGTCAAAGTTGGTGAGAGTAACTCACCAATATTTGCCCCAATAAAAAGCAAGGGCAAAATATTACTGTAGGTATAATTATTGCACAAAAGACTGAATTTAAGTGAAAATCAGTGTTTTTCAAGTAAAGACAATAGAACAGGTGAAAAGAATCTTATCATAATCTAGTTATAGTCTAGGTACAGGAACACGAACCTTAGATCTTGTAAGTAAAGAAGAATCCGGTTTCCACACTGCTTAGTATTGGTTAGAAGAACACAAATGAGAATGCTTTTGTAGATAAGACCAACACACATAACTTCAGATCCTAAATGACTTGAAAATAGTTTTAAATACATTCACACCCAGAAGATCCGGGTAACATTGCCCAATAAGTAGCTAATAATTTAGCATTTTTTTTCCTATATAGCAACAGGAAAAAATAAAATTGCATCTTCTTAACAAGAAAAACATTTAAGGCCCAATTCCCATAGGCATAAGGAGGCTTGTAAATATTTTTATATACTTTAATAGCATCCAATTATAATTTTGTGCTAATTGCTTTAATCAGCCCAACCTGAAGTGTTATAGTATTTTTCCATAATTAAGCAGTACCACATGACAAGCAGTGCTTTTCAGAGCTATTATAGTACTTTCTAATGCTATAATAAACAAAGATCATGCATCTTAATTATACCCAATAAAAATTCCATATACATTTAATTATATGCTACACTGAAATTCCCATAACTTTAAAAAAAGCTCTGCCATGATTATTAAGATGTTGCTAATATGAGCTCACATTAATGGGCTGTGCCCACTATTAATGTCATTGCAAACAGTTTACATCAGGAATCTGTATCTCCAATTTAAATGTTAATGGACTGAGTCTTTTTCATTTGTAGTGCAAGAAAAGGATAAAGCTGCTGAAGTCAATGAGATTATGCAAAACTGCTAACTAGAATATTACTGGCTCTACCTCCAAATGCATAGTATGGAATATGATAAATTCTCACAAACTTTTATCCCTACGTCCTGTCAAAACAAATAAAAGAAAAAGTCCTATTACCACCAATACATATTGCAATTGAATCAGAGCAAAATTATAGGTCTTTCACATGAATGAGGCTAAGAAAAGATCATAGGTGTCTCAACTTGTGTAAATCATGAACTACTTTTAGGCCAAAGGTTATCAAGGCACGTTGCAGTTCAGCACGGGAAACGTGAGCAGACCTCAAGGTGGTAGTGCCATGCTACTCATCCCTACTGCAGCTCCCAGTGCAGCAGCTCCTTCTCCAAGGGTCTCTCTGGAGGAACTGCAGTGATGTGCAAGCACTGAAGCATCACAGTTCACTCTGGATGTTACTAGTGGCTCCCTCCACCAGCACAAAACTCTAAGTTTGGACAGGGGCCACTCATGATTTTAAAAGATGAGTTTAGATATTATTTCCAGAACAAAGGCCATTTCTGAAATTTGTTCTTCCCTACCAGCGGGTATATAATATGACACCGATTTGATAAATGCCCTTGATGTACACGTTTATGCATCAACTCTGCTATTTTTTAGACAGATCAGACTATTCTCTCACACTTGATGATGTGATACTAGATAGTATCAAAGCAACAATTCAGATGGCATATAAACAACCATCTAAAAATAAATCTGTCTATAAAACAATGCCTAGAAAATTATTTCTATTATTATGAATATTGCTAAGATCTGAACAATCATTTAGAACACATTTAGAAAAAAATTCCCAGAAAATGAGATAGTTTTGCATTAAACAATGCTTAGCTGAACAGTGAATAGCTGCTCTATTTCAGGGACTTCCTATTCTATTTCAATTCTGTACTTTCACAAGTCAGAGAAACCAGGTTTGATGCTATTTTCCTCCTTGGCCTCAGCGACACTCAGACATTGGAATGTCCTCTTGAAGCCTATTACCAGCTCCCACAGCTTAAATCACCTTGGAATAAATCCATGATGGGACTACCATGGGACAACTCTCGTTAGAAAGGGTGAAGATATTCTGCTCTTCCCCATCTCAGCGTTGTTGTACCCCCAATTTACAGCCACTGTCATCATGCAACTGTAGGAGTCTCTACTTCCAAGAAGTTCCTAAAGCAAGAATCTCAAGGGAAGTATTTGTGCTGTGTTTTCTGCATTTTCCTTCCAGAATTTCTTTCTTCTTATCAATTTCTCTTTGCTTCTTACCAGCAGTTTCAGTACAAGCCTTAAGTGGCAAGTAACAGGCATTAATTAGGCCCACTGGTGTGCTGTTCTGCACAAGGAATCCTTCCTTGCCACAAAGAGCTTATAGACCATTATCTCCTTTCTTTTTTTCCCTCCATTGTGCTTTTTTCTTACTGCCTCTTGCCCACCTTTTTCTTTCCTACTATTTAAATTTTAACAGAGAGGTTTCGCAGTACCCTTTTATTAGAACTGCAAGAGCTTAGAAAAATATCTGTATGAAATTAACTATTCTTTTATTTAAGACCCCTCAAGACCAAAGAAAGCATTATTAGAAGTCATGAGAGAAATATCTGAGTCCCAATCACCAAAGTTAAGACCAAAGTTCTGGACTTGAGTTTCAATGTTGAGTAAGGAGAATCAGGTTATATGCTTAAACCACACAACTGGAAACTGTAATAACTTAGTGACTTCTTTGCCAGGCAGCTTTAATGCCCTGGGGAGGTTATAGTATTTAAAAGAAGATCTTAGACTGCTTCATATTCAGGCCACTTCTTAGAGCAGATCTCCTCTCCTGGCCAGCAGTGCTCTCAAACTCTCACCCACAAGCCAGAGTGTTCTCTCTTGTTACCATCCTACTGCAGCACCAAAGTAGGACAGTTCTAAGGAGAAAAGATATAATGAATTCTACTGTGCTTGGCTATGTCTATGAAATTGTAATATTTACTTTTTCCTGAATGCTGAGGCTTACAAATCCCCTATCTTCCTGTCTCTTAGAAGCAACTTCAAACTTCCCTGGTCATTTTGAGATTCAAGGTTGGCCTTTGCAGCCTCACTTCCCTTCTTTCCATTTCAGAAGAGTAAAACGTCAGATTTCCTGGAAAATTTAGCAGAAAAGAAAGACATTGCAGCACAGGACAGACAAGTGCTTGATACCTTTATTTCCACTGGAGAGAGGAAAAATAATTATTTCTGAAGGTTCTCTAAGTCCTTAACACAACTAGAAAAGCATAGTTGCCTGAAGATTAATGGATTCTTCCCTAATCCCTTTATAACAGATGGACCACCATGGACTATTGGTGATCCATGAACCACAGCTGGCCCATTTCATTTTAGACATCCAGGGATTAAACCTATCAGACTGTCAGCCTCCTAAGAGACTGGGACTTACTAAAAAGAATGAACTTTCTTCATGGTATTATTTAAGTGCCTCTAACCTGATCTAAGGAAAAAGAACTTTTCCCATTTTACTACAATCACTGTTGTGTCACCATCCAAACTATGAATGCCAAATTTTGCCCTCACAAACTTACATATCGCTTTGATTGCCTTCAGTGTGCATTAACTACAAGTACACCTGTACCAAAGAGGAGTGGTAGCTTTACTGCTCTGAGAAAAACAGATTAATAAAAGGCACTGAATGCACTAATTGAGCACTGCACTGGTCCCAACATCAAGTGATTAAGAATACAAGGTACTTTAAGAGAAAACAGAAAGTAGATAATTTTCTTCCTCAGAACCTAAATTGCAACTAATGTTTCTTTTCCCACTAAAACAGCTGAGCACTTCACTCTTCTTTAAAGGCTTTGCATTCAGAAATCCTCTTAATTATGTGGAGATGATATCATGCGCTTTTTGGCTGGTGTTTTGGTTTTTGGAGGGCCTTGTAAGCAGGTTGGCAGTTTCTGTTCTCAGACAGGGATTTTCCAGAAAGCAAAACTCATAACTTTTTCACTGGTTCCTTAATACTGACATTGCCTGCAGTGTGGGCAATCATCTTACTTGCTCCAACCTAATTTCTCTTTTATGGTTCCAGTATCCAGCCCCAGACACACCAGACATCCAAAATCTGCTCACAGTAAATCAAGATTCAAAGAATAATCTGCAGGTGTTAAGAGCAGTTAAGGAAAAAAACCAGGACTGTGTCATATAGTAGAATATATGCCATTCCTGGAATATAGTAATGAGGTGGGAACAGGTGAGAATTTTGTGACAGGCCAAGGGAGACCTTGCTTTCCTTCCTCCCTTATTTTGCTATCTTACTTTGAATTCCACTTGGACTACTTATTAATTAAAGTTTTTGGTAGCATCAGTAAGGAAGGCTGGTAGAATTTGTACCTGATCAAGATTTGCACAATGAGGGCCATTATAACAGTGGGTTGCTGGCCTCCAGTACTCCTTATCTGAGTATCTGTCAGCAGACTTGTTATAAACTTTCTACAGAGTTTGTAGCTGTCATTTCAATTGCTTTGGGATGAAATGTGACCTGTTTCCATCCGAGCGGAAGCCTTTCAGGCGGTCTGTGTGAAACAGACCAGAAATAGAAGTGTGTTCTTCATTGTAGATGCAGCTTCTCACACCAATCCCAATTTAAACCAGAAATATCACAAACAAATCTAAAAGGTGCAGGCTTCAAATCAAGATGAGGAGTTTTACATTTGTCAATCAGCTGCTGAGCTAATGTTCTCTGCTACAGAAGAGAGTGAAAACACATTGACCATTTTGGGAAGCCATGTTCAACCATGTGCTCCAGAAAAACAGTACCAGCCCTGGCTTTGGAAGCTCAATCTGGCAGTGCTTGCCTGGCTTTCAGCAGTAGTGTTTGACTCATAATGCCCATCCCAAGCACAAGTGTCTGGCAGGGCTTGCCCCAGTCCAATTTACTGATATGCTGGGCACAGCTTGCCCCAGCTACTGTTGTTTGTTCTTCAACTGAGTTTCAAGAGACACAGCTCCATTCTTGCATTCTTCCAAATGCCTAAACATTTGAAATAACACCTTCTGACTCAGGGAGTGTTTTTTCCTACTAGAGCAAAAAAATATGTATACATGCTTTTTAAAAGCCTAGATTTTAGTGTCCAGTTGGGCAAATAATTACAGGTTTTATTACACCAATTAAAAAATAGTTTTAATTTTCATATGTTTTCTAGAATTTGCTTCATCTTTGTATAGTATCATAAATTACTTTTGTAGTACCAAAAATATAGCAATAATATCCAGTAAGTAATTAACCTTATATTGGGATTTTTATTAGACTAGAAGATGGCCCAAGCTTCTGAGCTGCATCTTCACAGGACTGTTAAATGACAATTTGCTGCAAATTTTTGATTTCTGGTAAGCCTGCATGCAATGCTCAAATTTCAATTCTTTCTGAAAGCTGTAGTTTGGTTATAGCAATCTAGTTAGGAACGAATCAAAAACATTTCACAAGAAGTAGAATTACAATAGCAGATTATTCAAATAACTTAATTCCTAATTAGGCCAAGAGGATTCATCATGGCCCCTGCTGACACAAGGAACACCAGAGTGTTAAAAACCACAATCTTCAATTTTAGCTAACAATACATTTATGGATCATTAGGTAGTCAACAAAGAACATTTCTTTGCAACATTCTCCTTTTCTTGCTCTCAACACGTCAGCTTTTGGTGAGAAACAGAGCATATTGGACCAACCTTACCCCATGTCCTCTTTTCATCATTCAGCGTATTACAGCTTACAGGTTTCTGCAAAGTCTGTTTGTGCCAATTACTCATACAAGCAGTAACACTTTTCAGTGTGAATGCTGCGCCAGGAGCCCATAAGATGAGACATTTAAACAGGGAAAGATGAATAAAAGCTACGACCATAGTATTTTAATGTGACCTAGAAACTGGGAATTGAAACAGTGCTGACAGTGGGAACTCAAGATTTTGCAATCAGAGGGTTCGTAATAGGCTCTGAATGCCAGGGAAAGAGCAACAGGCTATTTTGTAGGAGAGTAGTCATAGAAAATTTTTGCAGAGAAAAAAGTTGGAACCACATTGAAGGAACAATTTTAGTAAGCTTCGGCCCAAACTTTTTTAGGTGGATGTCATAATCAGAATAGATTTCAACAAATCCATTAGGGTCTAGCAATGAGAGCTAATTCTGTGCTGAGAAAAAAGTAGCACAGGTTTTTTGAACATACTTGAACATTTCTAACACTGGTGTTACTTCACAGTATATAAAATATAGCTGGGCTTGATCATTTAATATTTTAATTTACTGATATGCAAATAACTACTCCCTACTTCTGATTTTTAAAAAGACACTTACCAGAGTAAGTCTAAGTCTCAGACATTGTGCCCCACTGTCATGAGCACTCAAAAGTTTTAAAGGTTGTGATTTTTTTTTAATTGATAGGACTGAGAATTTCTTTTCCAGTAACAATAAAAAAAATTTAGGAATGCAGAATCCAAAATGTTCAAAGTTTGATAAATTTAATAATCACAATGAAAAGGAAACTATTCTATTCCTTTGCCATGCCTGCTAACACTCATATCCCAAATTCTGCCAGAGGAAAAATAAATGACCAAAGAACCACAACACTATGCTCCCATCAATTCACCTTATAGAGCTCCCCCAGCCTTACAGTAAAGTACACCTAGATAATCTCTTCTTGATGCCCCTTCCTGGCCTAACCAATATCAGCTAAAGGGAGTCTCCAGCAGCCAGACCAGAAACTCAACACATGAAACAGTTTAAGGACCAAGCCACACAAAGCTTTGGAAATGGTTTCCATGCTCTGAGCTTCATTTAGGTAGCTTGTCAGCTACTAGCACAAGCCCGTAGCAGGCTACTAGCACTAGCCCGTGCTACTTAAGGATGACTGGGGGGAAAAGTGTTTGAATGTATCACAATTTAGGGAAATATCACTATATTCCTCTAATAATACTTAAACTTATCACTAATAGCTTGATTGGTCTGTTTAAGTAGGCAGTGATTTTATAACAGAAAAACAGGTGTACGGGTTTGGTACATCTTTTTTCAGAAATTAATTCTATCAAATGCAGTTTCAATCCTTTCTGTGGAGAGCAAATAAAAGCAATGTTTAGCTTTCAGCACTAAATTCTTGATCAATCCATAGTGACAAAGTCTTTCAGGAGAGCTGAACAATGAATACATTGAAGAAGTTGAGGTCAGCTTTTGGACAATGCAATAATTTGCAAAGAAGAAGAAATTTTTGATCTCAAGAGTTCACTAAGTTGTTTATCACTTAATCAAAAACTACAGTCTTTTAAAACTAGCCCTCAAAAGCACTTCATAATGGTAATCAACAGATTTACAATCCATCTTTAATTTAGGCAGAAATTTCATTGCAAGCAACTGAGACATCTGTCTCTTAAAACATATACTGGGTGACTGTCATGTATTATACATCTGATAACTTCTTGATAACTTCTATCAAGAGAATCTTCACAATTCTGGTGACAACTGAGGGGATTACTTTTTGGGTCATTAACAGACTTCTCATTTCAGGAGCTCAAAAGCTGGATATTTTCTGAATAAGTCATCTCTTTTGTTCAAGAGACTATTTTTAGTCTAATAGCATCCTGCACTGTAACACTTTACCTTGGAAATATTAAGAAAAAATAATCCAAACAAACAAACAAAATAAACAAAAAACCAAAAAACAAACAAAAAAAACACCAAAAAAAACCACACACACAAAACCACCAGAAAACCACACACCAAAAAAATCACAAGGAGCACAAGAGGCAGCACAAGAAACATCTCACTTAGTTTCATCTCCTAATCTATTATCAACTAGTTGAAGAACTAGGGTCAGTTGCTTTCTATCACTGTGAAAGAGTTCAATTTCATAGTACTAAAACTCACCACTTCACAGCAACAGCTTTGATGACACACCGGAGTAAAGCCTTTATAATATAAAGCATGGATACCAGGAATAAATACTCTTCTGAGGTCAAGGGAATTGGATTGCATAGAAAAATAAGACCTCAAAAGCAGTATAATAAAGGTATTCAGGGTGATGGAAGTGCTCAATAAAATAGAGCTTTAGATATTTTTATACTGATAAAAAAAATTTAAAGGATCACTCACAACTTAAGAAAAGAGGAATAGCAAAACATCAGCAGATTAAGCTAGGTATTTAAAATATATGGCACTTGTTTTTTCACAAGAAATATAAACTTATACACTACAACTATCTAAAGAGAGACATCAGTTGATTTCCTGAATGGCTCAGCTAGCCAGTATTACAGTTCCTCATGTTGGAATTTTATGTGTTTAAAGAAAAGATAGCAAAGCTGAAGTTACTATAGTTAGAGATCCACCACGGAGGATGTGACCCTCCTTTAGCAACAGAGTTACTGCACCTCCATCAGCCAGCACATTGATTTGGCATGCTTAATTCTATCATTATCTTTTCTGATTAATATCAAATTGCTGCTTGCTTATCACTTCAGTAAGGGGGCTCTTGTGTGGCAGAAAGGGCTGAGAAAGATCTGGTGTTAAGGCACAAAGAAATCAAGACAAACAGGGAGTTCCATTTTCAAGAGAATACCCTTTCAAGACATTATCCCCCAGGGCCACTGTAACAGAATGCTGTATTTAAATCAGCAGGTCATGCACTAGAAGATGGTTTAACTACTAATTAACACTAGATGATATGCTGAAAATTACATGCTAATTAATTCTCTGTAGATCTAAGTGCCCTTCCTTCTATATCATTTTTAGCAAACATATGAACATAGGGAATAGAATGGCATTAATTACAGATTCACATGACAGACATGTTAAGCTATATTAAATAGTTGATGGAGGTTAACTAAAATGAAAGATGTGGGTCAAAGTTGTAGACCACAGGCCACAGTATCATAAAGTACACCCACAATAAAAAGAAGAGGGCATATATTACCCATTCAATCTTCCTGTCAGTTTGATGTTGTTCTCTTGAATTAGATTTCCTTTCAGGAAGATCACTATTGTGAAAATGGGATTCATCTGGGCAGAATACAACAGTGAAGACCTCACAAAACGAATGCAAGTAAATGGAAAGTACATAATCTTGTTCTTTTAGAAAGTGACAGTGATTACAGGTTTGGAGTTTTTTAATAATTTAACCATTAACAATCCCCACATCACCACAATTTGAAAATGGCACAGAAATCAGGCGTGTAAATTACAGAGGTAGCTAAAGAATCAATATTCCAAATACTGGTTGTGCAATAGTCCCACTGTAGAATAAGAGAAGCCTTTTAAGTTAAACATGTATGAAAACAATATTCAGAGCTACTGGTTTTTAATTTAAGGTGTGGAACTACCCTAAATAAACCAAAATCCTGTCACTGAAAATAAAGATCAAACAATCAAATGCAAGACATTGCCATGCTTCAAGGGTCTCAAATTCCAAGTACTAACTATAGGCCAGCCCAATTTAGGAGTTCAAAAAGCATACAGAAAAAGTAGTTATAATGCTAAAATTACATTTTGTGGTTGTCAGACAATGGTACACCTACATGCATAGCTATTTCTGTAGTTCAAAAGGTTGAGGTTTTTCCCTTCCAGCACCTTCCAATAAAAGCACTGGTAGTTTGTTATTCGAGAAACATTAGTTGCAAGGCATTTCCATAGCTCCTTTCCATAAATCCTTTCTTTGACCCAGTACTGGTAGATATATTTTTATATATATTTATGTTGATAGCTATAGATATGTATATATACAAATATAATTTTTTTCCCACAAAAAGTCATCTCTTCAGTAAATATTATGTCTCTGAATTAAAAAAAACCTCAAAATATTTTTAAAAATTAAAATCCTACTTCCACGCTATACATTCTTCTATCGGAATTGACAATTCCTGCATTATTCATACATATGAATCAAGTAATTTGGGGCATCTGCATTAAAAATAATGCTCATCTCTAAATAAGAGATCCAGAAAGGAAGAATGTTAAGGGAGTTTTGTTTTATTTTATTTTAATAACACAAGAGTTAACATTAAATTAGGAACCAGGGAGTTTGGTGCAAGGAGGCTAAAGACCAAAATTTTTGCCCCAGAGAACTAAACTTTTACTTGTTCATGGTCTCCAGGGAAAATAGCTGACATTGAGTCATCGTCCAGATTCCACACTAAGAAACGGAACTTACATACATGTGTAGATAGCTCACTATCCAAAATGACCAGAACCGTCTTTCATGAGATACAGATGTACAACTTCAAATATACCTTTTCTGCATAGCACAGAGCAGTACCAAAACTTTACCATATGTTTAAAATCTTTTCTTGTTGTAGGATGCTATCAATAAGTATTTAACTCTGTTATATGACATAAGATACAAAATCCAGAAAAAGAATACAACCACAATTTTTTTTACTTTGCTAGAGACAGCCACAGAACTTATGCAAGACAGCTCCAGGTGGATCAACAGAAAGCAGAAATAAAGACTCACCACAGGTTCTTGAAGCTTTATAATTCTCTGGCCAAAGGAAACAGTCAACACTGAAAAACTTTTTCCAAATATGCTAGCACATGCCTCCCACAATTGTCTCTTAGAGTTGGCAAGAAAACACTAAACAGTTCAGTAAGATACAGAATGCATGGAGGAGGAGAAAAAAAAATGAGTGGTGGTATGGATGGGATATAAAGCAGATGAGAAATCAGATTCAGGTGAATCCAGTTTAGGCTGACCATCAGTCCCTGATTCAGCTCTAACCACTGCACCTGGTCTCACTTGAGAAGTCCCTGCTGCGTTAATTTACACGTTTTATGTTCAAGACATTCAGAGCAAAAAGGAAAAATATATTGTAGGTAGTATCTAACTGTCCATAAGCTCATTTGGTCAGAACATTAATTTCTGTAGAGATTCCTTGGAAATGTGATCCTCTAAAGCACTGATGGACTTAGAATAGAGCTTGAAAGTTTGTAATGACAACTCCTGCTCAGCTGGGTGACTTGACAGGTATGTTGAACAAGCTGAAAAGTTTTGCACAGTAGTTAAGTCACTGCAGCCAGGTGGAACTTGCCATTAGCAGAGCAAAGTTACCATACTGACAGCTACATGTCTCACCTGTTTGTTCCAAACATACTGTGGCTTTTGCTGATGGATTACATTTACTGAAGATTTGAAACCATTCTCAGAAAGGATGAGCGAAAACAATTGTTCCCAGGTGCATGTTTTATATGCCTCCCCTTTTCCCTCACATCTTTTGCCTCAAGGGTCCTCATGCATATGGCCCAAGCTTGATTCACAAAGACTTTCACAGAAGATCGATATTTTTAGACACAAAAGGAATTTAAACTCTGCCTTCTTGCACACTGAAGCTTGCATCACATCTGCTACTGTCAGACAGTCAGATATTGTCTAACCACCCATCCTGTGCCAGACAAAGAGACAACACTTAGCAGCAACTGATGAGGTTCTCATTGACTTCCCCACTAACCAGAGGGTTTTGAACTCTGTACAACTTACCTTTCAGTGAGGAGAAAACACATGACATCCTACATTCCCTCCCCAGAGCTGCAAGGATGGAGTCACCATTTTTCCCTTAGGGCTTTCTAACAATGAGGCTGCCATATTTGTCACACATGAGTACCTCTAGTAGTATCTATTTTTTCTTGAGCAGATTTTATTCTCTAAAAAGCACCTACTGAGATACTTCAGTGGGATTTCTATGGCTTTTTTAGCCAGGATTTAAGTTAGGAACTATTAACACATATGCAATCCATCCTAACTGATCACACAGGGGAGCCATGTGAGCCCTCTTGGCCCCAGCGCTCTGAGAAGAGCACTGCAGATGATCATATATGGTATTTCTAAAATAGATGGTATCTGAGCTAAAAAATGCAAGACTTTTTAATATTTTTTATACTTTTTAAGCTTGAATTCCTCACAAGAACAGAGATCACAAAAAAGTCAAGACCTACAAACATCTTCTTTACCAGTTACGGAGGGGCGGGTTAGCCTGGAAAAGGTAACATCATTCCACCGGGGGGGTGGAGGGGAAATTTACATTTCTTAAATATGAGAAATAGGATTATGATATGGAAAACTAAGAACCACTCCAGACCTTGCACTTGTACACTGCTAAGCAGAGGACCAGCATGTCTTCTTTGTTTAATAAAAATTATCTAAACATCAAATAAGCAGGATGGTTTAACCACAGCACACTAAGTGATTAAAAGTGATTAACAAATATGCTACCTTTTGAACTGCAAGTAATTACTGTTCACCACAAAGCAAGTACCCAGGGAAGCTAGGACTCCCATGAGATACTTATGCATGTATTTTTATTTAACAATGTATACTTACATTGATTCTCAAATACTTACCGTTATCTTCTTTAATAAATTAGAGAAGCACTCGAGTTTCTGTTAGAGCCTTAGCCCTTCACTGCCACAAGCTGTAACGTTCAGATCATGAAATTTTCTCAAGAAGTTCTGTAAATAACATGGTTAAAAGAACGTGTTAGTTTCTTAACTTGAAGACTAAAAAAAAAAAACTGTATATTTAGACATACATGAATAAGAATTGACTAAAACATGCAATTATATATTGACTTCTGAGCTAAATACTAAAAATTCAAGTTGCTCAGTCTACCCTGAATAGGATAATGTTAGTATACAAAATGAAGTTGAGCCATTCCAGTTACAGTCATATCCAGTGGATTTATTTTGCTAAATTTAGAGCCAACGTCTAGGAAATACAGCCTGTTGCAATCAAGAAAAACAGATTAAGTTCACATTTCTTTCTGAAGTTTAAGATGTAGGGAAAAGTTGGAAGCACTCACAGAATCAGCACTTCACACACTTAGCTTTGAGGGCAGGTAAAAGTTCCTCAGATAGAACCTCTGCGGCCAGGGCAAAGGCATCCACCCTTCTACCACACTCACTCTGCAACACCTGCGCTGGCTCTGCTTCCCACCAGTTCAGGGATGCCCAGACCTCTTTCCAGGCAAGGCTTGTAGTGCTGCTGCTTCCCAAACCAAACTGCGGCTGGGGAGGAAATAAACATTCCTGTGTTCCTTTCTGCCAAGGAAAGGCTTTTACAAAACCATTGCTGCTCTGACCTACATCCTGCAATTGTTGATACCAACACAATGCTTTTCTCTCTCATCACTTTGCTGCTCTCACTCCAGCCCCCAGCAGGGTGTTCTGAGTGGCTGATCCCAATCCACAGGTGGCTGCATCTGGGGCCTGTGCCCCTTGCAGGCACTCCCACGAGGCAGGACACACTTTGCTGCCTTTCCAGTGCCATGCCAGGAGCTGAGTGACACAGACAGGGGTTTGTGACTCCTGAGCTAACAAAAAAAAAACCAAACAATACCAACAAAAATCTGAAAACTTGCAGAAATATCAAAGCTATCAGTGCTTTGGATGCACAGGATGAAGCTTTTGTGCTCTTTAACTGAGCAGACCTCTCAGCATGAACAGCAGGAGTTCTGCTTACCTAAGGGTTAAAGAATTTGGCTTGGAATATATAAGATTTAAAGTGCCTTTTAAAAAAAGACATCCAAGAATTTATGCTGTAGTGCCAAATGAGACACCACTAATATATTAGCAATTATTTCAGGGTATTTTTCTGCCTCTTCTTCCATTTCTGTCCTGGACCGTGGAGATATATTTTCCAGTGCAGGATAACACAGCAATAAGTACCATAATCTCACTGGTGTCTATTCTTTGCATGAGAAGCAGGAGCATGGCTGTCACTAAGCTGTTTATCCAGGCCAAGTGCCCAGGGCCCTGCAGCAGCCCCCTGGGGGTTTCTCTGGGCACTGTCACACCCCAGCAGAGTCTGGCTGCCCAGGGCAGCGTTTGATCGCCACTGCTGAGTTCCTCTCCATCTCGGCTATAACGTCTTAAACTTAGATTCCTGCGGGAATCAAATTTAATCTGTTTCAGTATATTTTATGCTCCTCTAGTTTATTCAAAGCTGAATAAAAGCATTGCAGTACTTAGGTTTCCTATTTTATTGCGGGAACTATTTTATTAGTAGCCCCATTCAGGAACTAGATTAACTTGAGTCAAGCAGATTAAAAACCCAAGCTACACCTGTGCTATTCAGCTTGCTCTTTAATCTTATCCACTAAATTAAAAAAAGCTCTGGATAAAAATGAGGCAGGTTAACCTATCCCTTGTCTCATAGAAGGGTCTTTAGGGTAAAAGACTCCGTTCTCCTGGAAGTCTGGTAAATTTTCCCCTTCTTTGTTGAAAAATAACACGTCTGTACCAAACTATTCTATTTTACTGAACAAAACAAAGCATCCTTTTGAGCTGCACATGCAGGAAAACAGTTTTAATATATTCCCAAATGCAAAGAAAAGTTCTATATTTCTTATGATTGATTTGTACAAGAAAAATTAAAGTGATCTCTTTTTTTTTTAATTTTTATTCTATAACCAATAGATTTATTATTTGATACTACTTCATTTGAGATTACTCTTTTTTTATTATAATCTGGTCACATTCTGGTGTTAGGTGAGAGAGATTTCTGCTTTTTAAATTGAGTAAGGGATGAAAATAATAATATTTATATATATATATATATAATATATATATATTGTTTTAATATGACATGCATACTTGTATATATACATATATGAGATGACCAGTTAGTAAATATTTTCTTTTACTCTGTATAGGGTAGAATATACCTAGATGAGCTCAGACAGATTGAACAATAAACTGAACAAGACAAAATGGGTTTTAGGTCAGGAAACAGAACAGTAAAACAATTTCCTGAGTTATTTAAATGCTTTCATTTAAGAAATGTCATTACATACTTGAAGTACACTGGAATATAATTATATAAACATCACAAATAACAATGTTTTAGCAAGAAAAACAGAAGTTAAGGGAGGAGAACTATATCCTGAAATATTTGTTCATTTTAAGATCAGGTTCTGGTTGTAATAAAAAATAAATCAAAATAAATGTTCTAAATTTATTTTAGGAGTCTGTGTCCTTTACATTTATACACATACTTCTCTTACAGTATCTTATTTGTGAATAGCCCCCTATATTTAGTTCTCTGCAGTTTTAAGGTGCAGCCATTACACAAAGCCCTCCCTTTGAATTATTTTGGTGACCTTAATCAGAATTCTAGCTTCACAATTTAGCATCACTGAGGATGCTTATGAAAAGACTGCTTGTGAGCAATTAATTCTAATATTTTTGTAGGCTAAGTCGGAGAAGTGTATTTTTCTTCTTACATGGTTCTTGATTTTGGTACTATATGTGCTCCAAATTCATCACAAATATCTGCCTGGTGTGTCTAGCTGAAATGAAAGATCACAGAACAGTATTATCAAAAACTAGAGACTAAAGGAGCCATCTTAAAAATTGAGTTTACTTAAGAACTTCAAATTTAAATGAATTTTAATAGCTTGAGAGTGGCCAGATGAAAAAAATAATTGTAAAACACGTATTGTAGAATGTTTGTAATCTTTTAGAAATTTTAATATTGAAGTATTTGTAATTGAGCACAAACTTTCACATATTATTATATATTACTTTATATATAATATTATATATAGTATATTATACAATATATTATTTATGGTTTTATATGATATATTACTTATTACTTATTATTATAGATACTTATATAATACACAATATTATATATTACTTACACATAATATTATATATTATCCAACACCACTGATTTTAGGGATTACCATAAAAATACCTAATAATAGAATTTGAGCCTTATCCAGACCCAAAATGAAAGACAACTGTGGTTCTTCTTTCTTCCTCACTCATCAACCCAAGCCATCCTGATTCAAAGCAGATGTACATATTATAAGTAAAGGTTGCTGTCCTGCTCATTTTGACAGTATATTGCTTAAAAGACTTTAAGTTATATTCCGTCACATTGTGAGATATAAATAATTTCAGTTTCATACATGTATTTCTTCATCAATTATTCTGTAAAACTGTAGGTTATTACCAAGCAGCTCACCTCTTCAAAATAATTTTTGTCTTCAACTTAGCTTTTGAGAAAAATGACTGCAAGTAACCTTCTCCCCAAATGAATATGGAACACGGAGACAGAACCAGCCCTCCTCTCCCTCCTTCCATAGTCCTTACTGATTACACTTGGGCTTGAAATGCTACTTGAGTATTTTAAATGCTGTTAATCTAGCAAAAGTTTTGAGAGCTTTATTCCTCCTTATACAGACATGAAATACAGATATCAAAAGAAATTAAAAGAAAGGCAAGTTAGGCTACCCTAATCCCTCAGGACAGGGAGAACTGCTCTAAAGATAAATAAACCAAGTACAACAGAAAGTGAGGTGAAGTATAATATCATTTGGGGAGAAAATTAAGGCAACTATTCTTTCCCAAGCAATGACATATACACTTAGCCATCAATAGAAAGTGCTTTTCCTTCAGAGTACATTTACTTATATCCCAGAATGAAATTGACGCATGCACAGAGGGATCCGAAAATTCTGACATGTGACTGTTATGAAGAGAACTGTTATGTAGTACTGTTTCAGAGTAAGATTTTACTTTTTTAAAAATACAGGCTGTCAGAAAAACAGCCCACATGACAAACAAATGTTAAATCACCTAAATATGTAATTTTTGGAAACTCAGTATGTGGATTTTGGAGGTAATTTGTTTAGCCCCAACATACTTGTTGCTGTAGCATGTCCCAGCTGCAAACTGCCTTGTAAAGGGTGATGTACCCACATAGAGTCCCTGCACACACACTAAGAACACTGCTCACTTGAACCAGTAAGCGGTGGGAGAACCTAAATCATACAGAATGACTTGGAAGGAAGAACTTGCACACATAATGCACTTTTTAATTAATTCTGTACCCCATTAGTGTCGAATGGCTTGTCAAAAGGAGTGAGAACCTGGCCAAAAAAACAATCGAATATTCCAGGGACTGTCTTCAGTAAATGGCTGTGGAACACCATAGGATGTTATTATTTAAATTGTTTAACAACAGTGGGGTTTCTTTCTAAGTCTTACATGGCCTTGATTTAGTCCAGTCTGTCCATAAGTTCCCCAGAGGTTTGTATGTCAGCCACATTGAGACAACTATACATGGAACTACAGAACAAGGGGGTGGGAAGGGCAGAGAAGCCACATGAGGGACAAAGGTGGCAAAAAATCTTATCAGCCTCAGGAGGTCACAGACAAGTCTCCTCAGAAAACGTGCTCAGCTTGCGAGGGCCACAAGGACTCATGTCACTGAGCATTGCAGAGTTGATTACAGTAGAGCATATTGACAATTCCAGCTTTTGGTCAAATGGCTTTAAACATCCAGATTTTCTGAGGATTTTCTTCAAGAGGTAAGGGGAAGACAGCTAAAGTGACACCAGCAGTGTGTGGCTCCACAAGTCAATTTCTGCCACTCATAGAAAATTCTCCCTTATCTGCTATTGTTATACATTCATCCTCACCTGCCTTCAAGGAGTGAGCCAGGTTTATTTATTTGTCCAGACTAACACCATTTATGGCTGTTACATAATCTCTCTTTTCTAGAGGAAGCAAGCTCAAGAATAACACTGCCTTGTAGTTCAGGCAAAACAAATGACCACATATTTGACTTTTTATCAAAATGAGATGGATTTTTTTTAAAAAGGGCCAACTATTTTTTTCGTCTTCCCACTTTCTTTAGTTCACAGAATGGTATATGAGAAGCCAATTAAATTAGATTAAAAGGAAGAGAATAGAAAAAAAATATATTTTTAAAATACTTATGTATATATTTTGATATTTGTTACCAGACTGATGACCAGAGTTATAATCAGATTACCTAAAAATGGGGGACACCTCATGTAGTAAATTAATGTGCAGCCAGGTTTGTAGAACTTCCACTTCAGGCAGAGAACCTAAAAAAAATCTTATTGAAGGTGCCTACATTACATCTTCTTTGTAAATTTCATCCTTTCAGCTACATTCAGGAGTTGCAAAAATACAGTATGCAATGCCATGCAAAAATGCCTGTGCACTTCATAATACAGTGTGTAACACCTGCACAAAAAAAGGGTCAGCCTTTTCTGGCAGTACATGTTGCTCATACTGTTAGCAGAAAATAAGGCATTCTCACAAAGCCAACAACAGAAGAATATGCCCACTTCTATTTCAACCATGGTAATAGCATTAATATTATCCATGTCTTTTACAAAAGCTCTTGGCTTTAAGGCTCCAGTACTCCAGTGGTGGGTACCCAGGTAAAAAGGTTGCAGCATTTTATGGATTTTGACATGAAGCTTATGGAAAATGGTAAAATAAGTGCTTTTTAAAGTCCTTTTCAATCAGTCCTTACTCTAAATAAAAAGTAGGATATTTTCAGTCAACAGGAACAGCTCATCCTGTTGTCAAGCACTGCAGTTTGCAGCACGTGTAGCTCAGGACTGCAATGTTGTTAACTGTGAATGTAACCTGCCTAAGGTTCTCCAGATAACAGAGTTTTTTGAGATGACATCTTGTAGAGGTTCACTATTAGGAGGTAGGTTACACCCACATCACTGTGGAAATGATGGTGAGTGACAGCGCAAGGAGAAGTTCCTGTGGTCATAAAGAAATAATGGAATGGACAAAAAAACACATAAGAGACTGAGCACCGATGCAGCCCTCTCTTTAAGCTGTTCCACAATAGCCCTTACTTTTCATGATGACATTCTCAGACAAGTATAAACATCAGTAAGAGTGTAACTATGGCATCATCGATTGGCCTGAGACCATATCCTTTGATTATATAATGGCCTCCTGTTAGCTTCATTTTACCTTTACCCCCTATCTGCTTCCTTCACAAAATTCTGTCTTGAGCTGCCTGGGCCCTGTAGGGCATTGATGGAACCTCACCCACTAACAATCATGCAACAGTTTTAACTCCTTTCCAATGTTAAACTGAAATTGACATTTTTTAAAGAGTAAAGTCCATCATATTAGCAAGCTTGACCACAGTAACTCAATGTACTAATTTCAATACCTACCTCTCTAAAGATGGTCTGATACTCTGTCTCTTTTGTTCTCCTAGCTGCAAAGTTCATTCTCTCCTTCTCTATCCCCGCCTGTCTCTGTCTCCAGAACAGCTCATTTACTATTCAACTGTCTGTAGTGTTTATCCTTCCATGAAGAAAGAGTTAAAGGGAAAAGGAGGAAAACATCTACAATTAAATTGCTCTTAAGTTGTTCCTGCCTCTTAGCAACTGCAGGTTGTAATTCAGCAGTTTACAACTCTCGCTCCTCACTTTAGAAAGAATGAATAATGTAAAGACTTACATTCATATTTGCAGTAGAAAGGGAATGCTGGGAGTTACAAATTGCTGCTGAAAAGACAATCACATTCAAGGGGAAAAAGGCTTCAAAGTTAAATCTCTTAAAGAGGTCTCTAAGAGAAGAAACGCCTTACAAAAAAAGGTATCAAGTCTGTAATGACTTGAAGAAAATATTAATTCCAGTATGGTTGGTTTCAAAGCAGTTTGTTTGTCTGTCTAAACGCATAAGAAGAAAGGAAACTTATCTTGCAGAATTGCAAGCAAATATTCAAGACATACATATAAAGAATTTCTTTCCAGTAGACACCTTGTAAAACTGCCAGCTTGTGACTTGCACCACTGCCTACTATTGTTACCCTTATTAGCCTGAGGTTGTCCAAGTCTTCAGCAAACGCTTACCCTTAGTGTATTTTGCATGTCGTATTCTCTTCACAATCAAACAAAAGTAAAGCAACTCAGCAAACAAATTTGAAAGCACAACTGTCTTCAGGTCTATAGACTGGGGAGTCTGATGGGTGAGCTTTAGAATTCCAGACTTTCAGACTGGCTGCAGTGGGAAGGCACCTCTGGAGGAGATTGCTAGACCAACTCTGTGGTCAGAGCAGGGCTAGCTACAGCTAGTTGATCAGAGCCAGGTCCCACCCAACAGATGTTGAATATCTATTTCTAAGGAAAGAGACTTCACTACCTCTGATGAGTATGTGTTCCTCTATTTCACCATTTCTGCTGTAAAATGTTTTTCCCTGTATTTAACTAGAATGTCCTGTATTTCAGTTGTGCCCATTTCTTCTTATCATATCTCTTGTCCTGTGGAGCCCAGAATTGTACACAGCAACCAGATGTGTTTCACCACAGCTGATTTGAGAGGAAAGATCATGTCCCTGGACCTGGTGGCAATGTTTGCATCCACCAGGACAACAAAGTCTTGCACTGCAGAGCTCCTTTTCAGCTGGTTGGCCCCCAGCAACTACTGCCACATAGAATTACTCCTATCCAGGTGCAGCACTTCGCTCTGCTTTGTTGAACTTCATGAGACTTCTGTGAACTCCTCTCAGGGTCCCTCTGAATGACTGGTGTATTCAAGACTCCTCCCAGCTTTGTATCAACTGCAAAGCTTCATGGGGTGCAGTCTCACCCCTTGTCCATTTCAGTAAGGGGGCTAAGCAGCAGTTGACTCAGCATTCCTGAGGCTGCCCTTATCAGGAAAGACTGAGGCCAAAACGGCACTGAGTGTCTTGGCCTTTCCCATCCTTCATCAGATCCCCTGGCCCATTCAGCAGAAGGGCTACATTTGCCTCAAATGTTTACCTGTTGTGATTTTCAGTGCTCCCTCCACCCATTTTCATCCCAGTACTACAAAATGGGACACTTGTTCCCAGTTTGGGAGTGCTACCTTGATAAGCAGTTTAAGCTGGACTGCCACTGGACTCTGAGCTACATGACACATCCATTCTCGTGTCTTTGCTCTTCAGGTAGTTACTTCCAGCTGAGAAGCAAGGTGTAAAGTGTGAGCATTCTATCACTGCATCTAAATGTGTCAGAGCTAATCTGTCAGAACGCTGACTTACATTTATAAAATGCCCAGCCCCCGAGTGCCTCTAATATAGGCAGCTTGTTTCCAAAGGACAATGGGTGGAATATTGTACCAAATGGGTGCAAACTGTATGCTTACTGGACTTAGAGGTAACTGGTAACAGAAAGCAACCAGTAAGTCAGAGTCTCTTCTCATTTCTTCTTTAATACAGTTTTTTCCTACCCTTTCACCACTCCCTGTGCAAACATAGAGAAAATTTCAATTTTTTATCCATTACCTGAGAGGGTTTCAGTACTACAAGACATACTCTGTGCATGACAGTGCGGTGAGTGACATGCTGTCACTCAGCACACTGCTTAGGCTGTGGCGTGTTATAGAAAGGCAGCGACACATCACAAAGCAGATGTGTGACATGACAGCCCCTTCAATGATAGGCATGCACATTACTCCAAGACCCTGAAGTCTTTGCTTGTTTGCTCTCAGTTGTTATTCACTTTGAACAAATGCTTGTGAAACTGAAAAATGTATTTTAAAAACTGCTTGGAATATATAATTACACAATAACCTTTCAGGATAATTTATCTGGTTTAATTTTTAGCACAATTAGAAGCACTATTCAGAGAGCACAGTCTCCATGTACAATGATACTGTCAGGATGTACGCTACTGACAGAGTGCTCACTTATGCACAGCTTATCCTGCCAGAATAAATACCGGAGAAAGCAGGAATTCACAATCCCCCTGACATCCTTGACAGGATCTAACATGTGGAGGAAATTTTAGAAAAAAAGAGCACAGACTGGTAATTTTGCACCAAAGTGAGCAGTCCCTAAAAATGCAAATTACCACATTTTCCCTTGTCTTCTCTCCAGGGTCCTTCTTTCCCCAGCATAGGAAATGTGTTGCAGGAAAGTGGGCATGAAAGTGGCCTTTGGTTAGGGAAGAATTAGACTAGAAATGGTGAAGGATTTGTTTGGCATGTTCAAATACCTGCTCAAATCTGGGAGTTAATCACAATATCAGCAGGGAGAAACAGCACTGATGTCAAATCCCATCCCATGTTTAGGGAAGCAAGATGCCTGTAGAAAACAAACAACAGCTCAGAATTACTTCTCCAGGTCTAATTCAAAGACCCATTGTCAACAGGGGGAGGACCCTGCACAGCTCACTGGTTGCAGATTTTTCAAATCAATTTTCCAAGAAAAATTATGACATAGTTGTTGTATTTAAAAAAAAAAAAAAAAGTGGAGTACAATTGTTAAAGCCAACGATGAATAGAAATTAGTAATTAAACAGCAAACACAACCATTTGCAACTCATAAATTGATGCTTCATTTTATGTTGACAAAATGCAAAAAGAGAAAAATAATCTCTTTTCAATACGTTTGGACAGTGAAAACTAAATAAACAGTGCAAATAACGACAAAGACAAAAGATTAAAATTTTTTTGATCTCCAAATCCCAAAAGATGTTATTAGAAACAAAAGTGAAACAATGAAGCCTGAAATAAATGCAGCTTGGTCTTCTGTGGATTTGTATCTCATGATTTAAGCTCTAATTTGAGTTTTCTTCTAGTAGGGGAATTTATAACCTCTCACAAAACATGAGCTTTCACTGCTGTTTTTCCTTCAGTCAAAATGCTTATGGGGTCTATTTTCCAATGCTACTGGGAACTCAATTACCTATGAGACTACTTCCCTTCTGTCAAATTTGGTTGACACCAGTCAGCGGGTTTGAAAGTTATTAGACAAGACATTTAGACAGTCATACACAAACATATGCACAAATATTATTGCCATAAAAACAAGCTAAAAGTATTTTCCAAAAAAGTATTTTATCTTTTTATGTTCAGTTCCATGCACAGGGAAATATACGACACCTGGATCCTTATAATAAGGAAATCCTAAGAAAAAAGTTGCATTGCTGTTTAAAGAGTCTCAAAGGAAGGAATAACATTACTTGATTTCCTGGTAGCTGAAACTGTTTTGGCAAACATTGACCCTTGCAAATCTTCACAAAATAACACCAAATGCTACTCATGCTGACGAAAATCAACATCTCACTAAAATAAATGGAAAATGAAGGTAGCAGGCAGAGCTCACAAGATCAAATAAGGACTACAGGGCTCAGCCCAGCTGTATCTAAACTGATCTCCTCTTTCAAGACACTGGTAATCTGTTCAACTCACTAACTTACTGTTTCCACCTATTTGGGTCAGATGAAATAACATGCAATTTTGGATTAAATTTAAAAGTGCAGATAAGCTGCCCTATTTTTATTTATCCCTTTAGTTTTTACATCTATACAACCTTGCAGTACCCAGAGTTTACATTTTCCTAAATAAAGTGCTTGAGGTTAGGGGGTTTTTAATGAATGTCACAGTTTTTAATGCATACATAAATCTCTTATTTGAAAAAGAGACCACCATATTTAAAGACATAAAAATTACTTTTGTAACACAGGTAATGTCTTTCCTGTATCCATTTATGGAAAAAAAAATCACAAATGAAAAGATTAACCTGAACACTGAGGACACATTTAACATAAGCCTTCCCCAGGCTCATCATTACCTGTATGGCACTGCTGACCTTGAAAAGCTTTCATGTTAACCAAAAAAGGATGTAGAGACTTAGGAAACAGAACTCAAAATCATATGCATTGCCATCCAGACTGTTCTCATCACTTTGGGATTATCACATATTCACTTTGCAATTTATCACATATTTCTACCTTAAAGTGACATTTTTAATTTTTCTCTCAATAATTAATTTATTCAGTAGCCTTAATCAGAACAAATAAACAGAGCATTTATGTGAATTCAAGGAGTATTTCTATGACAAGAGCAGCTGAGATAAAAATATTCAGTACTTGACCTCTTCTGGCAGAGAAAGTCAAAGACCGAAAGGCACATTCCATCACCCATTTTTGAAGATAAGTTATTCCAGCAGAAGCAGAATGTCAAAGGAGGCCCAGTGGAGGGTCAGGAAGGGACAGGCTGGGACTCCCATGGTGAGCAGGCAGGGGGTGGCTCATTCAGCACGGGGCGCCTGCGATGCTGCGGTGCCACCTCTGCGGGGGACATGAGTTGGTCATTTGACAAATCAGCCCTGCTAAGAGGGAAGCAGCCCTCTGCCAGCAGTTTCTGTGCTCAGAACTCTCTCACAAACTTCTGTGTACAGGTCAAGGAATTACTTTTCATTAAGATGCAAAAGTAGGCACTAAGCATTTTTAGCAGCAGAACAAATATATTTTATGAGTCTCTATCTAATATCACAGAGACAGAAACAGAAAGGTTTTGATTATTTTGCAGGTTAAAAGTGGTTTCAGAAATGTGACGGTGGATACCATTAAAATCAGTCCAAAAGTTCTCATTGCAACATCTACAAAATTTCGTGTACTTAACTCAGGATAAGCCTTCACTTGTACTGAATCACTGGAGTGTACCAGGTCTCTGTGGCTTGCACCTCCAAAAACCTACATTTTAGAGAACAAAACCATTAGCAAGACAAATAGGAAGTGCAAAATAAACATAGATTGCATGGAATGGCATAATTTTAATCAGATGAATAAGCAAAGTCAGCAAATTCATGCACAACATCGGTAGCTAGCATTTCTCTTTGAACTTCTCAGTTAATATTTCTTGTACAACAACAATTATAAGACATCTCATTTTTTGTATTTAAAAGTCATTATTCCTGTGCCTTCTTCAATAATGTCGCTTTAATTTCATCCACTCTGATTAAAATGGAAGGGTATGCTTTTGAAAACCAGCAAGATTTTCACTGTCTTCTAAAACTCTCCCTTTAGCTGTTTCAAACAGTTTAGAATAGCTGAGATCAGAAGATGCAGTTAATTCTACGATTCAAATAGTCAAAAGCAGAAACATTCGATAATGCTATCTCCAGCCTCGGTGTGACAAGACAACCAAAACATATTCTCCCTGGACGCAGGGGAAGAAAAAATTATTACATTAAAGATTTTTTCTATCTGTCTTTAAGCCATGAATACACGACAAAAAATTTAGAGCACTAAATGACAGAAAAGGCAAAAATGGCAGCACATGTAGGGCTCTCCCAAGAGCTGCCTGTGCCAGGCTCTCCTCAGCAACCTGCAGTTACCCTCAGCTCATGCTGGTCAGGTTTTTTACTGAAAGAGAGTTTTTCTTTCAGTATTTATGTAGTGCAGCAGGCAACTGTTTACCTCAGAGGCATAAAAGTAAATCCGGATGTGTTTGATCCATAGTGCCACAGCAGCTCTGTTGCCTATGGAAACAAAGGCTCCTTTCAGGGAGTTCACACAACAGGCCCTGCGATGCAAGGGACCCATCAATTTCAGCCACTGCATTATTTGTAGGTATTTTGCTAAGATAGATATAAATAGATATAATTATATGCATATATACTACAAAATATTGTCTCTGTAATAGTCAAATATGATCAAATGGGACAGTTCCTGAGTCTCATATTAATTTTATGTTATTTAAACAACATAATCCCCTTTTAAGCAAATTGATTGTTGAAATGTAATAAATGTTCAAGCTATAAGCATCTGTTTTGCTCCTCCACCTTTCACCATGCAGGTTGTTGAGTACTTTGGGGACAGAAGCTTGACAAATCTGTTTCATGCTTACTCACAAATTCAGCTTTTGAAGATGACCTGAGCATGGAGTTTAAAGATGCTGCAGAGAATGGATAACATCCCAGAAGCACCTTGTTAAAGGTTTCCTTTGAAAAAACAGTTATTTGTGAATATGTTATAACTTCCTAAGTGCCATTCCTGTGCAGAGACCTCTGCACATTTTACAGAAAACTGATCAAGTATGACACATTTCAACAGATCCCAGTGCAATCTTTGTTACAGTCCTTTTCCAGTGAGAACCTGAGGTGATAAAAAAGGAACATGGCCACATCCAGGACTTGAATGCAGAGTCCATGATATTTTCCTCTACATGTAATGCAATAATTGGCTGAATTTCGTTGGCAGTACCAATGGTAAAAATATATCTCGATACCTGCTTCCTCTTTACTGACATCATTAAAGAATATATTCACAAAATTTATACCTTACAAGACTTTCCTTAAAGACGTCTTGCATAAATCTTCAGAATTTAATTTACAAAGGCAATTAGCAGCTAAGATCACCTTATTTAAGCTGCTTTTAATTATAATTCACCAATGTTTATTGCTCACTTATAATTTTTGCATATGATTACATTATTAGGGATCAAAGCAAGTGAACAAAGCATTAGTTTATGTGCAGTGATATTGTTTCATAGAAAATTGAAAGAAAACAATTTAAACTCATTTAAACTGGTACATTATTCTCCATTAAGAATCGAGGGCCAAAAATGCCTTGCAAATGTAATCTGTATAAATATTCATGTATCTGTGAACAGATAACTTCAGAAGCAGATTTGACAGAAACAAAGAATAACTTCTTCACATTGCAGCAGATGACTAAGATCATTTGAATGATTTATTGATAAGCCAAAGTACAAAATAAATACAAAGAGAATGGGCTGGACTTGTTACCCAAAAAAAAATCATTACAAGACTGCCTAGCATGTGAATTCATAAATATAAGAGTACCATGGGTAGGCTTGCATTAGAAAAAGTCACACATAGTAAGACATCAATACCCTGCAATTCCCATTACTTTTCCACTTTTTTGAGGGGGGGATTTTTATTTGCTTCATGGTTTGGTTTAGTTTTTTTTATAACTGAAAGGATGCTAGAATTGAAAGCAAATTTTTACTTTTTTAAATCTTTCTATTGAATTATGAATTATGCCACAATGTGGAACAACACAGTTGTGGGTAAATCTAAGCCAATAAGCATTAATGCCATAACAACCAGGTCATGAGCAATTCAGATGCCGATCCAGTCACTCTTCCTGTGTCAAGTGGTACTCACATGAGTAACCCCATTGAAAACAGAAGGATGAGCTGTGCACTAAGTGCTATTTCATAGAAGGGTAGCAGGCTGGAGGCACATAAAGCAAGACTTATTAGTTGATAAATTCATTGCTTCCTGGGGAAGGGCAAGGGGACTTCTGGATAGCAATGGAACCTCAATTCCTAGAGGTACCAACAACTCTCCTACTGTAAAAGTCTAAATGCTCCAGAAGTTATATGAACAGTCAAAAGCCTCACAGAATCAGCAAGCAGCTGCTCAAGACATCATAGGAACAGCTTTAAGAAACACCTGTCAAAGCTTATCATCCAGATTTCAAAACTAAAGCATTTTGAGGCTTTTTTCTCTCTGGGACCTGTCTGTAGCTGTGTCACCCTGGGAGCTGCCCTGGAGCTGGGTTGCTGGTCAGTGTGCAACCCACAGACACTCTGCACTGAAGAACAGTAACATGTAAGGGTGCAGCAGGGAGGGATATATTTTTCCTAAGACACTGTGCACAAGGCTATGCCGCTTTCTTTTCCTAGTTTATTGTAATTTGGAGTGCCCTTTCTGCTCCATGACCCAGCAAGACTGGGTTCAGCACTAAATCTTACCATCTTCAAACTAAGATGTATGTGACAAAACTGCTCCCTTAATCCTCTTCTATTCTGCACAGAAAATCAACCAAAACACAATATGGCCACCAAGTATTCACAACGATTAACAGCTGGCAAATTTGGAGCCTCCTAGTAAATATACTTGACAAAATAAGGGAAAATTCTGGAGTAAACTCTAGCCTGGTTTGCTCCTAAAATATAGTTCCTTGATTGTTAGCCTACTTAAACTCGTGGGATTTTCCTTACTAAGTAAACAAAGACAAAATATCGCTTTCTAAACAGGAAAACTATGTCCTATACATTATTGCAATAGCCAAGAGCATCCTCAATATTATCATTCAAATTATGATCAGAATACCTGACATGACAATAATCATGTAATAAATGCATCATCCTATATACCTAAAAAGTAGGAGATAGAAGCCTTAAATAAAGGATGAACATCAGGTGAACACTTTCAAATACATGGGAGCACTGAACTTCAGGACAGTAAACTTAAAATAGTTAGAATAGGGGAAGAATTTTAAAACTAAGTCCAGCATTATCTTCAAAGCTAAATATTATTCTATGTTGTGTGGGTTTTTTTGACTTCAGTTTTTGATAAGAGGAGGTTGAAAAAGAGCAGAAATTTAGCTGCAAAAGCAGGCACATTTGACAAGTTTGGCAGCACATGAATAGAACTTAGAGTATTATATGTGGCTTAAAAGATAAAAAAATAACAGCATTCCTCTTAATTAGAGAAGCCATATGCTCTCTGAAATAAATCCTGGTAGCTTGTAATTACAACCTTATTTTTAAACAGATCCTTTTAATTCTATTATATTCTCTATTTCTGATTTATTTGCTAATACATTAAGATTACAGAGTTATTATGAAAAGGTGCACTTCACAGTTCAAAGAAGAGCATGGCAAGAATGTTGCTACATCTCTTCCTACAAACAGGAGATGATAAACAGGGGTCTGGATGTTAAAGATTCTTTTCTTCCCTACAGTGAAAAGTAATAAAATAAGAAGGAAAAAATAACATCTGCTGTAGTGAGTTTGTCTTGCTCAGTACTCTGCCTGTATGTGATATTTAACAGTGTCCAAATGAAAATAAGCCTGCAGTACTGCCTACACATTTTAAAACTAGAGGGGTCACACGGGGCATCTAATCCAGGCATCTATCTCACCTTAGTTTAAGGACCACTCCTAATTTTTCTTTTCAAGTGGGAATGGACGTTACTTTTTTTGTACCTTTGTTTTCCCAAATGGTATAAAGTTTTGACTCATGCTTTTTAGAATTAATTTCATTCAGAAAAATTGAACTGTACTTCTCTCTGTTAAATGAAAATATCTTTAAAACAACATTCATCCAGAGAATCTAAAAAAGATCACTGCCATCCTTATTACTTTTAGTCCCTCATAATAAGATGGTTTCATATAAGGAGCTATCAATCAGTTTTACAGATGCAGGTATGTTTCTATAACTATGTAATAGGTATCATTCACAAGCATAAATCACAGGTTTTCTAGGTGCCAGACATGCAACACAAAGAAGATCAGCCTATAAAAACATGAATCAGTCCATACACATGTCAGAAATGCAATTCACTTGAGAACAAGACTTCTTGCTAAGAAATTTAAGGTAACCTAATTAAACTCAAGATAGCAATTGGATTGTATTTTTCGTGGCATGGAGCCCATATCCCATTCCTTACTAACCTCTCAGGTTGGGATTTTGCATTTCCATTGCTCATTGCTGACACTCAGCAGTACCCACTGCCCATCCTTCAGGCAGACATTCAGTGCAGCTTGCTTCCCGTCAAGCATTAGCAGCAAGCAGCTGAAACAGGCTTATGCCAGTTCTGCTGTTCAGATTGCTGAGCAAAAAGGACAGGAAATCATTATAGTCAAAACATTTCTAACAAAGGTCACTTTAATACAAAATTACATCAATCACCTTGAAAAAAAAAGAACATTTCAATTGATGTCATTCGTTCATGGGGCTAATATCAGCTTCAGTTTTAAAAATTTGGCTGGTTCTGGAGAAAAATCATTAAAAATAACTCTGTGTTTAAAGAGAGATTTAATTCTTGTGTGAGAAGATAAAATTGCATGAGTTGTTTCATATGATAGTCTGAATGGCTATTTCAAAACTTTTTTCTGAAGACATTACTGTGAAAGTAATGCAAAAGAATCATCTAGAGAAGATGACTCTGAGAAGCATTTCTCAGGACTTACCCTGGTCTGGTTACATGCACCACAGAATCCAGGCCTTTAGCTCCCAAACGTAGCATTATACAAGCAAAAGAAGCCAGAATTATTATACCTATAACTCATAACACATGCACACATTCAGACCTATTAGACACACTAGATGAGATATCTGACTTTGTATAAAACTTCTGCCATGGATTTTGACATGGGCACGTTGTAAGAATAGCTTTTAGAACCGCAGATGAAGCTTCATACGCCTAAAACTTTTTACTGGGGAATGCTAACTGAATTTGCAGGTGTAAATGAGGTCCCAGCTTTCAGACATTAATACTCACGTGACTGCTAAATTCAACAATTAAATTTTCAGTGACCTCAGTGGTAAAGGATTATGCCCATACATCTTAATTCAGATTATAAACCACTTTTTTCTATATCAGAGTATATAAGCATATGCTTAGAACTCTGCTTTTCAAAGGAACTGAAGGACTTAGCCACGGGTCGTGTATTTACTGAAGAAGCATGAGTACTGAGAAGCATAAGAAGAAGGATAGTTTGGAGACAGTGATTTTGTCTGTGGTGGTATTGTGGAATTGAATTCTACATGCACAGAAATTGCTATTTGAATGATACATGTTTAATCTTCATGTTTATGTATAATTAACAGACATACAAAAACACAGACAAACAATATAATTATATATAATTTTACAACACAGAGTAAATATTCAATCTCTGCAGTTCTACATTCAATTCAATCCTACATTAAAAATTATCTAGTACCTGCAGGATATCTTCTCGTGGAATTAGACCACTGCACAATTGTAATTCCAGTGAAGGTTTTTTTAGGGCTAAGGACTATCCTTGTAAATTCATATGTAAGCTGCAATTTTCAAAACAATTCCCCAAATATTTTAATTTTGATTTATCCACAACACATCTGTGTACAGATTTGTAAATAGTATATTCAAGCTCTTTAATTTCAAATCAGTCTGTTTTGAAAAGGCTGGTACAAAACTGAATGCCACTTGATTGTTATTCTGCTTAGGAGAGAGTACAAATGAAGGATCAGTGAGCAAGCAGAGAAAAACTCCAGTGAGAAATGGGATGAAGAGAAGTTGAGAATGTGAAGAATGAACAACTGAGTGTGAAAAAGAGGAGCACAGAGGGAGAATATAAAATTCTCATATGCTGCATTTAAGAGACAAGAAGCTTATACAGGCCACTGAGCTGTGCCGTCCTCACTTTTCAAGGGTTAGTAAACTCACTCAGTGATGACCTGGCACAGAGCTTGCTTCAGCAGAAGGTTCATTTAAGAAAAGTTTACTGCATCAAAATAATGGCTCCCTAACTGTAGCTAATATCTAAACTGCAATTCTGCAGGCTCTGCAAACCTCCCACCCCATCCTTGTGCATCTTCTTATCAGTGTACCCAATCTTCTATGCCCAAAACCCCCAGAACGTTCAGTCCCTTTTACAAGCAACCAGTCCTTTTTAACCTGCAGCCCTCCCCAGAAAAGGTCCCTGAGATGCTGAGGTTTCTGCTGGTGAGGCCACAAACTCCCAGGGAGGTTTCTGCCCTGCTGTGCTAGAGAGCCATTCTCCTGGAAGATGTGGAGCCGTTCCCAAGGGACACAGTCATTGCTGCTGCTCCCTGGCTCTGGAGACCTCATGGCCACAGAACTGCAATGGTGGGATCTGATTTTTTCTCTTCCCTGTTTTTCAAGCTGTGGTTTCTAAAGGTGACAATGGTAATTAGTCCTAAATGCTTTATGTGCCATAGAGAAATGTAGGAGAATATGTCCAGCAGGCAACGTTTTTTAAGTCTTTGCCAACACTTTGATCACAGAATGAATTGTCTGGAATACTGTGAACTCTTTACTTATTAAAATGAAACTGGGGTGTTGTATCAATGAAATATATTTTATTGTGTTCTGTCAATGAGACATATGCTATTATATTATCAAGGTACCAATTCAGACTATAAAATCAGGTTTCCATTTCTCTTAATGAGAGACTGTACCAAAAGTAAATTACATGAGTTTTCATCACTGTACTCTTAATAGGACATTTTCACTCTTTTTGTTAAAGAGAAAGCTAATATAGTATTTATGAAGTCTGTGCAGTGAGCAGTTAAGGACTAATACTGAATATCCAAAATGCTACAGGATCTTTAGTCAAAACGGAGCATGACAATATGAAACACAAAGCATTTTGTGAAGAAAAAGAAAAAGAAGTAATAGGAAAAAGAGGAGTGGTTATTATAGGAAGAATGAAAGGCTATAGATGGTGAAAGAAAACCAGCATCTCCAAAAATGAAAATGGGGTGCATTTTTTAAAAAAAGATCCCTCATAGTCTTTAGTTGTATTTTCAAGAGTTGAAAGAAACAAACTTGTAACTCTCCAAAGAGACAGTAAATGTAGACACTGAAAAATCACCACAGCATTTGAAAATAAATGGGATCTTATTTTATAACCATAAAACTATGAACTGCCTCTTTTATTATTTAAGGGGTCTTGCTTTTCTGTTCTATCAAGAAGACTTCAAGGTCAAAATGTCTGTATACTTAATGCCACTTTAGATGCCAATGAAAGGAGATTACAAGAAAAATGAGAACCCTGGGGCTTGCCAGGCCTTTCTGGGATAAATGCACCTGGTAAAGTCAAGGTTATATAAATGAAGAGAATCCATCATCTATTGCTGTTGTTGGAGGGTTGTTTACATTTAAAGAAAAAGAAAGGAAATTAATAATATAAAATAGTGAAATGTTCTGATTGTCTCTATGAAAAAGACAATTTAATGCTGTAATATATGCAATAATAACTCACAAATTCTTCTTTCAAGTGAGGACTGAAGCAATTGTTAGGGGAACAGTGAGAGTCATATTTTGGTAGACAACTCCAAATGAGGCTAAACCTTTTTCCAATTGTTGGAGTCTATTCCCTGGAAACATAAGGACCTGCTGAAGGTAAACCAAAATTGAAGGGAACTTGGTTGGAATCTAAGAATGTAGGAGAAACTTGCTCATATCTGAAAAACACAAATTTTAACTCTGCTAATGTCAGGAAAATGTACTAAAATGTACAACCCAAGGAAGTGTTTTGAGGGCAATATTTAAAATGTTTACCATCAAGGCAGACATGGACATGGAAAGAAGTGTCCATGCAATGAAGTTTCAGCATTCTGTAATAGTTGTGATCAGAAATCTTGCCCAGAAAGAGTCAGTAAGGGTTGTTCTCTTACTTTACTGCAGAATGGCCAAATAGATTTTCAAGGTGTGCACAAGGCCCAGTTTACTCAAGGATAGAGGGATTTTTAAATTATTTTTTCCCCTTTCCTCTGTATCAGTCTTATCACGTTGTCAGAGATGTGGCTTCATGTCTTACAGGTAGGGTATTTTCATATCTTATTATAATCAGAAGCTTAACCTGCTGCACAGCCAGTTTACTCTGCTAGGTGCAAATGCTGCATTAAACTCAGCAACTACAGTTCCGTAGAGAGTACAGATATTAAGCCATTGAATTGCCTTTTTGCTATACCTTGGAAGTAAATGAAGGTTTCCTGGGAAGTTCAAGTTCTAGAGGGCCTTTTTTCCCCATACATTTACCATCCTTAGTGTTCAGATTTGGAGCAACATCCCTCTTTGGCACACAGATCTAAATGATTCAGACAGCAAGTACATCAAAGAGGGTATTACTTCTCTAGAATTTACAGCAAATTTCACTGTTAATTGGAAAGATAATGCCTTTGCTTAGAGGTACATACTGCTTTAATGGAGGCTATACATTTAGCCAGGCAAAGAAGGGACTGAGGTGGGTGTTGGGAAACAGGTTGTACCCAGATTCCAGGAGTGGTAGAAAAGCAAGGAAGAGCAATTTACAAGGGAGCTTAAGTGAGAAAAGAGGCTGAGACCAGTCAGAAAGAGAAAGAGGGAAGAGAGAAGCTAGGCATGAGGTTAAGTGAAGGCAGTTTGACTCCTGGTCCAGAGGGACCAATGGCTTTAGAGTTAAAAAACTTTCTGCCAGCAGAGAACTCCACACACTAGTAGAAAACAAGGGCTTTGCAAGAACATCTACAAAAAAAATGAAACAATGCCAATTTCTTAAATGCTACTGTGGCATCCACCTTCCACTACAGAACATGCAGCTCTCTTGTCCACAAAACCTCCCTTGAAATCTTTTGACCTTCGTGCATCTTCCATGGAAGTAAAAGTGCAGACAGAGTAGTTCCTGCCAAAATATTATCCTCTGGTGTTTGCTGTCTTAACCATACAACATCAGAAAAGCAAAATCAGCAGCTGCAGGTGTTAAAAGACATATTTTAGGAACAGAATGCTATATTCGGGAAAGGTAATGCCCTTCACTTCCAAATGGCACCTTATTGTTAGGCAAGGACTCACACACAGAACTGCAAACACTTACTTTGGCTCCATCTCATTCCTCTCCACTGTGTACTTTGTAGATTGCCCTGTTCTTTACTAATCTCAGACCGAGCACTTCACCACCAACAAAAGTAGAGAGGGGCTCTGCAGCACCAAGAGGAACTAATATTTGTCCTTTCCTCCAGAAGCAGCGTAAGGCCTATAATCAACTTAATTTGCACATAAACTCTGCAAGATTCCCAGCTACATTCTTATTTCTGGAAATTTAAGATGTGCCTTCTTACATAAGGACTGGAGAACCAAGATGGTATTTTGATAGCAAAGTGCTCCAGCAATGTGGACCTCCAAAGTCAAAAAAGTAGCCAGAGATATAAATTTCAGGGACGTACTGAGATTGAGTCCAAAGTCCATGAAAAGATTCTTTTTAAAAAAAAAAAAACACTGTACATTGGATCAAATTTTAAATCAAGTTTCCTGATATCGCCCTGGGGATGCCTGATGTGATTCATTATATACCGGCAGAGGTAGAACCTGTTTGTTGTACAAGTTTCGGGGATAAGGAGGAAGGTATTCACAGCTGAAAGCTGCAGTCTTACTACCTGCTCTGGGGATGCTAAAACTGCAGAGCCAATGGCTCCCCATCCTGCCTATGGTTTGCTTCCAGCTTTATCTTGATTTATATCAACATTTGTGAAGCATTATTAATGTCACAAGAGGCAGACCTGTCAACTGGAATAACACTCTTGGAAAATTTGCTCCCACCTACTTTCCCTTTCAGGTTCATCAGATCTGGCATTTGTGTCTGTCGCTACCCAACCATAGATAAGAAACACGAGAAAAACACATTGTCATTAATTACAGAGGCAAACAAGAATAGCTGAGCACAAGGAGGCTGGCTAAAAGCAACCATCTTTTACACCAGCCCACTGCACTCATCTGCTAACTCCAATCACAGCTGAAAGCAGATTGCAGTGCTTTTCTATTACATTGGAAAGGCAAGATAAGTAGCAGAGTATGGTTCGTATCCCAACATTATTCCCTCTGCAAAATCAATACTCCCATATATGGTTTTAGACATTGTCCAGGGGAGATGCGGGGAGTCCCGCCGGGGAAGCTTGGCACATGCAGTACCTTTTGCAGGGTCAAGACCCTGTTCCTTTAACATATTCTACCAAGGTTAATGTGCTATTGTACAAGATCCAGGACAAACCCCAGCTGCACAGAAAAGCACATTTAAGGCACAAATTGGTTATAGTGATATATATCTTTTAGAATAAAAAATACTAATGTTCCTTTTTTGGGGGGGATTGGGTGTTGCGGAAGGCTCAAATCCATACACGTACCTCCAAGTAACCCATAAGTACTACATTTGCAAAAAAAATCCCAGAAGATCTGAATTTACATGGATAATTAGCGATAAAATACTTGGGATATTCTTAGAGATAAAGCCTCTTGCTGGAATGGTGATTTTGTGGCCACTTTGAGCTGGGATAAACCTGTTGTGCTGGGGGTGTTTTATCATGGCAGAGATGGTACTTTCTATTCTTAGTAGTTGCCTCCCTATAAGAACCATAAAAACAAGCTTATCAATTGGTTTTAACTGCATTGCAATTAGATATTGATTTGCTGGCACTCAAGGGTAGTTATAAAGCTGATATTAAGAAACTATGCTTCCATGCAACTAAATTGAAGCAGGAAAATGGTGTTTTAGAAGTAATCCACATTCCACAATAATGAAACCTATGCTCTACCTCTTCATGTTTATATCTACAGCAACAAGATAGAGGTTCTAGATTTTTTCATTATTATTTTGATAGAGTCCATAAATAGAGGTTCCTCAAAGAGAAAAAAAATTAGACAGGGAAAGTAAATGAGTCATAAGGGCATGATTTCATTTGGAACAGGTCATGCAAGATTAGTACCCTGGGTTGCCCAAAGCTAAAATTTAACTATCATAACTGTGAGCATCAGATTTGAAAAGGATGAATGTGTGAGAAAGCGCAGGAGGGGGTTTCTTTCATTTTCTCTGCTTTTGGGAAGAGGGATATGTGAGGAGAATACAAATCCACTGATTCATACCTATCTATTAGTCATACCTCTGTTGTGCTGGTTACTTATTCTGTAGACATTCACTGTTGTATAAATAAGGTGCACTGCCTCAGGGCTTAATATAGTATGTCTTTATACCTTTGTTTTTCTAGTTTTGTTCCTAACCCCTGATCATTCTGCACTTTTCTTCACATACTTTGTAATTCAGCTAAAGAATTTTGTAACACAAAAAGTTTGTGCCATTCACTAGTACTTTCCAACTAAGAATGGCTGGTTTTTTAACCAATGGATAGCCATCCATTAGCTAAAGAAAAGGAGCTGTTTCTATATCGTGTTTTAGAGCAAAAATATTTTCACTGAATGTAACATTTGAAGAAGTACAGAAATACCTTTTTAAAACAATATATTGCATGGACAGATGTTTATTTCCAAAACTACTATATTTCTCAGTGTACACTTTCTGAATTGATTTTCTTTAGGAAAAATAAGAAAGAAAGAAGTAACCTTGACAAACATGAAGCAGTACATTTTTTAACAACAAATTTTAACAATTTTTCCTCTTTGGACAACCGGTTTGAGGAAAAGTATTGGCTTGGCTGCAGTTTTTGATGTAAAAACACCATTTTGAATTAGGCTAAAAGATATGCCATGCAAGCTTCAAAGAAAATATTGGGAAGAGGCATACAGGAAAAAATTAAAAACTTCCTTGCAGGGATTTCTAATCTCTCTCCATATATTATTTAAAGCCTTGCAAAAGACTAGTCTGCAGTGCTGAATAATTATTTTGCATGTACTAGTTCAAATATTCCCTCTTCTGTTTGCTTGTGTTTTCTGTTTTGACTTGGTATCAATTCTTTTCGAGTAAAAAAGAATATTGACTGCCTTTTTTAACTTAAAATGTAGAAGTCACCCTACCACTGGTATTTTTACCTATCTGTTCACACTGTATGAATGCAGAAGAAATCTGACAATTTACATAGCCAAACTGACACAGCCAAAAACTCATTAGTGATATGTGATTTGACAGGGAATATTTTTTGAACAGTGATAAGTGATTGCACATGCATTGACTTTCACGTTTCCAGTCAAGAGTACAATAACCTCACCTGATGTGGTTTTGAACTTATCAGTTGTGACTGGTGCAGAAATGCAATGCTGGTGACTTCACCTCCAACCGACACTGAGATTTCCTGACTCTGGTAGACTCCATTCTTTTAACCTTGACAATAAAACAGGGAAACAAGAGAGTTAAAATGATAATTTGCTTCTGTAAATTGTAGTGATTTTTTTGCTAAAAACACGGGGGGAAAGCTTTTTTTTTTTCAAATTCTAATGAAACCTCAAAACAGCTCTTGCATAAATACTGCCAACCAATATTTCTCCAAAGCAAAGCACACAAAGTTCATAAACCGTTATTCAAGGGAAATTTACCCTAGCTTCACTTGGATATTTGTCCAAGTACAAGTCAAAACTCATCATTTAGTATTTAGCTAAGTAAACATTCACTTGATGACCAGGCAGGCTAGTTTCCTGTGTCCGGTTTATGGAGCACAACAACATAAACAACATGTTTCTAACATAAAATAGTATGCTGATAAATAGTATCACCATGTTCTTAGTTCTACCAAGTTAAAAGGAAAAATGATACTTTGTAGAAAGTATCAGTATTGATCTGAAAGCGAGTTCCCTGGCTGGGTGACAAATGTAAATCCTCCTCTCTCCTGAGTACTGCCCAGTTACAGGTTGCTGGCACCTGGAGCAAGAGTAGCCATCTAAACATCTGTGGTATTAACAGAGACCCTCTCAGTTACTAAGATGAAGTAGATCTGAAACATATGAAGCTTCCAATATCATCCCTTAGAGAGGGAGATGTCACAAATTTGGCCAGACCATTACAGCAGCAGCAGCATGCTGCACATTGGGTGCTTTTTCACTGAGTGGAAGCCAAAATCTTGGACTTAAAGCATCCTCACTCTTCATCTGGTCACCTTTTCATTTGAACCTTCATCAAGCACCAAGCTGATGTGTCCAGATTCTCTTTAGGAAACAAAAGACACACCTGTTTTGTGTTTGTATTGCTTCTTTGGTGTGTTTAGTGATTGCTACAGAAATTGCCTATGTATTAATTCATCATGCCTCAGCCTGGTTATGTCCACTGCATGCAAACGTAGTCATCTTTTACTGCAGTTCCCATACGAGAGGAAGAAGAGTAAATGCTTTTTTGTTTGGGTTTTTTTTTTTTTTAGTTTGTTTGTTTCTTTTTGGTTTTGGGTTTTTGGGGTTGATTTTAGTTTTTCTGGAGTTACTTATACATTTTTTCCAAACAAATTCTTCTCCCTCGTGGCAAGAGCACCTGATCTTTGCATCTATCTCAAGGAACATTCTTTGATATATTGTCTTGGCTAGAGGCATTCAAATCTCTGCCTGTTTTGCATCCCTATTTTCAAATTAAAAGGTTTGCCTATTCTTTTAATTCTCTTAACATTAATTCGAGTCTGTGTCAAACATGAATCATTGGCAGATTAAAGTAAATGTGTCCCAGTGCGATTACCATGAGCATAAAACGGTGCTCAGCATGCACCGCCTTCCTTTGCTGTGGGCTCAGATGAAACTACAGGATTATAAAGGTAGGCCTGGCTTGACCCAAGATACAGAGCATCTTTTATTTATCCAATGCAAACTAATGGGGAAAAATATGAAGTCATATTTAATGTTTTCTATAATTCACTTAGACACTATGTCTTTACTGAAGGTGGAGAAGCTTCATTTAATATTGGAGGGTACAGGGTAGAATAGCCTAAGGAAGGTTCCTATAATATTGAATTGGAACAGAAATACACCAATCCATTCTGGTCTCCAGTATCACCCAGGAAATATTTTAGCCTAATGAAAGTGAGTAGTGATATCTTAAATTTATCTGAGAGAATATAAGAATAAAATTTCAATGAAATAAAATTGAGTGGTGGTAAGTAATATTTGACCAGGCATTAAATAATAAGACAATTCTGAGTCTAAGTCCTTCATCAGAAAATTTATAAAATAAATTTTGAGAGAGAACAATGATGAAATACCCTACCATAATTTTTGTTTAATAAATGCCAAAGTTTCTTATTTAGTCTTTTCAAACAATATAAATTCCTCTTTGTGCAGGCTTTGGTCTTGGGGTTTTTTATTACTTTTAGGTAAAATTATTGAAATCAGCAGAAAAAGACCCAATAATGAGTTCAGAATTCATTCCATCTGCTGGCATTTCACAGTAATCAAACTAAACAGGAAAGCTCTGTAATTGGTACTTTAGTGCACCAGAACAGCCTCATCTTCTTCTAGTCCCTTTAAACATCTATACTCAAACTGATTCTTTCTGACAAAATCACCCGCATTCAAAGGAATTATTCATATAGCTAGATTAGGATACTTTGTAGACCAGCAGTAATCACATTATCAGCTGATCTATTTCATGCTTCCAGCAACATACCAGGTCATTTTGACACTAACTGTAAGCTACTAGTCCAAGGATAATAGCTATTGACACTGGAGCTGTGAGTCAGGATGAAAGGGCTTGTGGTGTCACCCACTTGCAACTGCAATTCACTCTGTGGGAGCTTTTTTCCACGGAGAAAATATTATTGGATACCTTTAACCTTCCTCCATTCCTAATGCAAAGAAAAGAAATCAGAGAGGTATAATAATTCAATTTGGTCCTAATCCACACACAATGAGGAGAAAATAATCCTTTGTCATTACAAACTATACCAGTTAGTTTTCTTTGTTCTGAATTTGAAGGGTATAATATGGTAAAAAATAATCCTTATCATCATCCAGCCACACAGTGATAAGGAATGTACCACTAGACAAAGACATTAGACCTGGGACTCTGAACTCTGTCATTTATATAATTAAGTTTTCTCGAAATTTCATATGTTAGCAAAATACCCTCCTTTGAAAGTAAGCCCAGCAAAATATAAAAGTACACTGAATCAGAAGATGAAAGTTTGCATGTGGCAAGACATTCAATGGAAAGGAGAAACCGAGTAACTCCTTACTGTGATTTGGCAGGTCGGTGGGAGGAATTTAAAAATATCCCCAGCCTATCTATAGAAAACAAGAGAAAAATATGATTTTAAGAATTCATGCAATACCTTCCCATTTTGGATCAAATTATCCCTTAGCATACCAACTTCTTGGATTCTGTAACACCTTCATTGCCTACAAGACAGGCTTTAGGCAGTTTTTGGTTATTTTGTGATGCTGTTCCTTACGGCAGAGAAGTAGCTAATGAGAAATTACCAGTAAATTTCCAGTCCTTGTACTTCACTTTGTACTTTAAAGGTTTTCTTGATTGACTCCAGTACAGGACAAGATGGTGTTCACAAGGAATAGCACAAGAAAATGTGACTGCTCATTAATTGCTTGGGTCATTACAGACAATTCCTTGTGCTGCCGAAAGAGAAACTCACACAGCCTAATGTGATTTTATCAGCTGACTATAGGAAAGAAGAAATTCAATTTAACAACTAATTTTGAAAAATCAGTTTCTTTTAAAAATGTATTTTCCCTTGTTTTATTTGTACTAAGGAATGGAGAACACATCTAAATTTATTAGAAAATATACGAAAAAGGCAGTTATTTTTTTACCGCTTCCTACTGTGTACTAGATGATTGTATATTGTAGTACTGATACCATTTAAGACCAACGGAATTGAAAGAACTACTAAGAACATCAAAAGATAAAACATAATCATTGGCTAGAAATAAAGGCATTTTCCCTCATGCACTCAGAGACTATTCTAGTTTTGTGGGGTTTTTTTCTTTCCACCTTTTCACGTGTTTGTAATTTCTTACTTCTCTAACTATATATACACTTTGAAAGATGTTAAAATATGAGATTTCCAAAATACACAGGTTTTGTAGAAAGTATCAGGCAGGGAGTAAAGGTCCTATTTTCTCTGATCAAACTCAGTGTCAGACCTCTCACTAAGTTCACAAATGATCAAGCCCCGTTTTCTTACTTGTTTGTTAATCTGAGTGGTAGACTGATCCAAGCAGCAAAAGTGTTAGCACCATATGGTTCCCTGGCTAATACAGCACACTCACTTTACAGTTTGTTATCTTCAGCAACAGGTTTAGACCCAAATTCTTTAAAAAATATGCATGGCCTGTGCTGATCCTACTATTGTGTCCATTTTCTCGTTTACTAGTCCACTAGGTTCCTGTAAAACAACTTTTTGCAAGACTTATTTCTCTACACCAAAATCTGAACCCAAGTCTTTAGGACTTATGAAACAGTGATACATCAAACAAGTAAATCAAACAGTGGTATTTGCCAGCTTGATTTGTCGTAATAGCATTTCTCTTTCCCAGCTTTGGAAAAAAGCTGCACTTTGATGAGGCAATTATCCTGAGAACATGTTTCCAAAAGGCAGCAAAGAAAGGGAAGATATTCTCTGGATATCATTAGTTGATCAAATCAGTAATTTGGTGACCCAGATAGTGCTCCATAAAATATGTCACCTATACTAAGTCTGTCACCTAGTTGGACCAGGGCTGTATTGCCCATACTGAATACAGTCTCAGCCAAAGAAACTCAAAAAAGGCAGGCAATTCCATATTAATCTGGTCTTATTTTAGACTACTGTGGAAAAAGTAATTCACACAAAGGAATATTTTCCTAGCCAAATTCAAATCATTGCTGCTTGAAAACATGGAAGACACAGAAGGTCAAAGAAGATTGAAAAAATGTGCATATATCTTTATTTCACAATTCTCTTCTTGATGAGTCTAAGATAAGAGCAAATATTGAATACTACCTCTAAATAGGCATGAAATATTGCAGGTGACAACAAATACAGCAGCATTATCATATGGTCCAATAATATTTATCATCATTTTTACTATTCAAGTAGGTTATTTGAAGATCAAATGTATCCAAGCCCAGCCCCTGAGGGGCACAGAGGAGCCCTGGCTCTGTGCTAATTCATAAGCCTGCAGCCCTACTCCTGGATGATTGCTCCATCTACCATCAGAAATTCGGGCTGACCTGGGGTTCACTGGGGGTGTGTGGCATAAGCAGGGGACTGGTTAGCAAAGAGTAACCAGACCCCACTGCTGAGGAAGAGCACTGCAAGCCTCACTGACAGAAAACCAAGACCAAAAAGGGTAATTTCTTTCGCAGTAAAAAGTTTTGAAGGAAAGTAGAGGATAACAAATTCATAAGAATTAATAATTTAAAACCTAGGATGCTGTGAATTCTCTTCTTCAGCGGCTGAATGTTATATCGTTCTGTATACTCAGAGCAATTCTTTTTAAATTCAGATTACATATTTCCACTAGGGTCCAGATTCTGAAGTGCTTATTCAGAAATTGGTTTAGGTAAAAGTCCTACTGATGCTACTGGGGATTTGATTTCAATTGAAACTGCATAAATACTGAGTGCAGATTTCTGGATTTCACCCTCTAGAGTAATAGACTGTGTAAACTAGAAAGATGATTGGAAGGTCTAGTAAGGAACTGGCAGGCTCTTTTAAGTAATTAATATTTTTCTTATGAAAACACTAATCATTGTCATGCCTATGACGATTATTTTCAGAGGAAAATAAAGGAGAATATCTATATAATTTCCAAATACTTTGAAATTGAAATCTTAACTCATAAGACTCTCTTGCTGTTGTACCAATGACAGCCCATTATACAGTCTCGTCCTGTTACATTAGTGGATAAGCCAATTTAGTATTCCAACACCTCTGTAATTAACATATAAGCACTGATTGACTATATTGCTAAAATTTTCAGCTTCACATAAATACGCAAACAACTTCACTAATGATGAGACAATGTACAAAACCCATTTTGTTTCCCTGAAAAATAATCTCAAAAAAATAACCTGTGGCTGAGACAGGATCTGAACCCAAAAATTCTTGATCCCTACAATAACAACAGAGGTCTAAACCAAAATTCCTTATGTTGCTTACAGACTGACTTAAAATACTAGTAGGTATACATGGATGGTGATCTGTAGAAAAAAATCTACAAGTTTTGACTCCTGAATCCCATTTATCCCTTTGTGGTAAAGCAGAAGAAATCAAAAGGTCTTTAACTTCCCCTCGGTGTGCGCTCAGAAAAGAGGAACCTTCACACATCCACAAACATGTGGACTGGGACATGTTGCCTCAGTCATCCTCTCCCCTGGGCACTAGAAGATATTTAGTTTCTCCTCCCAGCTCTGCCAGAGATTCCTGTGGCACTTTGGGTAAATCACACAGGTCTCACTCCTACCTGCTGGCAGAACAGAACTTTTCTATGTTTCTCCAGATGTTTCCTTATCCATAAAGCAAATTAATACTGGGTACCACAGACCAGGGTCATGAGGCTTCTCCTACTTGATCTTTGTAAAATCTAAAGTTTTCATTTATCCCTTCTAGGGGCATTACATAAATACAAATGACGGAGCCACAGGTTAGCATGAATTATTATGCCTAATACGTCTTTCAAAAATACTAATATGACCTCCTGGTATTCTAATATATTCCATGCTAACTGTACAAGTGTCAGAAAAATGGCCAAGTTATACTGAAGTTGCTCCCATGGATAGCAGATGCTGTCTTCAGTAGGGTTATTGCTATGAGCAATTTATTCTGACTATAAAATATCAATCTGACTCTCTCTATGTATTAGTACACAGTAAGTTACAGTATTTACATTAAAAATAAAACATAATACAAAGTATGATATTTACATAAAGCATAGCATTTCTGGCAAACTGTTAGGCAGTAGCTGGGAGGATGATTGTTCTAGATATATAAAGGGTATGAAACTCAGGGACATATGTTGCCCCATGATTCAGTAAAACACACCAAAGCCAACACTTTATGAGCAAGACCTTGAATAAGATAATGTCTCCTTAATGAGCAAAATTCTCATCAATGTTTTTCTCCATTCGATTTTTTTTTATAAATTACCATTTTGTCTCTCCTAGAAATTTTTTAATGTCTCTGTAGACAGAGAAAATTGAAGTTAAAGAGAAGCTTGATTCCATTGATTTCCACAAAAGAATGCTGAAATTCTTTTCAAACTAACCTGAATTTAGTATTTATTTATCAACTATAAAAATACTGTTGAAATTTATAAACTAGTTTTACATTAAACCAGTTCAAAGCTTTAAATTTAATAATGAAATAATATGCTTTACCTCCACACTAGCTACAGAAAAATTCAAAATCTCCCCTGATTATAGCTGTAGGAGTTCCAAAACTGGGTGTTTCCAACGAATAGTCGTACCTACAAGTGAAACAATTTGTTGGAAGCCATGTGGTATTGAAGATAATTCGTCTCCTATTCTTTCCTTTGATCTTCTTAAATCCCTTCTACAGAAAGCCTTGCCCTCAGAGCAGGACAGGAGAACAGCTCAATAGTTTTGCCTGGAACCTCAGTTCACCAATAGTCCATCTCACCACACCCTCTATTGCATTCTCTGCAATCTACACACTCCCCATTCTGCTTTGTATCTACCCAACCCACAGCAGAGAGGCAGCATTCCTCCCACCTCAGAGAGGATTTTTACTCTCACCGAGACCTGGTGCTGCTCCTGATGCACACATTTCTGATGGAAGTTGTGCTTGAGTTAAACAATCCTGAAATTATCAAAATGTAAAGAAATGCCGGCATAAGGCCAGGCACAGAGAGGGTCACAGCGCAGCTGCCCTCCCCTCAGCAGTGGCTGCAGTCACCGACCACCCTGAGTACAGGTTGGGGGCCTGAAGAGCTTGGTGTGATTGTTCAAAGAGTTGTGAAATTTGTTAAACAGCATTACATCCTCAGCAAAAATAACTAAGCAGTCAGTGTGATCTTACAGGGTAAAACCCACAATTCCTTCATCTCAGACATAAGTGTGCACTCTTTTTATGCCCAAGATCTGGGAATACCAACAAGCACAGATTTTGAATGGTACCTCATTACGCAGTTAAATTTGGGAGCAGACATCAACAAGAGGATTATTTTGTGTAAACCTTTGAACTAAATTAGTCTTTTTTCCTCATATCCAAATATTATAACATTTTCAAAGTTTTTAATTAATATATAGCATGACTTGCTAACATGCTACTACAGAGCATGTTTTAGAGATTATGTCACAGGTATAACAAACATAAAAAAATGTTACTTGTTTGCTTTCTGGAAAGGATGAGCTTGAAGAAACCTCCCTGCTCTAAGTATAATAGCTGTAATATTTTTCTGTATCTTTCATTGATCCATGGATATGAGTAAAAAAAAACTATTTTAATAAGACAGTGTGACTAAACATGTTTGCTTTTCTTATTTTGTCAATAAATCAGAAATGTAATTCCAATAATTTCCATTAACAAGAAATGTCTACTTTCTATCAGGAACAAAGTTTTACAGTTTAGTTTGCTCAGCTCTGATATGTACATCTTCGTCAGACCTGTATATTCATTTACAGATATGCTTACCAAACCAATATTGAGCTTACCTGTGTGTGCACATTTGAAACCAAAACCACTATAACTAGCTTTCATTTAAGAATACTTTGTTAGGAAACAGAATTAAGAATAATTTTTCTCAGGACTTCATAGAGGATTTATGTGGTAAAACAATAGTCAAAATCATTCCCTCCAAACATGACTCTTAAAACTTACAAAAAATATTATTATGCAAGTAGCTACTTAGTAAAAAATTCTTCCCATTGTTGAGGTCACCTCAGCATAGAAAGCAGAGAACCATCACAAACACACTCCCAACTGCATCACCTGTGACCTCTTACTTGTGATCCATAAGGAGCTGGGTATAGGCTGGAGAGCACCAGAACATTTTCCTGTCCAATCATCCCTTCTCTGCTCCTCCCCAGCTCACTGTGCTCTAGGCTACAACAGAATTTGATATTACTTATGTGAATTAAGAGAAAAAACTATATTGTTATCAAAATCAATAAATTAAAAAATACTAAGATATTTGATTATTGTTCTAAGTATTTTGAAGTATTAGCATTTTACAATATGTCAAAATATTGTTCACATACTGTGGAACAAAGGCAGCAATCAACCATAACTTGTTTGGATGTTCTTGTTTAGTTTTCAATGCTACTCTAGTTCACCTTATCTTGAAAGCATTGTAAATATTTGAAGGAAAGTTGGCATACAAAAATACAGCACAAGGACTTCTGATTCTAAAGTAAATGCTAATTCTCTAACATCATAAGCTGTTGAAGCATTTCAACTCCAACTCTTCTTGAAGTAATTAAAGTGTTTTGATTTAGTTTAACAATAACTCCATTAGGCCTTTCTCTTTTCATTAAGCTGCAAAAGACTAACCACAGACTGTCTAGATTTGAACTAAAGCTTCCCAAAATATGGAATCTGTCTCAAAACCAGAACAAGAACCCATTTAATAAGAGATGTCTTTCAGGTTACTTAGCACTAGCCTTTCTCCACACATCATTCAATTATTCACATCAGCATCTTTACTCATTTTAACAGATGAAAACTTAAGGACCTGACTGTTTGTGACAGGACCCCAACTTGGCCTTAGATTTCAATTAGACTTGCCAGGACTTTCTAGCTTTACAGCAGATAATTAAAAAGAATAGCAAGAGTTTTTAAAAATATATTTCCAAATGGAGAAAATCCAAAGTGGCTGGACTAAAGAGAGAAAGGCAAATTGAGCAGGGCCCAGCAGCACAGAAGCAGAAGGGGCTGGTCTGCTGGAGTTTCATGTCTCTTGGCTGGTCCCAGGCGCTCTCCCTCACTCCAGCAGACCCTTATGCACACTCTCAGAGGCTGCAGCTCCCTGCTCCTTGCTGACATCTCCCTGTGCTAACTGGGGGCTGAGCACTTCCCCTGCCCTAGGCCATCCCTCAACCACCCATGTCTCCTGAAACTAAGGCAATAACCAGGAGAAAAATACATGACATGATGACGTTCATTTGCCTGTTTTGGTGTCCAGAAGAGTAGCAGCAGCTACAAGGACTGCTCAGATCCCCTTCCAGGTCACACTGATGGCCCAGGCTTGCACATTTCTGGCTGCTGGATTTGGAAGTGTACCAGGCTCAGTCTCGGGTGCCCAGCCAGGCTTGAACAAGAAGACGGCAGACACCCAGTGCCACCTTTCCCTAAGTGCCACGGGCTTTCTGCAGCCAGGGCTGGGAGGTGCAGATGGGTCCCCTCACTGCAGGATGGGTGGGGAGCGTGAGCCGTGCTGTGGCTACTCCGGAGGCTGCAGTATCAGCAGAGCTGTGCACAGACCTCAGCTCCCCCAGAATGGGGCACCTCGACAAGATGCACTCACAGATGGCTTGAAAACACCAGTTTAACACAGCCATGAGCACCAGGTACTTTCGTGGGGACAATACAGGTCCCTCTCACCTAGCTACTGCTACTGAGAACCTGAGGAAGAAGTTCAGGAGGTGAAGCAGGGATGTGGAGCTGCAGCCAGGATGATCTCCAGGGTTCCCCTGGCACCAAGTTGTCTAAGAGAGGGAAGCACTAAGCAGCCCTGTTCTAAAGCTGACCCTCCTGAACTGTATTAAAAGAGGTAACCCTAAAACTTACTGCAGAATCAAAGTGATAGTAAAATCCTTCGTATACTTTTTCCTCTTACATGATTCAGTTTGCAGCGTCCACATATGATTTTCAGCAGCATAAAGCAGATAAAAAGACTAATATTTTTATCCTTCAAATAAGCTAGTTCTTGCCATCTAATTACAATAATGAATTTTAAATTACATTTTATATCATGTGTCTAGAGTGTAGCAATGCTGGAGATTTCAGACCAGACCAAATTAGACAGGTGGATGACTTTTTTTTGTACTGTACATTTTCAAACATTAATAGTATCATTTGCATGCTAAAGAACTGAAATTTTGATTTTGAAGAGGCCACTAGGGATTAATTTAATGATTTGGACAGAGTTTAGGCTGCTTTGCAGGGGGAGTAAAGCTTAAAAGGTACATCTTGATAAATATTTAAAGTCTTCAAACATTTTGGTATAGAGCCAACTGATTTGAAGTCCACTGTTCTGTTACTTAAATAGCAAAATTTTAACTTGCTTGAAATTTTTACTTCTGGTCTATAAATCCTGAGATGTTGTACATGACTGATTTTATGTAGTGATTTATAACAACATTTTAAACCTTGATGCTTTCTCAACATCCTTATCTAGTTCCCCAAGACTTCACGTTCCCATGGAGAAGAGACAAGACTTCTCTCTCCAGTGAGAGGAAGTTTCCTCTTTCAGTTCTGGATACAGCCCTAGCAATAACCAAATGGAGCTGTCAAACAGCTCATTCCAGCAGCTCACAGAAAAAAAATGCATAACTTCTTATTGGTAAATAAATATTTTTGGAATGCTGTATACATTGATTAGTTGACATCTGGTATTCCCCTCACACACTGTCAAAACACAGAGCCAGTCCATATGCATGAAGGGTTTGGCAGCAAAGCACATTTTGTAGAGCATCAGCTTTCTTTTTCTATCAGATGAATCCTCTTTTCACTATAAATGATACATTATAAGAAATCTGTCCAAAATACAACTAAATTGAGTTATCTTTGTAAATATCTCTGTAGGATATCATTAGTTTATAAGAACTATAAAAGTTATACACACAAGCAATAAGTACAAGCAAATACATACAATGATCTCCTAAGAGGAATAGCAAGAACATTTAGTCTTTCAGGAAAAACACTGGATGGACAACAGCAAAAAAAAAAAGGTGCCTCCTACAGCTGATTTACACCACAGACAGACATTACCTGGTAATGCCTGGTATTGATGCTCACGCACTCCAGGTGCATAGATCTGCTGTCTGCTCAATAATTCTTAGCTATTTTCAGCTGGTACCTTTCTTGACCCTTAATATCTCAGACACAGTTTTTCATACCTTGAGACTTCCATGACTTTTTATTTAGAGAGTATATTTTTTTCCTAAGCTAAGAAATCTACAATTTAGTCTTCTATTTTTTAATCTATAGAAGCTCAAGATCATTCTCTTTGACAATGTATAGTTCTGTACTTGGGAGTTTCAATGGGTTCAATTCAATGGGTGGACACTGCAAGGCACACTGCTGAGTAGGGTACAAATGAGTTATTTGTAGGGAAAAGTGTCTCTTCCAGCAATAACACCAGAAACACATAAACAGAATCTGTCCCTTAGAAAATACTACTCTATGAGATTTAAAACTTGTGAAGATAGCCTCAACAAGAGTTTCAAATCTAGAAAATTTTTCACAGTTCAAAGGTAAGACGTGGCTGTTTTTCAGATGCTTTAGAAAATCCATCTGGGTGCATACCTACCTCTTCTAAAAGTAGTTCTCTGGTCTTTCCAACCCCAAAGTAGCATAAAAATATACTGTCATATGAAACCGAAGTATGAGTACATGAGATTGCATATATTATGCTGATGAATATTCTACATCAAGTATTATAAGCTTAATTATATTATACAATAACAACAAAATTCTAGGGTGATCTTAAACATTGATCAATATCACCAGAGCATCTGAAATTTGCTATTGAATTCTATATCTATTCTATTGAATATGGCACAGTCAGTCCATGTAAATTCCCAAATGCGGATTTTCATAAATTTCTGCTTTCAGCAGCAGTCAAAGACAAGGGTGGTGGACCATCCCTCTATGGCTGGAACACACTGGGAGCCATGTCTTTGTCATATGCTTAACTGGAACAATCATAATGCTTTTGAATCGTGTTTAAAATCTTTCAGAAATTAAGATCATTGAACTTCAATATTTTTATTCTTACTATAACTTCAGTTTTACTTCTGGCAATTTATTCTGAGAGGACTTAAAAAAAAAAGTTTTTGACTATAAAGTTTATCATATCAAGGAAATTCAGGACCTTATTACAGTCATTAATTATCAGTAATTAATTTTAAATAGTTTCCTGCTCTTTATTAAAGAGGTACTGTTGTTATACTATATGTTTCCTCCTTCTAATGCAATTGATTTGACTCTGTCTTACGATTAAAATGCATATTTCTAGAAATATTACCCAAAAAGGAAGATTCTTTATTTTAAAATAAAAAATGCAAATAACCATTCTGATTGCCAGAATTTGAATCAGCTACAATACGGTGTATAACTTGATGAAGTCCATGAGCCAGGAACTGCAACAAATAGAAACACAAGCTGAATCATGAGAGACGGCTGAAGACAGTGGTTTAAGAATCCTTTACCTTTCAAAAAAAATTAAGCCTCCTTCTAATTTCCTGACTAAAGCCATTGTGATTTGTAGATGGATGGCAGAGCTGGCTTGTAAAGCCAGGGTGATTTGTAGATAGATGGCAGATCTGGCTTGATATTAAATACGTCAGGGAGGAAATTAGGTTGGAAAAATCAATGGCTGGTTATGAATACTAAAATCAAAACACAACTTTTGGGGAATAGAGAGATGAGGCACACTTCCAAAACTGCCCTATTAAGAACTTCTGGACCTAGAGCTGTCTTTATTTAAACAGCCAGAGAAATATGCCTGTTCCTGTCTTTGGCAGAGGCAGCAGTGATGTCCACTGGTTAGTTAAATTAATTCCAACTGTGGAATTCCTTNTGTAAGAATGGAAAGCAGGAATAGTTTCATTAATCCCAGTTAGTGTTTAGCAGATAAAGTAAAGCTTACTATCTGATCAGTAACATCAGAAAACAAATATGGAAAAATGGGACACCAAAAGACCCATCAAACTACTTCATTTGCACAAAAGCAAAGTATTACTGCATTGTGTTGAGACTGCCAGAAACACACTGGCACTGCTAGAAATGTTTTGTACTAGTTGCTTGAAGATCAGTTTGGTTATCAGTACTTCGATTTTAAAATCAGTTTGTGGTCAGCAGATGGTAGAGATGCACTCACCTGACCCCAAAGTCCCACTGAGAAAGAGTATGAGCTAAACCACTCCATGGTTTATAAATGTGGCCAGTTCCAGGAGGGTAAGCTTTATTCCAAGTTCTCCTTCCCTGCTTTAGAAAATAAAGTAAAACCATCTTAACTGCTAGTAAACAATACCTGAGACACAAGGATGTGATTAAGCCTCCAGCAGCAAATTAGAGTCTGGATTAGTGGGGAAAGCCCTCTCTTTTCTCCCTCTCCAGGTGTTTCTCACTGAAAGTGAAACTTCTCTGTCTTTCTCACTCACTCTCTCTCAACAAGCAGTCTCTCCTCCAAATTTTAAAACCCACCCTGCTCCACATCTACTGAATTGAGATGAATTTAATGAATTTAATGAACTTATGATCACTTACAATTATTAAAGAACTTGAAAGGAATAAAGAAACCAGCTCTCAGTTCGGTGTTACTCAATTTCTCTAAATGCAAATCACATTGCAGAAATTGAATGCACCATCACGAGGATTCAGAGCCACCAAGCAGTCAGCTACACATGACAACTCGTAACAATAATGTTAGCAACTGAGAAGGAAAAGTGGAATCTGTCACATCTGAAATATTGTGTCTATATTCAGCATTTGCATTTCATTTTGGTTGCAAAACAATATTTTGCAAATGTGTTTTTAAATGAAAATATACTGTGGCTATTTCTGTTAAAATATGCTCAAAACTCTGTATCATTTATTATGAATGCATTACTGCCTCCATGAGAACACAGATTCATGCATGTTGTGAATGACTAAAAATACTAAACAATATTTACCAAGTTCAACTAAATGTTGATTTGAAAAGAATGGGGTAATAAAATGTCAGAAAGACCAAGACCTGCTGCTTTTATCAAATAATCCTTTCATAAAAATGTGGATTTGCTGTTCTTCAAGGCACAGATCAGTGCCTCTATGTCAGATAACAGCTGCCCATTTAACATCATTTGTTTGTATAAAAATACTTTGTCAAGCTTTTGAATTCATTTGACAGAAATATTGTCCAAGGATGTATTTTTCAACTGAAATTGATCAGCAAATCTATCAGATTCGTACAACCATTTAATCAGCTCAAAAGATGAGTTTTCTCTTGTCTTTTACCATAATGTTCAACAAAAAAAAACCCCAAGAGTTCCTGAGTGAAAAGAAGACCAGACTTGTTAAAACATAAGTAACTTCTAGAAACTCCAAATCTTAAAAAAACCTAAATAGATATAGAGATAACTCCCAGATAATTAAGATGCACAATGGTTAATAATGCAAATTGTATGCGGCAAATTCTGCTTAGCTTACTCTTGAGTTTATGTATGAAAGGAAGCACAGAAACACTGCAGAGTAAATTCAAAGTTTCTAATTCCGATACTCCTTGTGGAAATTAAAGTAGTCTTTATAGGGACATTGACTGGTCATTGGTCAAATGGGAATGGAAAAAATCCCATGAGATTCCATTTCCATCACTAAAAGCTACAGCACCAACTCAGTAAAATCAGCTTACCAGGTAACTTAGCACCCAGTACATTGGAACACTAAGAAGCAATGAAACTGGATAGCTTGGGCCTTGCAAAACCTTTTCATTTTTGTTTTTTGTGCTTTCTTTATAGAATCATAAAAATTATATTATATATTATATGAATGTTTTCAGCACATGCCTGGAAGATATTTCAAGCAGTCATCTACTGTGGTGCTAGACCCCACCATCAATCCTGACAGGTTTCTGTTCTGCAAGTCTCCATCGCTGCCGTTCCACAACTTACAAAGGCAGTCATTTCCCGTATCAAAACTCCCTCATTTTCACACTAACAGGTTTCATCCCTGTTCCCAACATCAGTTTTTCTTGCAAAAATCTATGATTATTTCCTGTCGTATTCACTGTGGAGATGGAGAATGGCTCATTTCCCTCTGGTTTGTAGCAGCATTTTGTATCCTTGAAGAGATGTCCCTCTTCAGTTTTTCCTAGTTCTTTCCATTTTTTCTTTGTAAAGCTTCTATTTCTATACCAAATAGTCCTCTTTTCTTTTCTGTAGAGTCTCCCTTTTTGTCTGTATCAGTCTTGAACTGCAGTGTGCAAACAACTGCACTGCAGCTGAGGCATGCTCAGGAACTCACAAAAGTTACCTCATCCATCTGGCAGTGTGCACTGCTGTTCATATCAGTCTCACAGCCTTATCAGGATCATGTTTCCCTAGACTGCTTACAAAAATTTATTCCAGGCATGGCAAAACTAGCAAGTTTGCCACTCTAGACAAACTGAAGCTGTGTTCAGGTCATGATCTTCTAGAAGCCCACTAGTGCTTCCTGCAGAACTTGGTAGGCAGCTGTTCCTGTTTTCCCTCCCACAGAGCGTAATTATCAGATTTCATCCATCATCTTCACAGCATTTCTCCAATTTTTCAATATAATTTTTGGATTCCATTTCCATCCTCCAGCACATCCAAATTTTCTCCTAGATGCGCTCTACATTAAAAAAAGCTGTCACACTATTAAATTCTCTAGATCATTCATTAAAAAAAGGAATAAATGCACACAGAAAATACTGAGACCCAAGACAAGTAACTATACAGCACAGTTCAACATTACCTTCCATTTTCCATCTGGACCACCAAGCAACTCCGGGTATGGATTTCCAAGTAACTTCAACTACATTACGCTCCCTTACAGTACGCTAAAATTACTTTCCTTAAAAGATCTGCTGCATCATTGTAACTGGTTTTTTCCATTGGACCAGCCTTTCAGAAAAAGTACTTTAGGAATTTCCTGAGACAGTTGAAAACTGTCTTTGTGAAATACCTTGGTTCCTTTACTGCACATTTTGGAGGTTTTTCATTTGCCTGAGAGGATAAGGTTGTTTCTGCTCTGGAAGGTAAGAACATTTCCAGAAATCACAGATGCTCTAATTTCTTGGCTGTCCTCATTCAAACTACCTCTGACTTTAGTACTAAAGAGCCAAAATTTACCTAGCAGGTACAATGAAGTCTAAAAAAGTATCTGTCCCCAAAACTTTTCTCTATTATTAAGTAACAGAAGAGACACATTTTGATTTAAAGAATCTGACTGATTTGCACCCTACTGTACTCCTTTCCCAGCTCAGACACTTCAAGCCCTCTTTCATCACCACTATGTGCCTTGGGTTACCCTGTCCACTCCTTACAAACAGCTTCACCCTGACCTTAGGTTTGGCAGTTCATTCACAGTGAGCCATCCCACCAACAGTGCTCATCATGGCTCTTCTTTATAGCTCTCACCCAAGGATCAGAGGTTTTCTGTCTTCCTTGATCTCTGCCTTGGAAGAAGCATACGCAGATTTCATACACAGAGCCGTGCCTCTTTCCTTGAAGGACTCTTTTTGCCTTTTTATTTCAAGATTTTGTCTTTTTTGAATAAATTCTTCAAGTATTTCTTCACAGAACCAAAAATTCTCTACTTTGTATAGGCCTAACAAAGACATCAAAGGTGATCTAAATCTTTCCTATCATTCTCTGTGTCTTTGAGCTTGTCATTAAAAAATATATAAAATTTTTGATTTTTGACTCTGACCAAGAAGCAACACTCCTTACTTGAAGATTCTTATCATCCCTTCATAGACTTGAATTTAAAACCCTGCAGTGACATAAGGAAGCTCATGAATGTTTGTGTAATTTCCAAGCTGAACCAAGGGGTGGTGCTCCAGCAGAAGAGCAAATAACAATAAGGACTCAAAAAGAAGCATTGTCATTTTACCTGGTTATTCACTATTTATTCTTTCTGCTTTATCAAACCTGACATATGAATGAAAGAAAAATGCTATAACACAAAGAAATGAGACAAAGTTAGAAGGAACTCATTGGTCACAATCCCCAAGCATCATATGCATTACAAGATTCTTTTAGAAGTTACACCAGCATGATGTTATTTACATCACTTCTGCGTTTAGTTAATCACTGTAGGAATTCATTAAATTCCTTTCTTGTTAAAAGCAGAGGAAGAAGAAAAAATTTTACAATCAGGAAATATTTTGCAAAGCATGTCTATAGATACTTGCTTATCAACTAAAAAAATGAGGTCTTCATAAATAAGGCATATGAAAAGATTTATTGACACTAAGCAGTTAGGACAAAAATATTGATTCAGTGCACCACAAGCAAGTTTAACCTCCTACTACATTACACTTCCACAATGCCTGTGAAGACATATGTGACAAGCTCTGTGTGCAAATTATTTTCCCATTACTTTTATCAGGTTTTTTTTTAAAGGAAAGATCATAATGGAATAATTATGTTATTGGTTGAAACAACACTTTCACCTAGATCGGAGACTCACAGATGGAGCCAAGACGGATGTCAGACTTTTAATAGAAACTCATGGAGAGAAAACCCCATCTTAAAAGGTTGCAAGCAGAAAGTTGTCTTCTTTTCAGAAATTGTTAAGTTCAAGACAGGAGTACCACCCCCACACATATTTCCAGTTCTCAAAAGCCTCAAATAAACTTGCCTCAGCCTTCAAATCTTGCAATAGAAAGACTTTAAGTAAAATTCTTGCCTTTCATTGACTTGAATCAAACAAAATTTTGAAGAGTAACAGCTTACTTAAATTTAGATTCTGCAACCCAAAATTGTCTATTATATTTCTAAGTCCATTAATTCTTTAGGAGGGAATCCACAGTACATGCAAAAATATAGCAAAACCAACAGCACTTTAAAATGAAGTGAGAATTAAATAAAACACAGTAATTTTGTTGTAAATTAACTCAGAAAGTCTGAACACAGGCAAGGCAAATTTAAAAGCAGAACTTTCTCCATACTTTTATTTCCATTTACATCAGAGTTGTTTTGGTTTTTTTTAATAGGATCATCATTACCTCACATACTGCCTTTTCCTCACATAGAAAACTGGCATGGGGCTGCTAGAGACAATATTCATGCCTGAGGTTAAAAAGTGATGGCAGCAGCCCCACCATGACAGCCCTGGACAGCCCCTCCCTGCCCTGACTGCCAGAAACAGCTCGCAGGGTCCCAAAATCCCAGCCATAGAGCCCCCATCCTCACATCAGAGTCTCTGCATTGAGCAAAATCAACTTGAGTTTTAGAAAACTTTAAAAAACTGGCTTGTCAATCAGGAGAGAAGATCACAATCATCCTTTTCATGTTGATTTCTTTGGGTTTGTTTAGTTTGAGGGTATTTTTAGGTAATTGTATTAAAATATATCACATGGGTTGTTTAACAAAAGAAAGAACCCTACTATAGTAACTGCTCCACAGCTAGAGAGCACAGAGCTCACTTTAGTTTTCTGCTTCTTGCCCTGCTCTGGTTAAAAGCTACAACCACTGAATCTGATGAGGAAAATCAGACCAAACCAACAAACCTTACTTGGGCCAATTAAGCCAACCTAATTTTCACCAGCTGAGGATATAACCTCAGTAACTTTGACTGCTTTAAATAATCAGAGAAGTAACTTATTTATATATACATATTTATCACCCACTTTGTCTGCAGTTCATGACCTCAATCTGTTTTATGAAATCCATTTTTTGAGATTATTCTGGTATCATCATTAGAGACGAAAATTATGACCATTATTTCCCTGTCTCTTAAAAGCCCATTTAGACAGGTAGACTTCCTGAGCAGAAAGATAATTTATCTGGTAAAACTATTAATTTTTTTCATCTTGCTCCACCCTGTGAAACACAATGTGTGAATCATATGTACAAACAGTGGTATTTTTTGGGTACCATCACAGCAGGCATTGAGCTATTTTAACCACACCCCTCATGGGGTAGAGCTGTTTCCCAGCATGCCATTATAAAACAAAACAAGATTACGCTACTGAAATCACTTTCTGTAAAACAGAAAACATGTTGTGTCCCAGTGATCTAAAGAACATAGCAGTTTATTAACACTACAGCCTACTGTGGCTTGCTCTATCACTGCTTCAAAATTACAATTACTGCCCATCAAAATAGCAATTTGCAGGAGCATAGAATCTCTACAATGTCTCATGTCACGTACTTCAGGCAGCACTTCACAGTACTTTGGGTTTGATACTTTCCAAGACAGGTGTTTGTGTGAGTAGTGTTTTCTTTAATTACTCATCATTTCCCTTGTCTGGGTAGATCACAGGGGCTAGTGGCTTTACCTGACCCTGCCACAGGGTCAGAGAAACTGAGTCAGGATGATCCTTACAGAAAACCTTGGTATGTCACACCAAGAAGTGGATTTCTCCAGTTTAGAGGCACACAGCAGCATCTAGAATAGAAGAAAGTGGGAAGCTGTCATTCTTTTGAAGTTGCACAGAAAACCTACTTCCTTGAATTCCTACTGCAACAACGCAGCAGGGTGACTTGTCTTGCTGTCACCAGCTTGTTCCACTATTTCACCTCTTGTATCCTAGAAGCACAGTGTGTCCTCAATGCTTCCAACGGCAGTGCCTGTGTCCCCAAGACAGTCACTCACCCTTCGGTACATGATGCACTCCAGCACAAGCCCCAGGATTCACAGGAAAAGGACACTGCAAAGGGAGCAGGTGAGGGTTCTGCTCAAAGACAAAGAGAACTGAAGAGGCCACATGCAGAGTGTCACAGTGTGGCTGAGGAAAGAAATACCTGAAAGCTGCTTCCTAAATGGAGAAACCAGGGACAATAAGTTGAATCAGTGTTTAAACAAAAGGTTACATTTCAGAAGAGCTTTGTGCTGATTTTTAGGTATGAGGTATCTGTTCTTTGTGGCCAAGATAAACTATCAATGAGGCAAATGACAGCTTTCATCGCTGAATTTGTTCCTTTCTTTTTCCCTTACTTCAGTTCCCTCCCGCTTTGGCATATCTGCCTTTAAATCCTGTGGATTTCAAGCTAATATTGCCCACTCTCTCACTTTTGCAACACTCAGTATTTCATAACTCTGAGCAAAATTTTCTATGCTAGAATCTGGTTATTTTGTGAGTGGGTCAACTTTTGATTTACAGGTAAAAGGAAAAAGCCTGATAAGTACAGAGAAAAGCTGAAAATACATGCCCTAAAAAGCTCAAAAACTCCATTAGAAAGAACAGGAAATTTCTTAAACATCCTGCAAGTTACAGGCTCAGTATTGCCGTATTTATTAATTTTTTAATGCTTCTGAGTGTCACCATTTTCCCTGCATCGTCTACTACCTCATTTCTGATTCACCCAGCTGCATTTGAAAAAGGCAGATTAAAAGCAAAAAACCACAAATTGTTTGAAGTTCCTTTCCTGTCCTACCCACTTTTCTATTTTTCAGTTTTGATTGCTTCAAAGGCAAGCTCATGTGATACTTTTACACAGTCTTCCTAGTACTATGACAATAACATGTTGTAATGTAAACCATAAATAATTGGTACTTTAATCAGAAACAAACAAGACAGTCATACTCCCATTTTTTTCCAGAACGAGAAATTAAAAAAAAAAAAAGGAAGGACCTTGCAATCATAATAAATATTCTGCTGTTTCTGCAGAGAGAGCAAACACTTGCAGGGATGTTTATTTCACTGGAGAGTAGAGGACATGTCCTGCCTAGGACTGAAGGACCTGCTGGACTGACCCTGCCAGCTTTCATTTTATGACCTTTACAGAACAGAGGATCATAAGTGTTGCAGTAACTAAGTTTCATCTACTGAAACTATAGAACTTTTTTTCACATTTCCCTAGATACAAGGATAAACCAATGATATTGCTTGCTATAGCCATTGAAATCATCTTTTTATATGAGAAATGTTAATTCTTAAAATTATGCTTTACATGCAGATGAGTTTTCACAGCAGGGTTCATTAATCAGGACGGTTTATTTTAAAAGCAGTTACTGTCAATTGCAAAGTTTCTGAAATTACAGTTTTGCAAACAATTTTGCATTTTTATTCCTAAGATTCTATGTAACATACGGCTGAATGCTGTTTTGGCAGTCATAAAGCACAGTTCAGGTTTCAACATCTCTTTGTAATCACTGACTATTAAAGTCATGATTGTTGTCTTCCAAATAAGTCTATTCCTGCATGCACTGCATGCATGATTCTGCAGATTCTCTCCTTTGATACATTTTGGTCCACCTTCAGGGGGAATAACTACTGCTTCCAGAAGAGATATGCTCAGTTTTGCAGAAGTATCATCACCTCCGTAATGATTCTGAGGATCAGCCCTGGAATGCCATCCTGCACCCTGGTACATCACAGCATTAATAAGTTCCACTTGATAATTGCTGAGTCTTCAGGCTAAAAGCTACCTATTACTTTTCTTTCAGCTCATTCCCTTCTTAGGCCTCAATCCACGTTTGTGCAGAACAGCATCATTTATGTTTGGAGCTCATTCCCCTTTGTTTTATTGCCTTCCTTCATAGCACTTGGGTCATTCTTGGCGCCATGCAAACAAGAAATAATAATGCATCACCTTCATTTTCTATGGTAGAACACATGATCCATTCCCTCATGGCATCACCCTCATCCCAGATGCAATGATGTGTCCCTGAACAGTTGAAATCATGCGGTTTTGGTTAGATAAACTCCATCAAAGACAGCCAATTAGTTCAAGATCTATTTGTGGGAAGAATGCTTTTAATCACAGCTTTTAGAAGCCTAAATGATGGTGTTAAATAATAGACAGAGACAAAGCAATATTGATTGCCCAGGCTGATGTAAAAAAACATTAATCCATTTGAGAAACTGAAGGTCATTTTATATTGTTTGATATTATATTGTGTCATTTTATCTTTTTCAAAATATTTAGATGTGACCACTTTGATATTATTACAAAACTAATAAAAGACCTGAAAGGACCTTAAGAAGTCATCCCATTTATGCCCCAGAACTTGATACAAAGTCAAGTATAACTATGATTTTCATGCAAGATATTTGCCTAACCTATAATTAAAATTCTGCAGTTAAGGACATTTCACAGTCTCCACAGGTAGCCTTTTTTGGTTCTTAAGTATCCATATAATTAATGTTTACTTGATCTAAATCAGCCTTTCTTAAAATTAAGGCAATTACTGCCATTTTTAAAGCCTTTTGATTCTTAGAAACTATGAAAACTTCTTCCTCCAGCCTCTTTTCTGTGCTAAACAAATATAATATCTTAAGTCTTCCTTGCATGTAGCATGTGATGAGTTTTATACAAATGTATATTTAGGATCAACTCTAAAACTATGAGAGTGCAACAGTGTGTTTTGAACTTGCTGAAACAAAACAATTTTTTAATAATTCAGGGAAATTTTTATTACCTAGGTATATGTTGCTGCAAAGATCTGCAATAGCTAGCAATTTTGAGACAGTACTTTCCAATGAAAAATAAAGCTCCAGAAGAAAATAAAATCCACAGGACTTTCTCTGTATTGGCAACATTTAAAAGGCCCAGGCATATCCTCAGATATAGATTGTTTACTAAAATTAGGTATTTTTTGTTGCAAACATTAAAAGTTTGGCCTTGCATCAGGCAATAATTGATTCAGACTCATATGTTGCCAAAATAGTAATAACAGTCCTAGATCCTGGTTTCACCAGTACTAAATCATATAGCTCTTTCAAAAGGAAATTACCTTTTCTTCCCAAGCAGACTCTTCGCAAAGACACTATTTCTTGAAAAACGTTTTGTAGGATTTCCCTCAGATTCAAATTTCGTCATCTCTTTCACCAAAACAAAAGCTTGTCTCTGAGCAGTTTTCTTTCACAAATTTTGATTCACAAATCAAAATTCACAAGAATTTTATGAAGGAAAAATCCATCACTACAAACTTATGACCTATTATGCCACAAACCATACATTTATATGTGACCCTCTTTCTTTGTGGGTTCAAAGAGGAAAACAGAAAACGAGATAATTTTAGGCGAATTGGCTGAATGTACAAAACATCTGAAACACTTCTTAAAAATTGTTTGTGAGTGCTGGGACAGCAGCAGGGAGGTTAACAGCAGCCACTGTGTTAAGTCAAGAGCAAACATCAAATCTGTCCAGTTCCTTTTCAAGACAGACTGTGTCAACAGGAAAGAAGGAGTAAGTGTCATGTTCTTTGGTTTTAGTAAAGCTTTTGACAGTTTTGCATGACATTCTCATAGGAAGCTTCAGAAATATGATGCAAGTGAAATTACTATTAGACAGATATAAAATTAAGTAGATAACTGACACTGAACCAAGAGGGACTGCAGGTAACGTTGACAAGCAGGATTAGGGTTTGAAATAAACTTGACAAAGGAAAAAAAGATGACAGAATTCCAAAGTGAGATATACAAGTTGCTGTGTAGTCAAGGGAGCTGATCCGTGAGAATCAAAGTGCCTGCCCAGGCCGGGCAGAGTCTGGGAGCTGCTGTGAGTTCCCAAACCAAAGGGGAACCTGTAACAGCACAAATGCTCTTTCAGGAGGTACCAGATAAACAAACCTTTCAAAACACTCAACCTGGGATTCCTCCCACCTAACCTGACAGTATTAATAGTTGGCTGTCTACACTATTCACAGGAGCTCTCATCATTTAGAGACTCCACAGAAATCTTATTTAAAAAAATGATGAGACCTTTCTTTACCTGCAGCAGTGGTTCCAATAGGGCAATCCTCCCTTTCTCTTCCCTAACTTTGAAGAGAGTCCTTCAGTCACTTGGAAATGTAACATTTGTATGAGTGACTGAAACCACTTCAATATTTATTCATGCACACTCATTTTTATGATCATTAGCAAGTCCAGACGCATTAAAAAATTGATCACAAAGCTAATAAAGTAAAATTACCATATGTTGTTTGAATAAGTTGATCATAAAATCTGACCAAGTGAATTAGACCCCAGATATTAAGTAATTAAGTTTAAAAAAAGGGTGTCCTGTTTGTTTATAGAAGAGAGCAAGGTGTAAAGGAAAGCCTGTGTCTCATGCCAGGTTAGGTAACAAAAGTTAAATTCAAGCTTTTCTTACAAAGTTTATGTAGCTCCTTTGACCTATTGTGTAAAGTGAACCAATTTAAGTGAAAAAGCACTGAAAAATTTAGTTCAGGTCAGACTTCCATACCTTTTTTGTTCCTCTCATTTGCCATATTTCAGTCATCACCCTTTTAAATCTGATCTTCTTAAGTGGGTCAGATAAAGAATATATGTTGCACTCGAGCTCCTGTGGCCTGATTCAATGTGACACTAAATCAACAAGTCTGAGTCACTGCCTATGCAACCCTTTTCAAAATCCCTTTACAGGGCCAGGAAAATGATACAGAAAGCTAGAAACTGTACCTCTTAACTCTGCAGGTAGTGTCTCTATTGTCATCTTCTTCGGGGGCAGAAAAGGGCATCCCTTCTTCGGTGTGCTCAGGAGGGAATGTGTAGGGGTCTGATGATTGCCTAAAGCCATAAAAAGCTGATGGGCTATGCAAGAGAAGAGCTCTGACTCAGCTTTTCTGTTTATTCTTTTCTGGTACCTGATTTATTACACCATGAGTTAAACTTGGCTGTCCATTAAGGCAGAGAGCAGGAACAGTTTTAGAGCTCGGACTCAAATACACATGATTTCTAAAGAGAAAGTCAAAATGCCATCTGAAAAGTGAGGTTCAGAAGGACAGTCTTTCATTTCATACCAGCTGAGCAGGAGGGACCAGAGTATTGATAATTGCCAACAAACACACAAACACCATGGCACCAAGCACGGTGGGCTGTTGGAGTGAGACGCTTGAACTATGTCAGATTCAGTCATCTTAACACATTTTCATTGGAGTTTTTGAACAGATTTCCAAGGATCATCTAACTCCTTGATGAATATTCCCAACACAGAAAAAAAAAATTAAAATATCCCTACTTTCTTTTTAATGGCATCCAGTTTTTCCCTGCTATAGGAATGGATGCCTCATATTGTAAAGTGTGACTCTACCTTCTTTTTCCATGCTAGGCAATGTCTTATTCCTTAAACACTGTTGAACACTCAGTATCAGTACTCGTTAACATTGGTAAGGCAGCAGGAGTTAGCTCTTAATCAAGATACTTTCAAAAAGCACCAGATCAAAAATCAGTTCCAGCACACACAGTAGATTAGTAGCACCCTGTTCACAGATACTCTGATCCCTGAAAGTCACATAAATTGTCAGGTGATATAATTTGGCAAAATAATCATTTAAGAGTGACTTTGCTTCAAACACAAATGATGCTCAGCAGTTCCACAGTCATTTTCAGCCGCTGAAAACTCTGCCTGTTAATGACAGATGTCTTATTCTATGGCATTTGAATAAATACTTCAGACAGCAAAAAAAAAAATTTTAAAAAACCTATACCGCATTATTTCCTTCAGAAAACTCTGGAGTTTTAATGTTTGCTGATGCTATACACTTAATCAAATAGAATTTGGTGATAGAAAGGATGAAAAATTTTGTAAGCTGTGTTGACATTTTGCAGTTGGTGGGAAGGATACTTCAATAAAATCGGATTCGAGCACTGGAAATCAATAAAGAATGTGAGCAGAATGAGAATTCTACATTGCAGAGAAGTACCTCTGATTTCTATTGAAAGTAGAAGACGGATCATTATTCTGAGCATGATACTGTTATACTGCAACTTCATCCACCATGGTCTCCTCAAGGTGGCCTTTGACTTGCTTTGAATTTGTGCAGGTAAAAGATTTCCCTGCAAGGACCAAATGAATGTCACAGAAGACTTCACAAGTGCAGAGTGGAAACTGTTTGTAGCTAAGAACAGAATAGTGAGAGAAAGTAAAAGTACTTTCAAAAAAAATCTTCCAGTACTTAATACAAAAACACAGACTATATTTGTCAAAGCAGGAAGAGACTTTTAAGCTGTGGCAGTCTTGCTGTCTCAGTTGAGCAGCTGGACATGGTCACAATACCAGAGCAAAAGCACTACCTCAAGCCTTCTGTACCCGAATGAGGTTTTGTGCAATCTGGGATAGGGTCATATACACCTGGTCACAAGAGAGGAAGTGTGACAGTTTCACAGCTCCTAAAATAATTCCTACTAACCAATCTGCATGCAGCATCCAGAGCAAAAACTTCTGCTCTCCCTGCTGGAGAAGTACAGGGTACAACACGGGTAACAGTTGTTACTACTGGAATAAAATCAGAAGAGCAAAAAAAAAGAAAGATGTATTTTAGTAAAACAATAATTGAAATAAAATAGAAATATCTCTCCTAATGGACTATGCAAGAAGGAACAGTTTTCCTTGGTACTTTATATTTCTGATATGAAATATGTGAGGTTTCCAAAAGGATCTTCCTCCTTTTGCACTCCTTTCAAAGCTGGACTGTATTTGAGGTGTCATAGTTTGTTTCAGTGAGCATTTAAATGCCTAATAACAGAACAAGGTTTCATCTATTTGGAATAAGTAAATAAAATTCTCAACAAACATCAAATACTGATTTTGGAGGTATGGATAAATTAAAATATGGACCTAAAGACTTGCAAGATCTTCCTTTATTTCAAGCATGCAAGAACTTGCATGTGAACCATGACATTTCACTCTTTTAACTCAAACAAAAGGCTTCCCAGTGATATTCAATTGCCACTTAATGCACTGTATGATCAAAGACCAAACAGTGCTATCATGCACTGAAAGTACGAAAAAATAAGAGCACACCAAATAAACAGCAAAAAAGATCTGCTGCAAACTATAATGTTTTTTCACAAAGCTTTTGAAGAGCCATTTCATTTTTAAATGGCTTCCACCAGTGAAATGCAACTTTTGACCTGTATGTGTTTGCTGCCTATGTTTCAAGGCATGAAGTAGCATTGAAAACATCAACACCACCAAGCTCATTTTCAGCAAAGCACAAATCTGTTTCTGTAAGCAAGCTTAAGTCATCAGCCCTTTGGGCGGGTCCAAAACTGTCTCACCTTCTCAGCAGACCTAACGATTATTCCCTAATTCCACTAAATATTTAGGAGTTTATTAACTCGCTGACAGGTTGAGTGCCTCTTTTTACAAAAGAAACACCCAAACCAGCCTGTTACAGGGATTCCTATTTTTTCTGTGAAATTTAAAGTGTCAATCATACTTAGTCAGCTGTAGAACAACTCTACATGTGACCAGTTCAGAGAGAGCCATGCCAGTGACTTGGTAGTGATGATGGTCTCAAGCAAATGATCTTCTCAATCCCATGCTCGCACAGCAAATAGCAGTCAAATAGTGTTTGTTGTAAATATCATAGTATATCATCTTCTTCCTATTCTTCCTATGACTAACATGGGGTTTAAAATGTAAGAAGGGTTATTCAGTTTTCGTTGCAGTGGAATCCAGCCGGTACCAAAATAACTGTATTAAACCTTCCTTGCTGGAACTTCACTCTCTTTAAAACAGTCTCACATAAGAACTTCTGAAAACAATCCATTGAAGCATAAGCCATGACCCAGCACCACGCACTCTCCTCCACTCCTATTATATTTCCAGCTTACATCAGTGAGAAGACTGTAAGTTTGATACCAGTCATTTATAAAATACATCCCCCTCGGTAATACTTGACTGAGTCAGGTTCTTCTGACAGTAATTTTCGTACAAGTTCACACAGACCTTACCAACTAAAGCTGTTGTTCTGGATTTCTAGGGGTTTAGCTGAGAGCTAAATTTGATCAATTTCCCAGCAGAACTCTTAGCAGAATTGCACCCTTTTTGCAAGATATGGGATCAAGAACAAACATGTTAGACCATAACCCTGTAGATGGAAAAACTCCCCTTCAAAATTAAGCAAATAGTATAGTATTTCCCCTGTATCCACTATAAATCAGAGATATTTCAGATCTCTTAAAAAAGATTGGATAGATTCAAATCTGCTAACAGTTCATCAGATACCATTCTTACCATATTGTTGTTCTCAAAGGACCTGTCAAGTGATTCTTAGAGAATATTTTCTGAAGCCAAATTTACCTCAGGGATTATAGTTTTCTGTCAACACATTATATAATTTGTTTTCGGAACTGTTCTATTCAAGGGCAGAACCAGAGCATATGCTGCAGCATACCTCCCCCATGTACTGCTCTACTGCTCCTTCCAGTTGGTGGCTTTCACAGAAATTAATTTAGCAAGTATATAGTAAAAATCTGGACAAAATAAGATTTTACTGGATTATGGCCAAGTAGCTAGATTTAGCATGCTTTATCCCTATTCAGTAACTAACACATGCTTGACAATCAATCTGATATCTTCTCCTGTCTAGAATTTATGAAGGCAAAACCTTTAAAAGATTTTGGATGTGAAATATCTGAGATCTGCCTGATTTCTGCCCCAAACACATTTCTTAGTATTACAGGTAATACAATCCATCTAAGTAGTATACCAGAAAGGAAGAAGAAACTCTTTATAATTGTATTGGTTTTTTCTTACATTCTAGCAATTCACTATGCAAATATTACATTGAAAACAAACACATCTTGAAATTCAGATTCCTACACATGAAAACGTGGCTTTTTTTACTTTGTTCATTGTTCTTCAAAACCTGTCCTTACAAAGCAACTATCTCTAAAGATCAGCCCCATCTCAGACCTTTATTTAGTCATATTTTCTTTAATAGGTCACCAGGTCATCTGATAGCTCCAACCCAAGAAATTAGAATCTGAAATTCCATCATATTATGGAATTTCCCTTTACTACTGCTTTTCTGGATTCTCTCCTTTCTCCATTTATTCCTCCACAGTCTCAGTTCTATTTGTCTCCAAATGTCTGTGGTGGTTCCACAAAGCTCTTTTTGTCTTCAGCCATTACTCCTGCTGGTTTGCTCACAAGTGCTAGTTCAGTTATTCTCTTGATACTGGCAGTCCAAAGCTATGGATATAAGGAGTCAGTAGTACAAAAGACAAGCTCAAATCCTAATCACTAAAGTCTCAACCAAGTTCCAGCTGTCAGAGGAAGCTCCTATGGGAAATTCATACTGAGAAGGTATGAACAACAAGAACAACAAACAATGCTGACATGCATAAGAATGTTGTGAAAACAACAACAAAATCCATGAAAATTAAGTTCCCACATTATAAATATTTATGACATTGTATGACAACACATGACAGATTTCTGTTATCTTACATTTCTCTTTTGTTATGTCATCACTGCATATCTCTATAAATTCAAAATATAAAAAAATATTTCAGCAAATTCAATGAGGTTTTGGTGGGACTCGCTATCCTTTAGCCAAGAGCCACCCCCTCTCTAGAATCATTGTGTTCTCCACGCAGGTTTGAACAGAGTTTGGTCCTCTCAACTTCTAGTTACTCTGACACCCTTTTCTTCAGGCTTGCATCCAACGTAAACAGTTAGACTGTTCCTGTGAAAATAATTCCATGGCTGGCACTGTACCCATTGCTCTTTGCACAGTAACATCTCTCTCTCTATTCAGAAACGTATGTGAATACAACATACATTGTTTTGTATGTATACGTTGTGTATAGCTTAATATAATTAAGCTATATAATTAAGTTAGTGCTTGACCTCTATTAAGTGCCACATGTGATATTGTATAATGTGTATAACACAGCAAGTTCTATCTTCCAGTCTTGGGCACATCTCTTGGTTCAGCAGAAGCCTTGGTGTACATCATGGTGTGTCCTGTTTAACTATTCTCAGATACCTACTTCCATTCCTTCCTCACAGTTTCCATGATAAATATGCAGATAAAATACAAAGATACAACCCTCTAATACTTGTACGTCAATCCTACCTTTCAGAGTATAACAACTTTGCTCCCTAAACGGTCAGTTACCAGCTTTCAACGTCTATGTATCATTTGAAGAACATGCCAAAACCTTGAGTACTACTGGGGCCATTTGCTGTCACATCATTTCTTTAGTCTAAACTTTATTTCTTCTTGAGAACATTCTTCCATATCAAGCATCCCACTACGTACCCCAGGTCATCAAGGCTACAATCCCTGTTCACTTGGGAACAGACTGACATGGGCCCTTGCCGCACACAGGGAGCCCGGGACTGCCAAAGGCCTTCCAAAATCTCAAAACCTTGCCCATTGCATTCCATCACTCTTATGCACTTCTCGCCTTGTCATACCTTTCTGCAAAATTAAAGTCATTCCAATCAGATGCCTCACATATTTAAGCTATGAACCACAGAAATCACTTTATGACATTTGCAGTAATACTTTGGGCCTTGAAAATGATCATTATTTAAGCTGTTACCTGCCCATAGCAGTCCTTAGAAGCTGCTTCTTTTTCAAGCTTATTATTAAAATATATCACCAGTTTCTTACTCTAGCCTATGCAACCAGTTTATCTCATTATAGCTTTCTAAAGCTGGCTTCAGAGCCAACGTCTCTGTCAGAAAAGGCACTGACAGAAACAGTGCCTTGGTTAGCAAAAGAAAAATAAAAATCTTTGTTCAGTATCTCTTCACAAATGAGATCACTTTACATCTTATTCATTCTGTCTCCTCACTGAGGAAGCCTTGAGGAAGCAATTGTAAACATTACTCACATAACGAAACATGGGTATCTATTGCTGGGATCCTTTTGCTTTGGAGAAGGTGAGGGTTAGGGGTTATTTTGTTTTGGAGAGGCTTATGTTTGGTTTTTACTTTTTAGGCTAATTCTCTTCAACACTGCATTGCGTACTTAAATGTTTCATTTGTTAACAGTAATAGGAAAACATGACCAGTCACAACTGGGTGAATGTACCTTGAACTACCTTTTTGTAGTTTGGGCCTGTCACAAATGCTAGTTTCTGACATGGCAGTGAGCATGAAGACTGCTTTCCATTCTAACCTGAAATTTGTTTTGTGCATGCCTTAGTCCCATTATAACAACTTGTTTATAAACCACTGAGCATTTGTAATTATTGGGATTTCATTTGGGTTTTTCTGCAAAGCAGTCCTTCCTTTGAGATAACAGGATGCTCAAAAAGAACTTAATTCTCTGAAGCTCAATAGGTGCAGCAGAGAGCCCTACTCTCTCTCTTCTGCTTTACCTTTGCATTTTGAACCACGCAGTGTGAAGCAGATTTAATTACTAGCTTACATGTCTTCTTGGATTTCTTTTACAGCTGCCCTTGCAAATCCAGAAGGAAAAAGAAAGGCAATCTTTTGGTTCATTTTTTGGAAACTAAAGTGTAGTTACTCTTAACATTTGTAAAAAACATATGAAATTTATTTGCCATAATATGAAAAAACCCACTTTCAATCATGTCATACATGCCATGCATTTTATTTACTTAGCAAGTAAAAAAAAAAATAAATAAATCAGCTCTGCTGTAAATTTCAGAAAGGAAAACGAGAAAGATGTCTAGGAGAATTTTTAAAATATTAAGTCGTATTAATAAAGATCATTACCAAACTCTCCTCTAGATCCTTAATCCATTAAAGGTCCCATTGGTTTAGCACACACATAGCTTGATTCCATCATTTATGCAGCCACATTACCCTTTCTTACTAATGCTTTACTGCCCAGTTTCATGGGTCTGTCATGGACAGGTGCTGCTAATGAAACCCAAACCTGAACACCTATTAGGCACCATTTCTGGCTCTTAAATCCCCTTAAGAGTAATTCTGATCAGAGTGAATTAAACAATGATTTGCATCATTTCAACATTTTTACATGAAAATGGAAAAGTAGAACACCACAAAACATGCCAACTCTTTAACACCAAATTCTAACATGAAAACATTTTGCACTGATCTGTTGCTCTGCATTTTCTAGTTCTGCTGCTGTGACCACTAATACCAGTTCAAGTTCCAGTCATACTGCTAAGTCTCCCTCAGTATCACATTTTTATTATCCTTCTATTTCTAGGATAATTTTTAGTGCTTGATGGGGGGTGGAGTCTTTCCTTTTATTTATCTGGATTTATGGGCAACAGCAAAATTCTTTACAGACCCATCCTATTTTAGCTTTTCATATTCTGACTTAGAGAGACTGTACCTAAGTCTTATTTTGTAGTTTGAGGTGAAAAGAAGTTAATTCATTTCCTGCTTTTTAAATTTAATCATTAAATCAATTTACACTACAAGTGTTCCATCATTTAAGACTTTTTTAAAAATAGCTCTTTATTTTTTGCCAATTTTCTCACATCTCTTTACTCTGATTATCTTTGCATATTTGCAGAGTCATGTATTGGTTATTGCCATACCCATCAATCTCAGAATTCACAGGGCCCCTGGGAGTGTTAGTTATTTATTCCACACAGATTTGTTTTCAGGTCCTACTGAGAATTATTATCAATAGTGTTAGGAGATTCAAGGCAATTCCATGGAAGTGGCATAAACATGATATGTCAAAAATGGGTTTGGCTTTATAAACATTCTGAGGCTGACTGATACACATTTCACAGTCTGAAGAATTTATAATTTTCAATTTTCTTCTGCCAACACGAATTTTCAATGGTGGGGTTATGCCTTTGAACAAAAGACGCAGTGGACCATTTACTTTGGGAAGAATACAAAACATCCAGAAAAGCCAATGTGAAAGAGATGTGAGGGTGGTTGGGCACTGGAGGCAGCTCCTCTGGGAAGTGGACATGTTCCCAAGCCTATTGGTGCCCAGTAAGCACTCAGACAATGCTCTCAGATGTATGGTTTAACATCTTGCCCTGTGTGGACTCTGTGATCCTCATGGGTCCCTTATAACTGAGCGTATTCTTTGATTCTGTGAACAGACCACTGCTACTTTGGGCTTCATATGCAAATAAAGGAACATAAGCACAGAGTCCAACTCTTGATGACTCATCAGATTGCACAAACCACACAAGGTCAGAGCACCAAAAAAAAAAAAAAAAAGACAAACAAAAAAGTCCACCAACACAAACTGTTCAAAAAACACCCTGAACAGATCATGAAACCACAGCAAAGTGGAAATTACTAGTTGGGGGATTTTCTTAAATTATTAAATAGCAGACCTTTAAATAGCCTAGTTAAACGCTGTCCCTGCCAGAAGTATCTCAGCTTGTTCAAAAGATATAATCCTAAGTGGCTACCAACATATGGTGATGTTTTTGTTGGCTTGTTTCGTCTTGGGTTTTTTAATCCTTTCTGAAGGGTTTTGTTTCCTGTTTCAAACCCAGCTCACTATTTGAAATCCAGTTTATGGATAGGAGCCCAATGATTAGGCTCAGCTAGGAAGTTTTTTGTCATGTATAAACAGCAAGACTAGACAAAAAATAGCAATGACATAAATGTGACATATGACACAAGCGGATCAAATTAAGAATATGATAAAAATAGCTGTATAGCTGACAAAATGCCCTGAGATAGAGGGGAAACACGTCATCTAGACCCCTGCACAAAACTAGGCAAATCCAAGAGCAGCCTAGGCATAGCAGGAAAGGGAAGAGATAAACTAATCGACTTCTTAGACCCTCTCTTTTCAACATTTAGTATTTTTAATTAGAATTTTCCAAAGAAACAAATTCTGAAAATGGATTTTCTGTTGCCATCAGTTATATTTATTTTATGATATTACATTTCTATTTAAATAAACCATATGGAGTGAGGCCAGTCAGAATAGGATGGGATTCCTAGCATTGCAAACTTGCAATGCTGTATTTCTCCAATGCCAAATTTTGAGATTCATGACTTAGGCTCAGGGGAAAAAAATAAGAAAAAACCAAAAAAAACCAACACCCTCAGAATTAATATTTTGAAGGCAAATGAAAGCATTGTTAAATGTAAAAGTGTTAGTTTTAAAAAACTTTTTAAGCTACTCGAAATTTCTTTTATGACATGCTCTTGAGAGCTACGGACAGAAGCCAAAAAAATGCCCTATAGAATTAAAGAAAGGGATTAGCCAGGAATGACTTGAAACAGTTCAATTCTATTCCAGATTCATGGAAGGAATTTACGAATGTATACGCATATGGTGGAGAACCATTTAATGGCACACTTGCTTATACATGTACACAGATGAAGAATCTTGAAAAGGCTCTGAGAAAAAAAAAAAAAGGAAGGGGAAAAAAACCCCTACCATTCTGCATCCTTAATAGTAACTACCTGCAACTTTCTGGAAGCCCCAACTTAAAGATTCTCTGGGAGCTATGAGATACTGCCAGAAATTCTAACAGTCTGGCAAGAAAAGCTAATTAGTAGAGCAGTATTGCAGTAGATCATAGCACTGTAGTTTGATTTGGCCAACAACATAGAGTATGAAAGGAGGAATTCTAAATTGATCTGGATAGGACTAAGCAACAACTTTTTGTTTAGATTTCAAAAGGGTTGGTGAAAAAATGTAAATCTTGTGATAAGTACTCTCGAATGGCAATACCATATAGCAAAAGCTGTATTTTATTGCTATAACGTTAGAATACCCATATTTCTTGAGTAAATATTTTTAAAACATTCCAAATTTTTCAGTCCTTAAACTTGTCACAAATATAATTTTAGAATTTTACTTTGAAAATTTATTCTCATTATTAATAGCACCATCTATATCTAATGCTCATCAGGCTTTTACATTCATTGCTTTAGAGAGAATTTTAAAAACAGATTATGTGGTCTATGCCTTGTAACAGTTTTTGCATAATGTCCTTGTTCTGCAGGGAATTTCATTAGCATGTGCCCTGATCTTGTCCTCCAAACCCTCATTGCTTTAGACAAGCATGGATTTAATTGAGAGAAAACCAAGCTGTGACTGTGGCTCAGGTGTGAAGGCTGTTTCCCTCAGCAAATTAAATCCAATGTAATGACTGAGCTTTCTTTTCCTCACTGTCCATTTATGAGAGATTTAATACTGCATATTAATTATTTTGTTGGGCTATCTTACTGTGCTGTTGTTTTTCCCATCATTTTGTGGGAGATTGATGCACAGATCAAATTGACTGTTTAATGTACTGTGGGGATGATTAACACCTTGAGGATAGATCACAAGGTTATTACAAGTCACCAGTTTTCATGTGACTTCTACTTTAAACGATGGCGAAAAATGCTGATTCCCTGCTGATGCTGTGCTGTGCTTGGCTGAGCCCTACAGGCCTTGCACCAAAGTGCTCTGCAGAAAGGCCTGACAATCTCTCCCATGCCAGTGGGCAGCTCTCAAAGTGCCATCAACTCCTACATTCACATCCAACAACTCATCTCTGTTTGTCAGCAGTACTGAAGCAAACATTTTGGAAATACTCAACTCATGGCCCCCAAACACAGAATAAACTAAACAGATACTAATTGTCTGTGTTTCTTCTAAAAACTGAGAAAGGATGCAGCCCCTTGGAGATATTGCCCCAGTAGAATAGACATGAAAATCCTGAAACACAGGGGAACACTTCCTGTGTGCAAAGTGTGTCAGTAGCATAGAATCCAGGCCTGATCGACCCAAAATATGCTTTACAGTCACTAAATGTAAATGAAAGAGCTAAATATATCTAATTTAGCATATGATGAGCATATTCCATGCTTGCACACATGCACAGACACAGACACCAAATTCATGAATCTAAAAGGCAGAGTGCTATTTCTCACTTCCAAAAACATGGAGGGAAGCAATATTACCTCTCTGTTGGGAATGCAAGCAGTAGCTATGCCTGGATGCAAATCCTGTTTATCACTCTTGCCATCAAGTTTATGGGCACATAAATTCCCTTTCACAATACTTTTTCATCAAAGATCAATAAGCAGCCAGTAACAAATCACCTAAAAAGAACGAATTTATATAATTGACTTGCTGTATTACATTCAGGAAATCATTCTAAAGTTTCCTATGCAGCATGTAAAGTCTCAGTTCTAAGGAATTCAGTAAATGACAGGAATTTAAGGAAGATCAGCTGTAGTAAATCTACTAAACCTTTTATGCTGAGGATTGAACCCAATATATTATCTGTATTTTAAGATCTCCAGTCACTAGATTATATTGTTAAGCATGTTAGAGACAAGCAGATAGAGTCAGCTATTGATAAGATTATTGTAAATTAAATAGATTTATAATGCTTTAAAATCATTCCCCAGTATACAAATTTGTACTAAAATGACAAGGAAAAAGGAAATTCACTAACTAGTCTATCCTCATGGAGTCATAGCATCTAGAAAATTTTTCCACCCACTGGATCATAAACTTAGAGTCTAAAAGAAGTAGTGTTAACTACATGGAAAAAGCAGCTCCTATTCTGTCCTGTGTGCCCACTTAGCATCAACCATTCATAAACAGCCAGAAGTGTCAGAAATACTGCAAAACGTTTCATGCCCTTGTTGAAGAAGTACAGTCCTATAAAAAAGGGTGGGACTAAAAATCACTAAGATCTACAGAGAATGGGACTGGCACATTGCAAAAGCCCTAGGCTGACTTGCTCCAGCGAGGCCCCCATAAAACTGTGCTCTGACCTAAGCTGCTCAGAGAAAAGCCTGCACTGGGCACAGATATGCTGTTTAAAATGGAGGCTCAGATGCAGCCAGCCAGTTTTAGTGTCTTTGTTTTGTATGGTCAATTTAAACTGAAACTTAAAAGTTTACATATTTCTACTCCAGAAACCTGTAGTAAAATCTAAGTCTTCCAATAGAAACAGAAACTGAGAATGAAGTTAATGGATCCAGAATATAAAATAATAGTGTATCTTCTCTACTGAGTGAACACTAAGAAATAAACATAAACTATACAGCCTTAAGTGCCTGAAATGGTAACAAATCTGACCATAACCAGAAAGACTGTTAAAAAACTCAACTGTGTTTCTTCCCCATCCCCTCTTCCAAACATCTCCACTACTCCTCTAAATTTCCCATTTTCTACATGCATTCTGTATTGGCCATTTTCCAATTCAGTCCTTCAGAAAAAGGGAAAAAGACCTTTTTCACCTAAAAAAAAAAGTCTTTTGGAACTTGATTTGCCCCATTTTTCTCAATTCAAAAAAAAGTGTTTGTACCCAGCAAGTGAAACATTCCTAAGAAGCTTAGCAAGAGCTACAGCCCTGACTGACCTCAGTGAATGAAATCCTCAATGAATAGAACTGTTCTTTAAAAAAAAAAAAACAAAAACCAACCAAACCACAGAAAATCCCAACACCCTCACAAAACAACAATAAAAACCTCAACAAGCTAACAAACAAAAACACCCACAGCAACTTAGACTCCCTTGGCTGTGGGGCAGCAGTGGCCATATTAATCTGGCATTTCTTCATAAAAAATGACTTTAATTCCTGTGCTAATAGAAGTGGCTCGGCATATGGCTTTCTAAAGGAAAGAGATCAATTTGTTTTAGCTAAAAATGTACCTTTATGCTGCTGGCAAACTTGCAATGAGCTCCTTATAAGACCACAGTATTTTTGCACATTACAGAAAAGTGCTCCTCCTCTCAGGTTAATTCCCTAAACTATGCAAAAGGCTGTTCACAGTCCTACTAACAAGAACAGCAGAGAAGTTTGCTGGAGTGACCTTAACCTTGCACCTCCATTATTCAGAATTCTCTAGTTTCATTGATATTCAGCCTTGATAGTAGATTGGAGTGCATCTTAAATTTTGTGAGAATAGTGCAGGGCTTCATAAATATATTTTTATATATATATAAATACACAAAAATGACACACTATACATACAAAAATGTATACAATATTCTTTTAATGCTCTGCATCTTTAAATTACTACTGTGTTCTCAAACTTCTTAGCATTTTCACATGGTATTTTGGACGGGAATAATAGAAATTGCAAAACAAGAGATCAGATACCTCTTCTTTGACATTTCCTGAAAAGCCCCAAATGACTGAAATGAAGGACAGCAGAAGAAACTAAAGACAAGGAAAGCAAGAAAGCCTGTTGAATCAATAATAGACTGTTTCCTTCAGAAGTACTCTGAAGAGACTGCTCTTGGGTCATGAGCTTGGGCAGGTTTTTGAACACCCTACTCTTCGGAGAATTTAGCCTTTTGGCTTTGCCTGTTCTGTGTAAAAGTTATCTCACTGCCAAGACTGCAAGATGGTATCTCAATCAATATCTGCCTTAAATATTTCTGGCAGGCACTCTGCTCTGGTTGACAACAATTTTAGGGGGTTTATGCTAATTTTTACCATAATTTTCTTATTATTGAATGTTTCATAGGCAAAAAATATTTATGGAGAGTTCGTAAAAAATTTCCAAAATATTTTCATAGCATCTAGAAATGAAGAACAACTTTGTTTTCTTATCAGAAATAATTACCTTTTCAAATACAACTTTTATTTACATATAAAATGCAGTCAACTGTTTTACCATAAGTGTAAATAAAATCCTTTCGAGAAATAAAAGAATTATTATTAACAACCCAGACAGATATCAGTCCTTGTTCAGGCTGGCAAAAGGTAAAATTTAGTCTGATCCTAAATAGCTACAGATCCAATTTCTTTTTTTCCCCAGAGTGGAAGAACGCCTCTGTACTTTTAAAAGGCAAAGGGAGGTATTTAACAATTCCACATTCTACGAAGCAGCACAGGGTTACTCTTCATTTGGAAGAGGTGGATGACAACAAAAGTTCATGTAATTTCTCCTCAGATTCATCAATGGATGAGGACAGCATCACAGTCTTTTGCTAATCCCAGGAACATAGCCAGCATCAACAGTTAATTGTTTTTATTATTTTAAAATATGTCTCTAATTAAAGACACTTCTTATTTTTACTCTCATCTTCAGAAACCTGGAAAGCTTTAGGTCATGATTAAGTAATATACTTAAATGGGTGAGTCCTAAGATATTCAGCATATTTAAACATACTTAAAATTAAACACATACTTTTCTGGACCAGACGGCTTTCCAGCATTTGTTTCTCAGTGTTCTTCACAGATCAAGGTCCTGTTTTGCAATATTTTCAAGTAATTGTATAGCAGTTATCAATGAAGACTAGTTTATATTGGCACATTCTATGGCAATAGCTAAAGTGGGAGGCATAAATATTTATATCTATATATATTTTCAATCCAGCCTCCTCTTTTTTGTCGATACTGTTTCGATGTGCCATTTTAATGGCAGAGAACTGCTGAGCTACAGGAAAATGAAGGTAACAAATAGTGACTACGGGAAAAATGAGGGTAAGTGGCTAAAATGGGGATACTGTGAGCATTTGCAGGTTTAATATAGCTAGTAGCACTTCAAAAAACATTTGTCAGTATTTGAAGCTTAGAGTGCTGCCATCCTGTACTGTCCAAGGGAAGCAAGCTGCTCCAGGGACTCTGGGACCAGCCATTTATTTTAGGCCACAGTCAAACACTTTCCCCAAAAACACCCTTTCCGCAGAGTTATGGCCTTGCTTTAAAACGTCCGTCACTAAAGTATCTGAGCACAAGTCACATTTACATCTTTAAGAACGAACCAAAGGATGGTTTCAAACAATGTTACTAAACATGAAGCCACACAGGACTTAGCTTTAGCTGGTTTTCTGCACTGTTCCCATGGAAGATTAAGCTCCTTCGCCCTATTTTGGGACCTGTAGAAACAACCCAGATGCACAGACAGGTGAATTTTCTCCTCCTGTATTACAAGCCTGATGTTATCACCCTGTTTAACTGGTGCTCTCAATTGGTGCTTATTGCTCAAATTCATAAGTTTATACAACCTCACGGATACTGGTTGGAAATAAATGTTTCTACCAAAGCTTTAGATACTCTTCCAGTGACTCCAGAATCATGCTCTCATTTCAGCTGGTTAGCAAAATGAGTGACTACTTCACCGCATCAACAAAAAAAAAAAAAAAAAAAAAAAAAAAAAAAAAAAAAAAAATAACATAGANAAAAAAAAAAATTAAGTTCCTTATAACACAGGATTAGATTCCCTGCTCAGCTGCTGATCCCTCTCCTTAGGTTCAGAATCACAATTATCCTGCAGGCTCTCCATCGCAGAGGAGAGGCCAACATCTCCACCAGGAAAGGACAGTGCTGGTACAGAAGCAGATGGCTCCTATTTGACCAAGAGAGACATGATTCAGCACCTGTCCCTGGGCAGAAGGAACTCATTTGGCAGAGGGCTGCAGCAGAGCCTTGAACAGGCTTGTAAAGGCACCCTCCCGTCAGAGAGCAGCTCCTCTGCAATGCAGCTGATCTCCAAGGGTGCAAACTGGTGCCAATTGCCTAAGGCCAGATTCATAGCTAAGATTCAGTGTGCATTTGTTTGATTTATTTTGTTTTCCATTACATTCTTGTTGCTCTTTTTTTTCCAGACAGCAGCCCATGATTTTAATACAGTATGCCTTGTTAAATGTCGTTTAACACTCTGAATGAACCCATAGGATCTGTTTTGCTTGTTTTAAAGTGGTGTTATAAAGCTTCTAAATCCATGTCTTGATTATTAAAAAAAAAAAAAAAAAGCTTTATTTAATGGATTACAAGTTAAGTAGGTAGTCCAGATTCCTGAAAAAACTATAGGGAAATAGTAAATATACATTTTAAATATTTTCTGCAAATGAGCCATTGCATCCCTGAAGTCATGTCTCCAACATGGAAGTGTTTTAATGAATGACAGAAGTACAAAAGTCCTCATGGTGCTAGAATACTTGAGAAATGTGGGGTTGGAATTAGATGGTATTTAAGGTCCCTTTAAGCACCAGTTTGAGACAGACTATTTCACAAGCTGCTAGGTACCCATTAGGATGCTGTACAGAATCACTCATATAGATGTGACAAGGATTCATATCTATAAACAATGTTGTTGCACATTAAATCATTCCTGGAGGTACAGCCTATCTATCTTTATTGGAAGATATCTATGGTTCTTGTCTAGTTCACTGGAGGATGTGTGTCCTATGCAAAAGCTCTTTGTGTGGCTGTTAATTTTGAGTATATAGGAAATATTGAGTGTTGCTGCAGGTGTTCACAGAACTCATTCCTCAAATCTGCTCCCCAGGAAAGGAATACCTGCAGATATAATTCTTTCCCCCCATCTTCTTTCTTATCAACAGCAAAAGCAAATCAGGCCACACTTGTCTCAAGCATTTGTCAGTGTTTTCTAAAGTTCTTAAGTTGAAACTTCATTTGTTTCGAGATTTTTATGTAGTAACAACAATGGCCATTTTATTGTTAATCAACTAAAATAATAAATGCTATAAGTCATAGAAAACACACTCTAAAATTATCACATATGTTTTCCAAGCTAATTACAACCACTTAGAGGGGAAAAATACACAGTTCCATGATGGTGCCCTTTGAAATATATCTGGAATTAATGCACAAATAATAATAAAGTATTTTTGTAATATTTGTACATCAGTTGTCAAAATCACATCAAAAACAGTGGCAGGGAAAACTTATGCTGTGCATTTGAAATCAAACACTGCAACAAGCACAGGAGGCCTTGGGATTACATGTTCTCATTTCAAGGCTGACCATGAATGAAATCATTGGTTTGTTTTTTGCCAGTCAGAAAATGTTCTGTCTGTTTTGATTGGTATTTCGGCTTCTTTCACTTCTTGCTGTCTCTGTCCAAAATGTTCACGTGGACTTATTACCTACTCTGTGCTAGGTCAGTAAAAGCCTGAGTTCACCCTGTACTCCACGAGTTTCACTGCCTTCTGCAAATGCCTATGTGTCATGTCAACTTTAAACCCACCATAGGATGTGAAACTCATATCTCTGTGAAACAAAGCCAAACTTATTTTTACTTTTTATTCATCATATATTACTGCCTGAAAACTAAGATGAATTCTCTTCCTATCCTTCTAATAAAACTTGGGCTTTTTGAAAGTACTACCTATTAATAATAGCCCATTAAAAAACACAAAACAAAACCTTTCAAATGGCCTATTAAAAAAAATAAAAACAAACCAAACACAACCCTTTTAAATAGCCTATTAAAAAACCCCAAAACTTGGATCTACATAGAAAGATTAGTCCAAGATGTACACATGCAGAAGATGCAGGCAAGAGCATAAAAGGGATTTCCTGGCAGAGATCATTTTTCAATCACTTATAACAAAACTGAGACATCCAAACATCAGAGGTTACTTTTTTTAAATGTAAAGGTCATAACTAACATCTGTATCTTCTATTCCCATGTATAAAATAGAGTTAATGACACTGTTTAGTGTTTGCAAAGGGTCTGACATTTTGAGAGAAAAAGCTCTTTTTAGGTGTCAGTCAGGCCCAGACATGCTGCTAAATAACCAAGGCACCCACCATTTACTGCACATTCTTGTTTACAGAGAGATGTGGAACCATAACCTTATTCCACTGACAGTCATCCCTCTTCAAGAAGCAACTACAGAAAAGGAGAGCAATGTGATTTCTATTCTCAACTACAAAAACCATCCATGAAGTAGAGGGACTAGATGTAACTTTCATGCAAAACACGCTGTCCATGGGATGTAGAGAAGTTCAGACAAGAGTGTTATACAGGGACACAGGTTATGAGTGAAAGGGATCTTTGACTTTCATGGATGGCAGGTTATCACTGGTTAAGCTGCGGGAGCTAATCTTCGAACCCCAGGCAGCAGGAGAAATGAATAATTATTTATCAGACAGAAGTTGTTCTCTCAATGACCCTTCTGTTAATCCAGCTATTAAAAGGTTCACCATAGGACAAATTTAGGGATATTCCCTTAGGTTAATGAATATCCACAGATTAAAACAAAAGTTATCATTTTAACGTATGTTTCTGTAGCAAGGATGATATTCTCAATTAGGATAAATCCAGTGAGAATAAAGCTGTGCCATAAGGGAATGTGACTGCCAGTATTTATCTTATTGCAAAGCAGAGACAGCGTAGCACAAGTTCAGCTGGATTACTGTACTGGCTGTATTCTGGCAAATTATTCAACAATGCAAGAGAAACGGAGAAAGAATGCACACCACGTAAGCTGTGACAGTGCATACTCAAACAGTTTATCAACAAATATTTTAAAAAAAATCAACAGAACAAAATTAAGAGTTTTGAAAAATTGCAGCTGAAGCCTTGAAAGAATATACTGAAAGTGTGTTATGGTTTGCACTGGGTCAAAGCACTATTTTAGCAAAATCACAAATTATTTATAACAATGGGGGAAATGTATCTTTAATAATGACCACAGTTCCACGTATGGATTGAACTCTTTCAGCCAGAGGATCACAGTGTTTTACTGTCTGTATTCATGGCACAATCCCACTGTCTGCATAAGTGGACTTCCATTCTGGAAAACACTGAAAAAATAATTGATTTCAAGGCTCATGCTTGTTCTCAGCTGTGCCAATTACTTTTGTGCATGACATCAGCTAAGCTGTTAGATTCTCTGCATTCTCTTGAGCACAGGCTTTTGTTCATAAGAAATCCTTACAAAAGCCCAGAATTTCAAGTTGTTGCAAAGCAAGTAAAACTAAGTTAAAAATAATAAAACATGCAAAGACAGACCATGGTCTTCCACAGAGAACCCTTAGGCCCTGTAGTGACCTCCGTACATCCTGAAACTGAAAGAGTTTTGAACAGAGCTCTTTTACCAACATCACCAGGAAGTAAAGCGAAAAAACTGGGGAAAGAGGAAGAAAAAAACAAAAGACTCAAAAATTCTCTCAAATATAATCTACTCTCAATTATTTCTTAAATTTACTTCTCTGAAGTTAGACAAAGTGAAAAGTGTAGAACAACCGCTGTCTTAGGAAAGGCTGCTCCACAGACAGGGAGCAAAGTTTCTCCCAGCATTTAATCGAGTGAACTGTAATTTGCGGTGAAAAAGATACATGCTTCTAACAAAGCAGAGAATAATGAAACTATGCCAAAGAGATTTTCAATAGTACATTAACAAATTAATAATTCTTACTCCCCCCCAAATACATTCATGCTTATGATAGCGTAATTACAAAATAGGATAACCAGTTCTAAATGAATTCAACAAGGAACGTGAATCTGCATAGCAAGAGCTCTCTCCCAGCAGTTCAAGATCAAACAGATACAGGACCAGACTTCCATAAGAGCCCAGGGGGTTAATATTCAAGGGCTCAGCATCCTCAGTTGTGGATGGACAGATTTTTCAATATGCCGAGGTCATATTTAGACACTTTCATGATTTTAAGAAGCAGCTGCCCCCCGTTGCCCTGGCAGTGCCACAGAGATCAGGACTCTGCGCACACACACACAACCCTGAGCTCTTAGGCTGAATATGATCACTTTGTTTTGGTGCCTAACTGGGGATAAGCTTTTGAAGGAAGTCTGGCTCACATTGTGGATAATGACTTTCATTTTAAAAATCTGGTCCATAGAGCATTCTTTGGATTTCTGACAAGAACCTCCTTTCTCATCTAAATCCAGACAGACCAAGTGGGTGACCTGCTGTGCATAGTTACATGGAAGCTGAAAGCTTATTGCTCCATCTGAAGTGTGTACTGGACAAGAATCCTAAGTCTAAGTGAATACAAGCTGTAGTTTTTCCTCTTCAGTTTATTGTAAAATTCTCAGGTCTCCCTATCCTTCTAGAAGGGTTTATGTGGCAGTACAGTAACACCTGAAAGCCTATACAAATGAGCTCTCTAATATTGTATTGCTGCATTATTACCACCGCCAAAGACTCCAACGGATATTGGGTTCTAACACATTAATTGTAGCACAAAGAATGTTGAAATAGTCTCACATGCACAAAGAGTTAATAGTAGGGTCCATAGATAACAGCATACTCTAATACTGCAAGTTATTTTGGTGACAAAATATGAACAAGGACAGCAAGAAAAGACAAATTGGATCTCTGTCCAGTAACCAGTTGGGGAGAGATGAGTACCCCACCCTGAGCATCCTCATCAGTGCAGCAGGTTATCTACTAACACATCTCCCACAGCAAGTACCTCGTTTGCATCAGGACCTGATCAAATTCCCAACAGGTTGCTCCTGCATGTGATGCTGCTAGCACCAACCAGAGCAGGCGTTAATTGGGGCAGGTGCTGCACAGTGACTGGTTTGCCACATTTACACAAGTGAATCATTGGGTCACCTGCTGTAAACCAAGAGCTACCACCAGAAAAAAGGAGTGAACAGCGAGAGACAAGTCTCTCATTGGTAGCGTTCCCTTCCCATGAGAATTGTACATAGTGTTATTCTGTATTTTGTAGACACACCTGAAGTGCCATTCAAAGCAAAGGTTCAGTGAAAAGGAGCCTTTGCTCACCTCTTTTCTGTACCAGGCACTATGGAAAAGGCAACATTGAATTACTATTCACGGTATTATGAGAATAGTGTATACTAATGTTTTCTACATCAAGCAATACACCAGTTTTGAATAACTGTACATACATTTAGAGATCAGTAACAAATACTAAAAATTGCTGATTCTCAGAGAATGCTTTACTCAGTTATTTGCTGTGAAACCACAGAAAGCTCAGACAAGTCCAATGGATAACCACTGTGGAAAAAAATGCCAAGCCCCCTGGGCACACATATGGTCCACAAGTTTAGAGAGGGCAGTGAAAACCAGGTACCACTTGCAAAACATGTGATACAGGCACCTGTTTCTGATTTTTATGGAAATACTGCTTGACTTGCAGTAAATGTCAGCTTGCCAGAGCATAAAACAACGGGTCTGCACTCCCTGGCTCAGAAAGACACCCCTTATCCAAGGAGTTTACAGGGGTTTGCAGTGCTTGTAGAGCACCTGGCAACAACAGAGTGCAAGTCAATAACGTGAGCTCTTCAACAAGGTTGAAAAAAAAAGGAGTAGATTTCTCTGCAATGTCGCAGAGTATGTCATGATGTACTTTCCTCACTCCTCCACTCTTATCTCCTGAGAGTGGTGAAACTCAGAGATTAAATAGTATTCACTCCCACTTTGCTGTTAAGGATGCTTTAAGCTTTAACTTCTCAACAGACTGCCCCTGTTTCTTCTTCCTTGTTACTCCCTGTGTAGGTGAGAAAAGGCTTTTGCAGACATGCTCTCCCCGGGTTACACATCCACTCCCTCACAGGGGAACAGTGCCCAGTGTAGGTGCCTGGAATTTAGCCAGGGTCAAACCACAACACCCAAGCACCAGCTTCCTGCAAGGGCTTCTGCATTTGTCCTGCTAAACAGGACAGGCAAAGCCAACCCCCTTGTCCTCCAAGACAGCCTTGGGTTGAGAGCTTAAGCCCACTGAACAGGTTAAATCCAATGGGCATAAAGACGCTGGCATTAAGCCAGAGGCAGGAATTCATGAAGAAGGAGCAGTAGTCCTCACCTCAGTAAGGAAGCATTGGTTCAGGAAGAGCTCAGTTCTGAAGACATCCCCTGCAAATCCCTAAAGCCCTTACCTCAATCTCTTGGCCCCTTTCTGCTCTCCCTTCCACATGGCCACCCCCATCCCACTCTCCTGGAAAAGAGGGTCAAGGCAGAGGTGGCTCCACAAACCACTCTGGACTGAAAGCACTTCTGAAGGGATCAGCCTTTGTGGTTCAGCAGCTTCCATGGCAATGAGCTCTCCTGTCTCCCCAGGGAAGGGGAGCCTCACGCTTTCTTAGCAAGGCTCCTGGCTTAGGGCACGGCCCCATGTGCCACCTCAACGTTCCAGGGCAATCCCATAGCAACCTCCACCCCTCAGTCAGCTCCAGCCTTCCTCCCATACCTGCCATGCTCATTAAAACCACTAAAAATCTGAAGGTGGAAAAGTGACATTTTCTTCTTCTTTTCAGCTCAAGGGAAACATATTTCCTGTACACAATGAGAGGGAAGGAAAAGGAAAGGAGAGCCAGGCCCTGGGAAAGTGGGGCAACAAGGTACAAGATAGGGGAGACACTGTCTCACCCAGGGTGCACACCAGAAGCCTACCTTGACAGCCTCAACAGACCCCAGGCTTTCTGGCAGAGACTCCTGCATGATTTGGAGAAAAATACCCTTCATCCCTTGGCCTTCACTCCTCTTCACTAAAATAACATAGCACATTACTGTGCAGCTCCAGACAGGTCAGACCTCAGCAGTGGGGCCTCCGTCACGAATGTCCAAAACCCAGGAGTTATACTGGGCTATATTCCTTGTTTCAAGTTTCTCAATCTTCCTCCAAAAAGCCCGTCATATTTTTTTGGGAAGTAGTGAGGCAGGTGTAACAGCAGGCCTGCTACACTAATCTGGTTCCAAACCCAGGCTTCTACTGCAAGTAAATCAGCCATCATCAGCATAAAAGATTATTTTTTTTCCATCTTGTTGTAATGTCTTCAAATTACCTTAACACACCAACTGGCATGACAATGTTCTAAAATTACCATAACTGTTACTATAAAAATGCTAGAAGATAATACTCCTCTCTTATATCGTTGTTTTTTTTAGTCCAAATAAAATGGAAAGCTGCAAGCAATAATGTTAGACAAAAAGGGCAAACAAACAACTGGAGATTGACAAAAAATGTTAATATCTTAAATTACTAAATCCTATTTTCATTTGTCTAAGGTTGTTAAATACATATTTCTTCTATTTGATGGTAAGTACTTAGGAAGTAGAATCTATGTATTTGGCCTGGGAGAGCCCTATTTGTGATACAGAGGAAGCCATTTCAGTCTCTGTTCCAGCCATACAGAACCATAACAACAACTGACTTCTGTGGTGCTCTCTTACATTTGTTCCAGCACAAGTGAGTCTAGACCCTGACCCTTGAATTGTTCACAGAGAGTCAAATGCAGCCCTTATTACTCTTGAGAATAGACCCATGTTAGTAAAGTGGGTACTCGGAATAATGCAAAGTGCCTCTTCAATAATGCTGTTTGTGAAGCTGCATTGTGTTTGGTTCATAATGGACAGCTTCAACCCTGGTTCGGCACTGGGCAAGAGTTCTCAGAGAATGCAACAAAGATCCAGAAAGTAGCTATGATACTGCAACAATTAAAATCACTTTGAAGAGAAAATGTCCAGATGGAAAAGATGAGGCAGCAACAATTACACAGTGACAGTGGTTTTGTGAAAGATACCCAAAACAGAGAGAGCTCTTCAGAACAGACGGAATTTATGTTGACAATGCTTTTAAGAAAACCTATCAGAAATAACCCTTTGTTCTAGGACCAAAATGTTTTCCAGGACCATTACCTCTTCCAGGCTCCTCATCCCCTTCATTTTTAATTAGCTTTTTCTTAGCTGTGCTTGGTTCCATTTCCGCTGTAATAGCTTTCTTTACTGCTGTCCTCATACCAGAAACGTTAGCAGGGAATCAGTACTCTTGGGACAGGGACTGGATTACAGAGACACAAAGAAGCAGATTTACAGGCCAGGCTTCTCCTGCCTGTGGGCAGTAAAGCTGGTCTGGATAGCGGGGTCTAGTCAAAATGGATCAACAGACACATCTGCCCTCTCCTAGAGATCTGCCTAAAGGTAAAAGCAGAACCAGTTCAGAGCAATAATGAGGCAAATACTTGGACATGTATTGTTTTAAAAGCAAACAGAACTGCAGAAGCAGAGCCCGAGTCACTAGAGCCATAAGACCAGATTTGATATTTCTGTAACACCTTTCATTTCTGTAAAAGAATTCCTGGCTTCTACCACTGCATCTTAGACTAGAACCAAAGCTCTAGTTTTCTCCGATAAGAATAAATAAACCTGTACTCTCTCTCATCCATTATGCTCCAAAATTGTTATACTTCTCAAAGGCTTCATCTTGGGGATTTCTGGGGTCATTTCCTCAAATTTCCTGAAATATTCCATAATGCTGCAGCTTTAGCTCCCCAGCTACAATCTGCTCTCAGCCAAATGGAGTTTCGGTATTCTTTAGCAAGAACTCTGTAGTAGCTATGACTATTCTGGTACGGTAAAAACAGACAGTAATTAACATCTGACAGCCATTTTTGCTGTTGTCACTGCACTTGAGCAGAAACTTGATACAAGTCACAGATTTTGTGTTCTCCTTTTTCACAGATCACTCAGTTCTGCTGTCACTTCTCATAAGGAGTGTAGCAGAGGTATCCAAGAACCACCACCTTTTTACCTCTGACAGAGGGCATTACAAAGCACATCATTCCCAAATACAGTCATGCTCACAAGAAACTGCAAGCATTTCTCTCCAAGCTGATGTTGCATTCATATGCTGTTCTTCCATATGGTTTCCTACTATAGTTATTTGTAAACACAATTAATCCACTTCCCTCTCCAGAATTACCTTATTTATTACATATTTCCTTGCTTTCTAGCCCCTACTAATAAGAGGGGTTGCTGAGATATGCAAAAATGGTTACCAGTTTCTCAAGCATTCAGTATTTTTTAATATTAACTATAGGTTCAGTTTAATTCTATTTTTATCTGAACTAGTCTGCCGATTTCTAATGGCTTGGTTATATTCCAAAAAAATCTCTCTCTAATTTAAGCATAGAGATTGCAGCACACTCTCTTCCTCATTTATAAATATGTTTTAAGGTCTCAACACTATAGTTTTTTCCTCTCCTCCATGTTAGTAAGGAAAGGTGTATTTTATTTTAAAGTGCTTAATTAATACACCTTTTGCAAAATATTTGGCAGTAGTAACTTGCCCAAATTGATGATCTTGCAATTATGCATCTTAAGTTGTAATGACAGAAGACCAATTCAGTTGCTGCAAAATTAATATCAGCATCAAATGGCTGCCTCCCTGAGCCTGTTTACTCTTGCTAACTGATCTAGAATTCTTATCAGGAGCATGATAAATTATTAAGATGTATGACAACAAAGACTCCTCCTTGAGTGATACTACAAAGGCATTCTTCTAATGCTAAAATTCTTATTATTATCAAAGCAATTGAAAGAGGCAGGAAGATGAAGTAGGGTCCTGTATAAGACTCATTTCAGGAAGATGTGTACTTAAGGTCCTCCAAGGAAAGAAGAGAGCCAGTCAAGGGAGAATGCTGAATCTATGGCATTTCACCCCAACACTCTTGCCATCTTCCATTCAGATAGTGACTGTGGAACACGCTGAGGAAAAAAGTTATGGTCCAATATTCTGTTGGCAAAGTACAGTCACTGGCATTTATTTTGTCATCATAATAGTCCTTGGCAGGTTATCCTTCCCAGCAATACAACAAACATTTTAAATGCCTTTTCAGCTAAGCAGCTTGGAGAGCTGTGCAAAAATAAACCACAAGTAAGCGGTTTCAAATCAAGAGTTAAAGCAACAGTAACTGTTACTTAATTCCTACTCTTTTGCAGTTCCCATTGTGACAGCACAAAGAAAGAAGCCAGTCAGGATTCATTGCTTAGATCCAGTGTCACAAAACTGATTAGCTGTTTAGTTGTCAAGATCATAGAACAGTTTGCGTTGGGAGGGACCTTAAAAATCATCTGGTTCCAATCCCTGTGCCATGGGCAGGGATACCTCCCACTAGGTCAGGTTGCTCAAAGCCCCATCCACTGTAGCCTTGAACACTCCCACAGACAGGGAGTGAACAATCTCTCTGGAAAACCTGTCTTAGAGCCTCACCACCCTCAAAGCAAAGAATTTCTTCCTAGTGCCTAATGTAAACCTACCTCCTTTCAGTTTAAAGCCACGCCCCCTTGTCCTAGCACTGCACACCCTTCTAAAAAGTCTTTCTTACAATCCCACCTTTAGGTACTCATAGGGTCTCTAAGATCACCCTGGAGCCTTCATTTCTCCAGGCTGAACAGCCCCAGCTCTCAGCATGTCTTCATAGGAAAGGTTCTCCAGCCCTCTGAGTATCTTCATGGTCTCCCCTGCTCTCACTTCTACAGGACCATGTCCTTGTATTTCCAACCCCAGAGCTGATGCAGCACTGCAGGTGGGGTCTCATCAGAGTGGAGCAGAGGGCAGAATCCCTTCCCTCGCTCTGCTGGCCTCGGTGCTTTGCATGCAGCCCAGAGTGCAGTTGGCTTTCTGGGCTGCAAGTGCATGATGATCAACAAATTTCACTGAAGAGATACATTTGCTTAGTGAAATGGAGTTGATAAGCCTTTGGGATGAGAAAGCAGTGATTGAACATGAACAGTAATTTGCTAATGAAAAGGCCTACAGATTGCTGGCAAACAAAAGTTTCTAAGCACTAACCTACTGTGTACTGAACTTGCATCAACAGCAAGTTTTCAGCCCACAGGGTTTTCCTACCTTTCCTTTTGTACTTCAGTCTTCTTCTAGAATACTGTACATATATGATCATTTTGATACAGGTTCAAATCATACTTTTTTCAACAATGTTCTCAAATTGTTTATATTGAGGAAGTATATCTTGCTGTTGACTGCAGGAAAAGTATTCTGATGGAGAGGTATCGAGAGAGGAAACACCGAAGGGCTTGTTTAGAAGAACAATAGCTTAGAATCAAACAGATTATTTTACCCCTACCACTTCACTTGCATCTTGGACCTGTCACAACCTCAGTCTCTCTCCTTCTGTCTCTAACATTTGATAAATCTTCAAGACCCTGAAAACGAATATTTTCTCCAGATCAAGAGAATGTCATCTGTTGTCTTCCTACTGCTTTAATGAGGATAGGGCTCAGCTATAAATGCATGTGATCCCCAGAAGGAGCAAAGGAATTAAAACCTAGAGAGACTTTACCTGGTACTAAATAAATGTACAAGCCTAGGCCAAATTGCTCCCCAGTACACATTTTCCAAATGATACACTCCAAAGCAGCAGGGGAGATATACTGATCATAGAAGCACAGACTCTGCCCTTCAATCTGTGACTTAATGCCCCTACCAGACATAAAATAGTTCTGAGAAATAATGCTTTCTCTAGGGTAAAATATGTAAGACTAGAGAACTAGAGTTCTAGTCTAGTGAACCAGTGACTGGACACTGTCTAGTCCCAACCCCATGTTACATGATTGTCTCACTAGCTAATTTCCTGTTTAAAAGGAATTTTACCTCCTTGTTTAATATGAAGTTGACAGTCCACCGGTACACCCACTAACAGAAAAGAAGAGGCACAGCCAAATATGGCTGCTTTTCCCTTCCTAGTACAAGTCAGAGGAAATTGAGTTGTACAGCTGCAGGTGAAAGCACATTTCCCACTTATTAGTCTTCCTGGAAGGCTGCTCCAGGCCCTTACCCCAGGAAGATTAGAAATCTATTTCTAAATCAGTCTAAACATTCACAATTTATCGTTCTTTTTCTGTTATCTTTAAATTAAATACACATAATACTGCCAGTCTTCATGCATTTATTATTGTCCATCATATTTCCCTCCATGTACTTGTAAACAATACCTTTCCAAATATTTTCCTGGTAAGCAAAAGTATGAAATTTTGTGCCTTCCCTTCACCTTTTCAATGTACAATATGGTTTAATCTACCACTGGCAACATAATTCTGATTGCATGCTATTTATTTTCCTTCTCCCATCACAAATCACTGCTTACTTACTTTTAAATTTTGTTAGGGAACTATAAGCCATTTCATGGTCAGACAAAGGCTGTATTAGTTAAATGTCTAAATACTGTACTTTTCTAAAATGACTAATTTATTTAACTGACATTAAGTGCCTGTTCTGTGCTACAGTTAAAGAAGCACCCTGAATGACAATCTGGTTATCAGAGTTAAAAACCTTTTAAATTCCACTTCTGCAAATCTGTTTTCTGATTCTACGTCTACAGCAGAAAAAGCTACAGGAATTATTGAACTACTTGAGAACATGTCCCACAAGCCTTGATTTGCAAGGTGATGAGTCATTAATTCTGTCTGAATTTAATAAAAGATCAGGTTCTCGGCACATTTTGGGGTAGAGCCCCAAGTTCAGAACCTAACACTGGTAAGAGGCTTTCAGTGAACACAGAGCAGCCATAGAGAGCAGGAAGATTGAAGAGTTTACAGAAGAATAGGTAAAAGGACAAGAAAACTGGAAAAAAATAATTTGAACATAAATCTTTAAACATCTGAAAACCCAGATCGGCAGCCAATGCCTATGTTGAATAAATGAGTCATTTTTCTTACTCAAATGATCACAGCAGCATACAGTTTGAAGAGATTAGAGCAGCGATAATAATATTAGATTCAGTAAATAGCTAGTGAATGTACGTTAGTATTCTGCATCTTTTATTACTTAACCCTTTGGAATAGCAATTAGTTTTCAGTTTAATTGACTAAATAAAGTTAGTAGAATGACAAAACTGAGGCATTTTATTGATCACAGTTTTTAACGCAAACTGAGGACTGCTGAGGTAGCAGAACTGTCTACAATAGGTTACAGCGTACAGTGATAAACTTCCCATCTCCTATCAAGCCTTCAGCGTGCTGTTCACTACACAGTCTTTATCTTCACATGCTGACACATGTAATCTAACATTCTCACTTTGCCACAGTAGAAGCAATTGCTTGACAATTTGATTATGGTTTCCTGTCAGTTCATACACAGAATATTCTTGGAGCTTTCAAGATCTGCAAAATATTTTGATTTTACAATGATCTTGTGGGGGAAACATTGTTAAAAATATTGATTTCTGATAGGAAACCTGCTCCAGATATGCATGCAGAAACTGCTCTGAACATCTAGAGGCAGATACGCTACACATGAGAAGAGAGGCAGAAATGACAGTAATGTGCAAATAACAGAGGGAGTGGGTCAGAGGATGAAAGCAGTTACTGTCTGACAGCTGCTCTCCTCGCTGTGTGAAATGAGTGGATGGTCCCAGTCTGGGCTGTGGGAGATGGGTATCTCCCCACAAAATTCCAGACAGTCTGAGCATAGAGGCCAAACCCTGAAAGGGCATGAGGGCACCTTTATATCTAAAAATGGCTTCGGCAAATCCTGGGTGAGATTCATGGAAATAGGGAACGGCAGAAGACATGCCCAGTTGCTGACTTTTTTAGTTGAAACATTGAGGCAATTGAGCACTCCACAGGAATTGCAGTCAGTCTAGCACCTCGGGTTCGTTTTTTAGAGCAACACGCTGCATTGCTCTGTATTTGTGGGCTGCAGCCAAAGAACTGTGCCCAAGTCAGGGGCTGGGGCCAAAATTGAACAGGTGCCACCTCTGCATTCCCTCTGCTCTGTGGTGGCTGGGTATTAAACTGAACCCCTCACTTTGTTTCATTTTATATTAAATGTCAAAACCCCCAGTAGGTCACAGTGATGTCTAACACTCTGCAGCAAAGTCTCAGTCAAACTCTTGGGCTCTGACCATGTCCTAGAACTCAGTGTTCACACACATCTCTTGGTCTAGCCATAGATCTTAAGTGGGCTGTCTGTGCTAGCAAAAGTACCAGAGCTGTTGCAACATGCTTGATAAGCTGAGCCCACACAGTTCGGTTTGTTGCCTTCAAATGAAATTTCAATAAATGTCGCTAGCACAGACCTTTCCCGTGAGAATTTTTCTCTCTTTTCTTGTGTTCTTAAAAACAAAGATAAAGTTTGGATGTTATTAAAACAGTTTCTCGAGAGGTGCGCAGTTCGGGCCTGGCCAATAGGCTTAGGGGGAGGTTTCGGACTGACCAATCTGAGTGACCTTTGAAAAGTCTATATAAGTTAGAAAAATAAAAAAATACAGATCTTTTATGCCACACTGAGTCGGAGGACTTCTCTCTCTGCTAGCAGCTCAACAGCGACAAATAAATAATTTTGTAACAAAAGAAGACATGCTTCCCTGAGCGTCAAGTGACATAGAGGTCTACAATCTGAGGAACAAATTGTGTGAATGTTTTAGAGACCAGCTTCTTCCACCATATAGTCTGGATCCCTACCTCAAACTGAAGAAAATGGAAGACAGACAGCCAAAGAGTTTTTCCTATGTGGCTGTTGAACACATATGAAAATATTATCCTAAAAGCCAAATTGCCTTGTCACAAGAAATTCAAAGTTGACCTTTTATTTGCTTAAAATAAAAAGTGTTACGGGTTTGGTCTTTTTTTGTTTGGGTTTTTTTCTTGTCTATGTTGCTGCTTTCAATGCATCAAAGTACATTTTCTTTTCCTTTTTCTTGTTGCCATTGTCCACAAGGTATGACAGTTACATGAAAGAGATCAAGAGAATTACTACAGAGTGATGCAAGACAGAGCAGTCTTGGAGATGTAGAATCAGACTGAACAGCGAGCACACTAAAATGGCAGAGATAGCACTGAAAATAATCCTATTAGTGAAACTGCATGACTAACAATAATTTATAAGCACCCAGAACATATGTGCACTCCCAGAACACAATCAATCATTTCACCTGGAATACAGCCACTCAGCACTATAATATTCATACATACAAGCTGTTAGCTATCATTAATCAAAAAGCTTTTAACTAATTACTTTAACTTTTAAACAACAAATTTATGAATTTACACTAAATTACCAAGTTGCCATCATATCTTATTTTATCAAAAGGTATCAGTTAATAATTTGCACTGTAACAAATGCTGGACAATCTTGGTGCATCACAAGAAGCAAATACGTAATATTAGACACCGCGTACTGTGAAAACCTTCACAAGTGTGAAGAGCTGTGACATGTGGTGAGATGGGGAAGCCTCAGAGAGGCTAAGAACCACATGGACCTCAGGAGACAGAGCATGACCCCCTTACATCTAATGGGATCATAAGAAATCTCCAGACTGAAAACATCCAAATGTAAGACATCTTCACTTGATGTACAGGATACATGTAACTGACAAGTCACTGAAGTCAGTTAACTGTTGAACAGGAAGAACTTAGAAATTATCTAGTGTAATATAAAAGAGGCTTTCTTCCACCAAACAGAAAAGTACAGAAAGCTTCTCTCAACCTTGTTAGACAAGATGGTTTAACCTAAGGCACTACAGTTTGAAGAGGAATTATTTAGTTGTAACCAGCTGATTCCACTGTTGTGCTGTAGCCAGTCTTGCCAGGAGTGTTAGATACCATTACTATTTAATGATAGACTTTTCATTTTAAGAAAATAAATATGATGGCCTGCATGAGAAGGGAGTATGAACTACTAAAGCAGAGTACTTTGACAAATGAAGTCTCAGATTAGATTAATTGAAAGTGTTGTATTTTCTAAAATGTAATTACATAGACATTTTATAACTAATGCTGACTTACACATACAAATGGAACAACAAATAGAAAGCAATGCTCAGCAAAATGTAGCTCAGCTTTTTCAATTCAATAAACTTTTTATCTTTAAAGTGATCAAAATTTAAACTGAAGTGCTTTTTAGATAGTATCTAAAAGCTGAAGGGGCCTCTTTTTTGTTCTAGCTTAAGTTTTTTTGTGACCAATATAGCATTTCCCACCAAACTGCTCTTTTCAGAAATACAATATCTAAGGCTGCGCTGCCTAGCAGTGTAGATATGAGGCTGTGATAAAACACTTCTGAAGTATTTTTCTTCCACAATTCTCTTTCATTACAGTGCAGATACCCTTCCCAGGAACTGCACAGAATTCATCGAGTGGCATCAAAACCACATCGCTGGTCCTTTGCGGTCAGATCCAATAAACATTGACAATGTAGAGAGATTACCAAAAAGAATACCCTCTCATCTCTCTAGCTGACTCCCAGAAGCACATCATTTGCTTTACAAATGAAGAAAATATATTTTTATCATTGCAGCAGGTGTGGAATATAGATGGCTCCTTATTTATGCTAATAATTAAAAATAAATGTCAAGCTTACCACATCCTTGATCATTTAAGTCATTTTAATGATACATGAAATATAAAATAAGTCTTCACTAAAGGTCCCTAAAGAGAAAAGGGCAACACCAGTTAATAAAGAAGGATTATCATGGTGGGGCCAACTTGAAAGGAGATGGTATTCATAAAAAATGCAATTTACTTTGACAGTAATTTTCTGTATTTTCCCTGCTATTACTGAAGATATGTTTTTGAGTAAATCTTTTTTCTTTGAGAACCCATTCTCTTTGGTCTAACGTCATGTAGTCCTGTTGAGTCATGTGTTAATGGCTTCACCATTTATTACATAAGAGAAATTATCATGATGTCATCAACTTGTCGTTTAGACCCCTAATACAGGGTTAGGAAACAGAAGGAAGTGTCTTGGGACGTGAATTTAAAATCAATGGGTTCAGCCTCATAGAGCTGAAATGTGAATGATGAAGGCACAATCATTTAAGAATTCTTATTTTACTCCAACAGTAAATATGGTGAAGGCAAATCCATTTCCAGAGATTGTTTCTGAATTGTTATAGGTGATTATTAGTTTTGGTTCCTGTACTTCGCCCTTCAGAGATCTCAAATCACCCCAAAAAAGAGTGACGGACCTCAATGTCACTCAGGCTCTAAGGTTCTTTGAAGCCTTTGGATATGTTCAATGGAAGTCAATATAGCTGAAAAGAAACCAATTATCATAGTTTCATCTTCAATTTGCACAAAGTTATGATGCATTAGTTAGAGAAGACACCGTGAACCAGTATGCTCCTCCTCCTTTATACCTCAGAGGAAAGGCAGAAGTGCCTCCCTTTCCCTCAGTCTGACAAGCCAAGGTCGAATGTGTCACCACCTCCTTGGTGCCCCCACTTTCTCGAAGGCCAGTGCTCTCCTGCATCTCCCAGTTCCCCAGTCCTGTTAGCAAAAGTCCCTGGCCTTTATCAACACTAGTGCTCTACATTCATTTACATGCACCCTGTTTCAGACTCTAAGCCCTGTTTAGTGCACTCTTCTGGAATAACTTTGTCTTTATTATTTTTCCCCTAACTGTTGTCATTTAAAAACTATGTAGCTGTAGAACAGCCCTTATGGGGAGCACTCTTTTAGCAATTGCATTGGCTCATGATGCAGCTATGTAAAAATCAGGAAAACCAGGAACACATCTATATTTTAATGCTACTGTTCTCCGCATAGTTTAACAAATTGCTTCCCTCTATTTGCAACCAATTATGCCACCAAAAAAAAAAAAAAAGCATCGCTCAAATCATGGCAACATTGACTTTTTTCTTTACCACTATGCTCTCATATTCTTACAAGGTAAAATTAGTATAAGTGGCAGCATGTTTCCACAAGGCACACCAATGAAGCTGTCATATGAGGAAAGCTGGTTTGTCTCACTAAAAAAAGTTGCAAAGAACACAAGCCACAGACGGCTTTTGCAGAGAAACCATCTGCTTTAACTATCAGACCATTTCCTGCTCACTATCTTATGTTAGTGCAGGGTAAGGACTATGAAGGATTTCTCCCTCTGTCAAGCAATAGCCTCACACGAGAGCCTGAACTCTAGACAGCTAAGATATACATGATTACAACATCCATGATTTACAAAACCATCTTAAAGACTGAAAAGTGTCAGAAGGGATGAGGAGAAATCCCCCCTTGGCAACAACAGCAGAGTTCCAGGAGACATTGGGGCAGGGACTGAGCTTCAGCACCTGAGGTTAGAGCCACTTCTGCTTCAGGAGTCCAGAATTTCTTACAGCTTATTCAGCCTGATAGTACTCCTATGTCAGGGGACTACCAATACAAAAGTAGTTATTAAGCTACTAGTCATGTTGAGTCAAAGTGAAAAAACAAGGAAGACAAGCAAGCAACGGCAGAAATTGCTATTTAATAGTCACAGTCCCATCAAGGACTGTTCAAACACTCTCCAGACTCTCTCCTTGCTGTTGAGCATCTCCCTACAACTTTTGAACTCTGCTGCAGTAACTGCTTTCCTATAAAGAATTTCCTTGGGGCCTCGCAGCATCCTCACCTAAACTTCTTCAATAACCAGCATTTCATTTATGCTTTGTATCTTAACAATTACAAGATGGCTTTTTTTTTAATCCCATACTAAGTTTATGCCTTTCTATTCAGTTGGTATGTGTCTAGTAGCTGGTATGAAATTAGTTGATGACCACTTTCCAGTCTTGCAGCAATAAATACATGATCCAGTTAGCATCCATGCTTGTCACACCAGACTGAGCATTTCAGCCAAAGTCCAGCAAGCACCAGAGCAGACCTCAGGGCTGCTCTGCAAGGTTATTGTGGCAACGAGGAAGAGCTCAACCAAACAAGGCTTGTTTTCTGATTGCAGCACCTGCACCTACTGTACAGGCTTCAGCTTGCCTGGAGATCTCACAAGATGGTTGGGGAAGGGACATCTGATCATCTATTGACTACATGTGGTCTGTAGAAACCCCGGGTGTAAAGGCAGCAATACCAGCAGTCTTGCACACTTATCACAACTAATGCTGCCTGCTGGAGCTGCTCTTGGTTATCTGCACTTAAGTACCAATGTTCTGTGATGGTACTGGTGCTTCCCTGTGGTGAAGAGTCCTGAAGCAAAATGACTACACAACATGCCTGTCCCACCCTGCCATGCAGTCACTTTTACTAGATATCTGCTCTCCTACTATCAAATCCCCCCTTCCCACACAGGGAGCATAGAAAGGGACTTCATACTGTGTTTCCATTAAATACAAAAGCTCAGAAGTAACTCAAACTGTCAGGACTTATTCTGAATCAATTTTTCCCATAATAAATAGAAGTTCAGTTTTCTTGCAGTTAAACAAAATGAAATGCACACAGTGAAAAAAATTAAAGCTGTCGAGCTATTAGATATCTCAAAATTATGTGCATAAATGTTCAGATTTTAATGGGGAAAGGTGTGAGCTTTAGTAATTAATATTAGATGTTGCCAGTAAAGATTAAACTAAGTTTCAGAAAACTGGTTGACCTCCTGATACTCAAGATCATTGCATATGAGATCCTTTTTTCATTACGCAGTTAAGTGTTCACATACAACATCCTATTTCTGATTAATATGGCAGGCAGAAGGGGTATTTCTTAGAGTGATTTCCCTACAGGTTTGATGAGTGTGGAGCAGAGAAGAAGGAATCTAAGCAACTGGCTGCTGAAAAGTTGGTTTATACCATAATTAATATCATAAATTATTTTTACCTGAATATTCTGCTCTGTATTCCAATTGTAAAAGGACAAGAGTTCTTATTTTTTTTGACTAAGCATTTGAACTACTTAACATAAAATTTTCATACCAGCTGGTGCAATTCCTGGTCCCAATTTCTAACAGGACTTCTGGAGAATTAGGCAAAAATACTTAACTGCTCCCCAAGAGGCAATTTTTGGCTGCTGAGCACATAGCCCACAGCAGCAGAACATGGGCTGGGTGGCCTCTAGGGAACAAGAGGCAGTATCCTCCGCTACAAACCTCTGCTAATGCTGAAAGTAGTGCCCGTGTTACTCTCTTTCTTACTGCTTGTTTCTATTTCCAGCAGAAAGCAGCAGACTTGTTTAATATAATGTGTGATTCAGCCCAGCTGCTGGTGGGTGGACAGCCATATCCTTCCTTCCTTATCTTTTCCAAGGCATGAGCTGCTCTGGAGCCTGTGAGTCTCGTAAGGGAGGGTCACCTGCTGGGCGCCACAATAGTGCACATCAACCCTTGATAGCCGCTGGGGTTGTGCCTGGAGCAACTGGGGACTTGTCCTCTTTTATGAAGCTAATGGTAGGAGCACACAGCGAAGGAGCGCCATTTGGAAGAGGGAAAGGACAGCAGGCCAGGAGAAATCACTAAGAGCTACAGATATGTCTAGCTGTCAGTGCCCAGTACCTGAAATCACACTGGCCCCTCACTGTGCCCAGAGCAGCAGAGGAGCAGATCCCAGCCCATCAAACACTGCTGTTGTGCTGTGTCCAGATGGGGCAGGCAAAGCAAGAGCACTCTGCTTCCCCAGCTATCTTCATGCCTCACCTGTGCTTCCAGACCTCTCTACTGCCTGCTTTACCACAGCACTGTCACCGGCTTTCTTGAGTTAAAGTTATAGTGATATGCAAAGTGCTTACAAAGACGTAAGCTGTGAAAAGCACTGGCCATTCAAACATGACAGCAATGCTTGAACAATCTGGCTGCTCAACCCTACTCCTCCATCCCCCTATTTTGCTGCAGCATTAGATCATCCTGAAATGAGGGCAAATGGGATTGTTTTCATGAACGCACAAATAAAAGTGATTTTCCTTTTACCTACGAGAACATTTTAAAGAGGAGAAAATTGCATTAAATACACTCAACTATGTTTACTAAATTATTAATCTAACAAAACCGAAGCAAATATCATGCATTCTGGAGATACTGCATTTTTTATTAATTGGCTGAAAAGTCTCCTGGTAGCTTTCATTAAGACTGACTATTGTTTAGGAATGAAAAGCTCTTTAAAAAAATGCCTTATAATTAGAAAAATTTGTAATTCATCAGCTACGTAAATTAACAGGTAAATTGATATCACTATTTCTACTAATATTCCTTGTAAAAGCCCACCCATGCTATAATATACAATAGATTCACACTAGTCTTAATACCACACAAAAAAGTCCTTATGGCTGAAGTAGCTCCCAAGGTTCCAAAATTTTAGAGGTTGTACTTGGGAATGCAATAGCTCCTCCTCATGCAGTAGGTTTGACAGGCTGTTTCTGACCATCCTTCCTAACGACTTGCCTTGGAAATACAGTCCCAAAATAAGACTTACTATGTTTTTGGAGCTGAACAAGGCACAGGTTTACCTAGCAGCCATTCGGCATCCACACCACAGAGCACTGGTCTCCAGTCTGGTTTAGGCTCCTGGGCTGGGCAACAGACTTAGCTGCTTCTCTCCTCAGCTGGGATTTCCACAGACAACTTGCATGAGGAGACAGGCAAGGTCTTTCCCAGGTGGTAAGACAACTCTCATCAGGATATGTAACTGCACCCCTGCACAGTTTCCAGTGAAAAGAAGCATTGACCCAAAAGGAAGGTCATCCACCCTATAGGCTCTCCAGCAATTCCACAGGTAGGAATGAGCTTTATAAATCTGTCCTGTTCCTGGTTTACAGACACATTCACTACGTTTTTGTACATAGCTTCCTCAATTCTACTGCTAAAAGCAATTAACAAAGAAAAAAAGACCTTCCCCTTCCTTTACAAATAAAATCTATGTTTGAGAGTAGACTAGTCCTTGAACTAGCTCTTCTTTTTTTGGTTTTGGAGGGTTTTTAAAATTTCTAAGAAAGTACAGTAGAAGTTTCTGTAATACTCAGATGTTTACTTACCATCGTTCAAATCCCTCTTGGACAGGGACCCCAAGCTGGCCCTGCTCTGACCTCCTGGAATAGCACAGTGATGCTTTCAGCGTTACTTATGGAAGCTGTATGAAATGCACAGTGTCTTGCAATACTCTTATGAACAGTCGTCTGGTAACAGTACAGTATTACTGGGTCAGTTATTAGATGTCAGCCAGAAAAAAACCCAAACATCCTTAGCATTACATGCCTTGGTAAACTGAGATTCAAGAACTGAGAATCTGTTTCTACATCAAAGTGCTTAGATAATAGATGACTCAACTCTCATATAGATTTTGTTTGCTACTGAGAAATGTATTTGTAATTTTTCCTTCTTCCCTTCACCTTTTGTCATTAGCAAAATCTCTTTCAACTCAAAAGCACAAGCAGAACTTTTTGACAGAGACACAACTACTGATGGCAGCAAAGACAGCTCACTGCAGAAGATAGGCACAAGGAGGTCCACATAACTTGGGACAAGTAGGCAGCAGCATTCCCTCCACAGTTGCTTCCTACTTGTGTGCAGAGCTGCATTCCAGGTTGCCAGTGTCTTTCACTGTTACTACACAGCAATTCCAGGCAACTACTAGACAGGAGAGAGAGCTAATGCTATAACTCAGATGATGGGCTCTATCACCTGGCAGCAGATGCAAGTCAGCCCTGAACTTTTAGTGTCAGCACTGCTGACTTGTACCAGCCAGAGCTGGGCATTGCCTTCACTACCACCAAAATTCTTCAGATAAGTTATTTACTGGAAACGTTTTTGCCTGTATTGTATTAAATAAAGGGCTTGTCTCTGACCAGTACCTCTATAGTGTATGCAAGAGGTATTTGTTCATCTACAATTCAAAAAACCAACACTCGCTGAAGCCCAAACTCCTCATTGCATAAGGAAGGGAGGAAAAAATGCAAGTTTGACTTTAGCTTTTAGAATAAATACAAGTTTTCAAGTGCCACTTAGCAAGATATAGCCATCCTTTAAATTTACTGTCAGTTCCTTCCTACTATAATTCTTATATCCATAAGGGTATAAGCTTGGACATTTTCACATTTAAGCCTAGAAACTATCTGTTCAATATTTTTTTTTTAATCTTTATGGCCATAGCTACGTAAATGATATAACAGGAGTCTTTATTTTAAAAGCTTTTTCTCATTAGTGTCTGCTTTCAGCTCTATAAATCACTGACTATACATGGGATTGTGCCCTGCCGTACAGCTCCAAGTACAGAATGGACAAATGAAGCTGTTACAAACCAACACTAAGTGACATTTTTAACCCATACATTTTGAGAACTTGTTAATTACATATTTTCTATGATTTGTGATTAAACCAAAATTGCTTTCAATGGCACATAATAAATCACACCACAGAATTATTCTCACACTTCCAAAATGTAGTCAAATTATTTGTTTGCCACATTTGGGACTGAAGTTCCTCTTCCATTAAGAAAACAGTCAAGTAAAAGAAAGTACTTCTAGATACTCTGATAACTCCAGATCTTTCCTATGACTTCTCTTTCTCACTTATGCTCCAAGGGAGGTTTACTATACCTTCTTTAGCTAAAAGAAAACAGCAGCTCTATGCATAGCAATGCCTGCCAGTGACAGTGCTCTCTCTGCTGCCTTTCATCAGAGCCCCTGTACAATCTGATGGATTGCAGTTTGTGGTCAATTTTCATCCTCATCAAAGTACAACAAAATAATTTGAAATGATCCTGTTAAGGAATACAGCTTGTCCACAGCCAAACACTTTAATAAGAAATAAAGTAGAAAGTTATTTTCTTCATCTGTCCAGGCCTCGTGTTACCTAAGAGGTAACTTTTTCCCTTTTCTTACTGTCTCAAGCCATACAACTCTTTCCCCCCGCCATATACAATAAACACTTCAATAACATTGCAGTCAGCTTCTATAAATACCTCAACATGAAGAAAAACTGCTTCACTTACAAGTATTTTATGTAAAATCCAGAATTAATGACTACAATATTGTAAGATCCTTTTATACTGATTTGAAAGAAGTCTCATTTAATCTCTTTATCATCTGGAATATGCATATAGTGGCATTAAATGGAGTTACAATCACTTTTGCACTCAAGGGTCTTTATCCCTATATTTCATTGCAATAAAAATTATGGCCATTGCCAGCTAAAGAATAGGAACTAGTAATTCAAGGGGGAAAAGTCAACTTTTCTTTAGTGCTATACCCACACACACACCAGTCTGTCTCCTGTGAGGGTTTTGTAGCGGCATCTCAGTACTTTGGAATATACTGCCACTCAACTGTTCTGCAATTCTGCAAGATACAATTTAGAGTTCTCTACTGGGAAAAGGTTTTACTTACGGTTTTACAGATTACAAGATAGCAATAGAGACTTAGACAAAAAGTTGTGCTTGCTCAGCATTAATTTAAACTTTAGAAGCACTCTTCATACAAAAATATTTGGGATTTTACCATCCTTGTGCCAGCCTAGTTTGTCTAACACTTCCTTTGGGAGATAGGAAGGCTGGGAAACAGTGTAATTCTTTGAGTAAACAGGAGATATCTTCAATATAGAGAATACTGGGTTTATAGAAACCATTAGACAGAAAATTACTATCAGTACAATGGGAGCAACCACAGGGTTGAGCTATAGCACACTGACTTCCTGGGGTGGGAGAGTTTTCAATGTTTAAATGCTGCTGTTCACATGATTGCCACAAGCAAAAAAGCTGTTTTCCTCTCTCGTATCCTGTGCCTTTCAGAGAGCTAAAACAGGTAAGCTCCTTCCTACTCCTAAGTTTATGCACGAATTTCTGAGCAAGAAAGAAGCCATCCACAACTCACATTCATCTCCTCAGCCAAAACTAGAGTAAATTCCCTGGTTTGTTTACTCTTTATCTTGAGAGGTCCAATTTATCAGGGCTCTGTCCTGGCAAGTTGTCATCAGAAAATACATAGCAATTAGCCAAAAGCAAAAAAGAAAGCAGAGCCATGTGCCTGCCTTGAACTTCACAGGGCAGCTACATCGAAGGGCAAACCTCCAGAATCAGGTTTCTAAACTGTTCATGCAAAACAGATACTTTGAAACTCTGGAAACAAGTATTTTTAAATTCTCCTGCTGTCTCAACTGTTGGTTTCGTGTGTTTCTAAGGGAATCACACCACAAAGGAATTTTAATTAGACACTTTACTCAACAACCTGTCTTCAAGCTGAATGGCAGGAAACAATCAATGCCTTGATGGATAAATTGTCAATCAAACCATATCCCTACATTTGATTACTTTGAGTTTCCCCAGCCAGAAGAGCACTGTGAAAGAATGCTCCTGTTATTAACCCTCTCTGCCCTGCACTGTCACGAATAGGATGATTAATCCATTTTCCATCTACCCTTAGCACCACTGATAAAATTGATTCTCATAACAGTAATCTTTTGTTTTGGTATCTCACTCTGGCACTTAAGGCACCCTGTCAAAAACATTTTTCAGATAATTCTTTTTCTGCTGAGCCATTTTAAGCATGAAAAGTGCTAACCATACAGATTAATTTTGCAATACAATACATTCAATTAAGCTGCACCAACATTAATGGTGATTACTAGAGATCAAATTGAAGGGCAACCAGAAGTGACTTATCTATGCTCAAGTCTGGTGACCCCTTCATTCCTTGCCAGGGAACGTGAAAAAACATATTAATCAAACACAATAGCCATGTATTTACTTTTTTTTTAAGCAATCAAATTTCCACAGTCAGAAAAGCACTGACATGCTGTTGCATGGTTTTCTCAGCACTCATGGCTCACAAAACCTTGTTCTTGTAATCAAACTGCAGCACACAGCTGTAGCTCTACCTGTAACTATGGCCCAAAGGGAGGACACAAGCAGTGCACAGCTCTTACTCCCAGCATGTATTTTCCAGATGCTGGAAAACCCTTTGATCGAAACACACTGTTTTAGGGTAAGAAAGACAGACATTTAAACAGGACATCAGAGAAGTAATTTAATGTCTGTCCTATATTTTCATAGAAAAAAAAACCATTTTTTTCTAAAATGTTCTAAAAAAGAACATAAGACCTTCTTAAGACCTTTGCCTGAAATACCTCTATCATTTATAATAAGATTTATAACTTGAAAATTATTTTTCGTCCTCTGACAGGCTTCATTAGGGAAGAGATGGAAAAGAATAAACATACTGATGAGAGGAATCTTATTGTAATGGATTGACAAAGACAATTTTGTGGATGATGATATGACTACACTTATTCATTTTTAATCACAATGTATTAACCTGTGGTGGAGAAGGCCAAAATTGGCAATGCATTTAAGGAAGTCTTTAAATCAAAGCAGAAAAACAGCCACACTACTGGCTACTACCATCAGATCATTAAGGTGCTAGAATTAAACACCAGCTTAACATATTGTTAGACTGCATCCTTAACACTGGCAGAGCAGAAAAACAGCAAACTTAGAATATTTAACTCATATCTTACAAACACATTCTATCTTCACAGGTTTCTGAACTCTTCAGAGGAAGAAAAAAGTTCCTACATTACTCTGGAGTTTGGGATGTGGGTTTAAATTTCGGAATTTCATTTGTAGTGAGTGACATTTTCAGTAGGATAGTCAGAGCGTGTGGCTTAGAGGAAAACATCCCAGCCTGAACAGCCACCATTGTGTCCCAGCAGATTATGTAGAAAAAGTATTTTGACCCAGTTCTGGTATGGCTGTTGTTTATAGCTCAACCTGCAGCTGACTGATTTTCCTGGATTTACCTCTCTCTTTCCAATGCATTTATCTGGTTTTAGGTTACTTTTTTGTTTTCTTTAATAATTCTGTTCTAGACATGCTGCAAGGCACCCTTCCTGATGAAGCGGATGAATTTACCAACACCTGGTGCATTTCAAACCCTAGAACAGCCAGATGGTAAAGAGACAGACTCTCTGTAAATGTCATTACAGCAACGAAAGCAGCACTGCTGCAGACAGAAATGGTCCCTTGGGAAGGGAAGGCAGGAGAGAGGGTAGGTTGATTTGGTCCGGTTTTCCTAAGGGGCAGCTACTTATGCTGCTGGAAACACAGCACAGAGTGCCATGCAGCACACACAGGCTGGAACCAGCAGGTACACAAATAACTGAGCCTAGTCACAATCCTACTTCTGAACTGTCAGAGGATTGCCTCAAAAGCCGTATTATACAGCAGCCCAAACAACAGGTGGTTTTGTGGAGCTTCAGGATTACCTACCTAATCTTCTTAAAGAATGAAATAGAACAGCCATAGAGGGCTATACAGAGGAAGATCACAAAGTTCATCAGCTGAGATGTGATTATAAGAGAGCTAATCAGTTTAGCCACAAAGTAGACCATACTATTTGTTCTTTGGAAAGCTCCTCAGCTTCTTCAGACATCCTCTCTTCTCCCCTTCCCCTGTCCTTGCCCCTCTTCTGTATACTTCCTTTTGTCGACATACACAGAAAACATGCTATGTTAAATATTTCATTTTAACCAAGGAAACATAAGTATTTATTAAAAATATTTCCTACATACCAGTGTAGTACAGAAAGAGCCCTAAAAATCTAGGAAATGATCATTCCAAAGTTATCGCTTCCATTTGTGCTTCTCACTTCTGTGTACATCTATGCTCCCTGTGTTGCTGTACTTAGTTTTCAGTAGAAACCAACTCCAGGGTTTGCACAGCAGGCAGTATCATGAAACCACTGAGATGACATAAATTTGCATGGCTAGTCCACCCAGAACTCAGTCTTCAGAAAACAGAGTATTTCTATTATTAATAGGCAAAACACTGCTAACACATTCTCTTGTAGTCCAAGGCTCTCCAGAAGCTCTGCTCTCTTGTCAGGGAATATCTCTCCATGTTGCCAGAAGGGCATTTAAGACCTTTCAGACCATGAAGTAGCATCCTCCCATATAAGCATCATTTTACTATTAGCAATCCTTAGCTATAAACAGAAACAGCATTTGGTGGACAAATGAAAGAGGCAACCTTCTTGACAGTGTGATCCCTGACCCTTATTTGCTGTATTTCAGCCTCAGTCCCAAATAACATTTCCAGGGAATGTTCTCTTAAGATTACTAAAGCAGAAATAGCAGTAGCTACAGGATTTATTATCTAAACACATTTGTGAGGTTTGGATTTAAACCACAAGTTCATTTCACTTACCAGTCAATAAACAATCAGCTTTCTGTAATTCCTCCAGCTATCCAGCCTTCTTAGCTATATCCAGAAGTTAAAACATTTTCTACTTCAAAGACCTACATAACCCTCTTTTTAGTTGGTTGGTTGGTTTTGGGGCTGGGCTTTTTTGGGGGGGAGGGGGACATGGGGAGACAAGAGAGCAAACTCTTTACTTCTTACAGGCTAATCTTAAAATCTCTGACACAGCAACATCTGCCTTGAGAGTTCCCTGATATTACTTGGGAAATGGTCTGATTGGTCACAGAACAATCACCCCCACCTGTACATCGAGTGAGTCATGCAGGTGCAAGACTTTGGGTCTTGTCATCTCCTGTGCTAAAAGCCTTTAACACCTGGGGTTATTTCCATGTGAGAATACTTACATAGTTAAGCCCTCACTTTGGGCAAAATCCTAATAATTAATTTTTTTCATATGCTTATTTTCTGTTCTTTTCCTACTTGCAATCACTAAATCAATATAATAAAGATCTGTAAGAGAACTGTAAAACTCATGGGAAAGATTGATAAGTCTGTGTAAGTCCAAGAAAGAAAATATTACAGAGACTAATTCAAAACCTAAATTGTTTTAACTTGCATAATAAAATTTTAACTTCCATTTATTTTTATTTGATTTTAAGCTACTATCTCTGAGATTGGTTTAAGTTGAAAGTTGCAGAAGGCTTCTCTGTTTGGCTTTTAAAAAGCCATCTCATAATAACTCTATGAGTTATCAACAATAGTTGATAATCTGTGAGCATTGGGGTCAATTTAAGATATTCTACAGAACTGTTCAGCTGCTTTCCCAGGATCTACATCTTTCCCAGAAGCTTGTCCTCTGGTTCAAGGATCATGAAGGAGCATCACAATGGTGTTGGTGTACTCTGTGTGCAATCAGAATTTGCATGTGAAGGTTAAGAAATTATGTTATAGAGTTCTTCAGTAACACTTCCACACACAAGGGAAGTAGATGGGCTGCAGTATCAGCCCATCCTCCCAAGGTCACTGAGAAACTCAAAGAAACTCCTGTTATGTTGATATTGTTTATGTAGTTATGTAGAGTACTCTACTTGCTGGACATTATTTCTGAGATTAAATTAAAACCATAAAAAACTTTGTCATGCATTCCTGTACTCTCTTCAGGCAGGGCTTTATGATCAACTCCGATGGTATTATATTTGCATTGAAAAAAATGCAAGTAAACTTGCCTAACTAAGCAGCCAGACTTATGCTACTACACATTTTTTTTCTGTGAGCTCTTAAAAAAAAAAAGTCATGTAGTCTTCTACTGGAAAACAAAACCAGTAGTTGTCTAAAAATGTTCAGTTACAGGAATTGTATGAAGAGAACCAAAATCTGAGTTCAAAACTACTTCTCTTTAATATACACCATACTCTAGATTGCCTGTCAAGTTGGGGAACACTGCAGATATGAATGCAGCCAGTGCATATGCCAGCTTTCTAAATAAAACCTGTCAACTTCATATTCAAGCGGCTGTTTTCCATGTCTGTCTTCTCAAGCTAACCTCTCTCAGCACTCTACTGTAAATTCAAAAAACAAAGTTCCCAGGAGTGCCGCTGTTGATAAAGATTGGAGAAAAAGCTACAGATCTTTGATGACTTCTGCTGCCTTAGGCATGGAGCTGTGGGTATGTGCCACTCTCCCCTGCTCCCAGGGCTGGATAGTGCTGTGTTCTGCTCTCCTCTACAAACCACCTAACCACATCAGAGCTGCTTCAGCCTTTTCACATAAGTTATTTTAGCCCCCATTGCTGGGCTCAAACTGTGTTTCTGGGATGGCCCCTACTATAAATTACCAAATATGGCTGAAATTGTGAGCTCTTTGAAACTAATGACAAAAATCTCAATGAATATTTAGGATTTTTGCCACTCAGCTACAAGGTGTCACTTTGCATTTGTGAGTCATGTTTTTTATCAATTAATTGATAGGTCTCTTTTCTCTTTCTTAGAGACTTACTAAAAGGAACTTCTCAAATAGGTAAAGTAGTTAGCTAATACTAAAGTAGTTGGTTTGTTTACTTCAAAGCCCATTTGAGTTTCTACTGTTCTCACACTAATGCTCACATAAATTAATACAGACTCACTATTTCTCTGAACTCCCCCACCTATCTCCATTGCCTCCTGTCTGATTTAGTTTCAGAAATTGCTTAGGATAAGGTTTGCCTTTCTGACTGGTGGGTACCTGACACATGGAGTCCCAACTGTACCTGGAGCATCAGGTACAGCAATAATTCCTCTTGGAAGTTCAGAGTCTGAAAGTAAACAGGTGCACAGGCCGTTTCCAGCTCACGTGTGTGAGATCCATGAGCTGCGTGGCAAAAAAGGACCATACAAACCATCCTCTGCCAGTTCATGTCGTTTTGTTTAGTACGTTAGAGTGACAATCTCACAGGTAACTGCAGGGTCTATGCAAAGGGCTTTGGATCTAAGATAGAAATCCTGAACTGGACCTTATTCAACAAGAACCCAGCAGAGAGTGTTGTGCAGGGTGACACGCTGATGGTAATCTGCATTACTAAGCCAGTAAGTGGCTTGCAGCAGTTAGAGGGTTTTCACAGTATTTATCTTAAGACCTTGATGTAATGAATTGCAATACTGAAAGTTAATAAGCTTATGTACTTGGATCACGATTTCTAGACCTTAGAAAAGGGGGCTCAGTCTTCAATCTGATCAATGGCAAGTAGAAATATGTGTGCTTTAGATGCAAGAGTACATCAAGATAAGACTGCTGGATCATTCCCGTGGCAGAGACACTGTGGAAATAAGGCCTAAATTCATACCTTAAGAAGCTGAATGGTTAAATTACAGTATTAGCTTTTTAAATTAAATACTTTGTTAAAGGAATAAAACAGGATAGAATCAATTTTTATTGCTCCATCATGCCTCTAAACCGATTTCAGCTATAATAAAATTAGGGATCCCATTTCATTTAAAGCAAGGAAAGTAATTTTATTTACTTTTTTAGTCACGCCCCCACACAAGTGCATGCACAGAGCAATCAGCCACTGCACTTGTTAGCTTGCTGATTAAATACTTTGTCACTTAATGCTGCACTAATTAAAGAGAATTGAAGCTGTCTGTGCGTCAGCTAACACGGCATTAACTTTAACTGAAATCCCTACACTTCACTCACTCCTCATCCGCAGAGTTGGGAGGAGGAAGACCCTTTCTGCTTCTTTTCAGTCAGTAATTGTAACAGATCCATCCCCAGCTGTTGAGGTTTCTTTAGGCAATAAGTTTTGATTGCTGTACTAAACCAATAAAATTTCGTTGTACCTGCAGTCTTGCTGGCTTTGTGACCTACATGTGCTGAGTGTGTGTGTGGTGGAAGCGTAGCAGTGAAAGCTGGGGAACTGCTCAGCCCCACGGCTCCACCCGGATCCACACCATGGTGTCAGAGGGCAGACCCTATTACCCACCTGTTCGAAGTGTTCACTTGTCAAAACAATTGCTAATTGCTAGAACTTGTTCAAAGTCCCACCCCAACCATCTGCTAATTTGTGAATATCCTGCCTATGTTTTAAGGTGTCTAGAGACTAATTAGTAAGTTTTCCAAGTCTTTAATCTGAAAAGTCATGATTTCTAAGCCAAAATCAGCATTCCTGAGAGTTTGACTCCCCAGTTTCAAATTTTGTTACCAAACCAGATTTACAGCCTGGGAAAACCTATAGTTCAGGAAAAGCCTCCTCATTGCAAAGTTAACCACACTGAACATATGAATTTGTTCTCTCCTCTGCAAATGATATGCACCAAACTGACAAATGAAGTCTAGATTGATTAGCTGCGTAGGTGTGTGTCTGTGTTTGTAGTTCATGGAGCTGATCACTTAATCTAAACTGACACTTAGACTATACATGTTTCACCATCACTTTTTTTTAATATAACCAAACAGATGGTGCATGAACATCACAATATAGTCACAAGTTCGCAGAAGGAGTTAACAATTTTTTTAGAATGGAAACTCATTATATATCATACTAAGGTTGTATCACCCATTTCCCTATAAACTGTGATTTTCAAGGGTTTACAATGTAACCATAAAAATTCATTCAGGCTAGAAAAATAGCCTGAAATCAAGAACTCAGTTTTTTTTAAGAAATGTCAAGCAAACTATCCCATCTTTGAACAGTTTTCATTGTTTTGAATTCTCCCCATGCATTCTTAGGAACTGGGGGAGGAGGGAATGGAGAGCTCCTAAAAGCAAGAAAGTTCTTTAAAGAAAGTAAATAGTTCGTACTTTTATGCCAAATTTTAAAGCATCTTGGGAAATGCAAAACAGTTTTTTATTATACTTCTGCATTTTATAAGCAAACAAAAGCTGGGAAGCTCAAAATAAAGAAAAATACTATTTCCTGATCAGAGCACTTTTTTTAATGTCTTGATTGGAGAGACTTTGGACTCCAGAAATCAGTCTTTTTAAAATATCCCTATAGATTGTGCACAGCAAAGGTTGGTTTCTCCATACCATTTGTCAGTTTCAAATATTTTAGTCTCTGCCCCTAGAATAGTTAAAAGCATCGGCAAAATACCAAAGGGAGTTCATCAACATCAGCCTTAGCCAGTGCTGTCAGGCTGTAGGAGCATTGTCTGCTACTGCTACAAGATGGGTTAACTCCACTTCTGTTTCACCTCCCACTCACAGGTGCAAACAGAGGCAGAATAAGTTCTAGAGAAGGAAAATGTGAGTCTTTCCTTTAAAATTTACGGTCAGACCTGCAAAATTTGGTTCTGAGTTTTTTTGGAGGTAAGGTCAGTTTTCTGCATACAGACACATGTAGATGTGCCTTTTTTTACTGCACTTTGTTTTAAAAATATCAATCCTGCCCTGCTGAGCATCCTTCCATGCCCATCTCTGTGCTTCTCTCCAATCCATCATTCTGTGGCTTACACTGTTATCCCTAGAATTTTGGGTCCTACACAAAGTGGGTCATATACAACTCCAGGCTTGCTCTTTATACTTCCACAAGCTAAGATGTATTTTATTTCTGTTTGGAAGAGCTACAGGTTAGACATCAGATAAGATGACAGAGAAAACAAAACCATGCGGCATTTAGGAGCTGCCTCCCTATTATTGCACTCTCTGTCTCTCCAGTTTTTCATCTTTTTCACATTCCCGGTCTTTTCTCTTATGGTTGGGTGTGGTTTTTATCTCCGAGTCAGTAAAATGGGGCTTCTCTGTAAAACTCCTCAGATGGCCCTGTAAATAATTCTACATGCACATCGAATAGCTGGGGCTTTGGTAGAAAGGCACACGATGGCATGGCTGTGCCTGCACTGTGCCAGTCCCTGGCAAGCCAAGCCCAAACAGGCCCCTGAGCTGCCCCTGAGCAGCGCTGCCAATGCCAGCCTCGGAGCGTCCGGACGGCAGCTGGGCACAGGGAGCTGGGGCAGCCAAGGAAATCACTGGGGGTGGGCGAATTTTAGCAAATTCTCCTGACTACAGAACAAAATTACCTGCAGTGGGAGTTCTGTGGGAGCAGTGGGAGTTCTGGGACACGTCAGCAGCTCTGCTGAGACGCAGCTCAGCGCTGCCATGCAGGCTGAAGCTGACTCACTTTGCAGGGCCTGGCTACAACATGGGCTTCCAGACAGCCTCTGCAGGCACTGATCAGGAACATGAGTGGTATAAAAGCCACTGGAGTGCACAGGCAGAACTAACTGGCCCAGAAATGGACAAAACCGAGGAAAAACCATCACCACAATTTTGTGCCATTGGCCTCCTGATGCCCTAAGACCCTGGAAGGCCACAGAGCCAAATTAGTGCAGCAGAGGCAAGTGACCAGCTGTGACCCGTGTTGTGTATTACATACCCCACAGCAGCCCTGGGGCACAGCTCCGGTCCCCAGAGCTGCTGCCTGCTCTGACTTTTGCACATCTGAACACCAGGGTGTTTCACAGCTATTCCTTTACAGCAAGTTCTGGTTGGGCTGTACTAAAATAGAGGTCAAAAAATGGGATTCTGAGGACATGTTTTATAAAAAATGAAAGTTATAGGCATTCAGGTCTAAAAAAAAAAAAAAGAAAAAGCTTGACATCTGCTGCAGAAAAATATTAATTAGGTATTATTTTAAATGATGAATTCTGGCCCGTTCCCATGTGAACAGCTGGCAAACATACTGTTACAATCAGGTTGGATTTGGAGGGTTAGGAGTATTGGGGTTTCTTATCAAGATACTTTGTTCTAATTACAGTCTATTATGACTTTTTAATTAGTTTATTAAGACTTTTGCTTGTCATCTGCATGAACTATGTTGAATAGTACTTCAGCTGAATATAAAACCATGGCATTAGAGGCACAAAAGTCATCAAATACATTAATAAAGCCTTTTGAAAATGCAGGTGATCATTTAAGTGATGAAAGACATTTGTCCACAGCATCCTTGTTTATTCAGATGGTGAATTGCTACATGATCACGATTTCATTTGTTTTCCTCACTCAACATATGTTCTATGCCTTGTAAACTGCATACCTGTAAGTAGCATCCCATCTTGTTTAGATTAGTGAGATTCGTACATACTGTGCTCTTTTTTTGAGCAGACTTGCCTGGAATGTTTTCGGGCTGACATTAACAAGATACAGCAACAAGCAACAGAGATGTGCTGTACTGCTTAGAATCATCTCTGAGCATGAATGTGTGCAAGTCTGGATTGGTTCTTTTCATTTAATGTTGGCCCATCCCTATCTATGATGTTAGTGATGGTCAGTGATTTTTTACTAAAAAAAATTTTAACAATGTTTCCCCTTGATTTTTCCTGTGCCAGAGAAAATAAAATCTGTTGCCTTGGCATACAGCAGGAAAAACTTGATTCAGCACTTCCTAAATTATCATTTTGCAAGTATACTGCAGTCCTTGATGACTCTTTGCATGCATAGCTCTAGGATAGAATCAGACAATTTAAGGTTAAATGTTTCCTGAACCTGATAAAAAATAATTCACTCAGTGAAATCAAGAGAAACGATTTGCACGATTGGCAGTAGAATTTATACTTATCTATAACATTCTGGGAAAAAATAAAATTAAAAATCTGAGTAAGATTGATCACAGACCCTTTGAGGAAAAGACTGCCTTTTCACACAGTACCCAAGAACACATTGAACTCAAGTCAGGTTTTAGGAACTGGCACAAAGAGACATAAGACAACAAAGTCTATTACATGACATCCTGTGGTGTCTTTGCTGACACCTTGAATATGGATTACTTACTGCTTGAAACCCCTCAAAGGGGTGAAACACGAAGATTCCTATTTTCACTGGCCTATCATGCATGTCATTTAATATTTCTAAGACCGTTACTTTGACAATTGCACTTTGTCACCACACAAAATAGAAAAAATGTCACTTATTTTAAAAGGCTATATTTAACATACACAAAAACTTCATTCAAATGTAAGTAAGATTGTGCCATGTCATGAAATGTGTAAAATTGCAAATAATGCAAAATTAGTTTCTTAGTCAGAGAAATTAAAGGTTTTAAAGTGCATTAAACCTTTGCCTCCTCCCTATGTAACACAGCAGTATAGAGCTTGTGGCAGGCTGAACAATTGGTAGTTTGCTATGCCATCAGTAAAGACAGAAAGGGCTCTTTTTATTCTCCCTTTCGATGGAAAATTATCTTCATTTTTTACTATAATACAGTGCAAGCATCAAGTTTAGTCTTAGCAGCATGTCTCCACTCATGTTGCGAACGTAGTTGCAACAAAGGGAATCAGAAAAGTCTTACTAGAAAGAATAATATCTTACTTTTACCCAGATCATTTTGGCCAGAACGATTCTGGTCACTCTTGCAAACCATCGCCAGGATCTTGTTTTCAGACCCTCAAGACAGATAGGCACAGTCAAGCTCAGCCCCGGTGCTGAGAAAGAAGCATCCTGGCAGCTCAGCACAAATGAAGAAATCATGATGATGAAAGTCACAGCCTGTCCAAGAATCTGAGATCTAAAATTGCTTTTATTTCTGCAAAATCCTTATTTCTCATTGCACCCATCTCCCAATGGCTTCTGGAAAAATATTTCAACTCCTTGGTATTTCTGCAGAAATCTTTGGTCTTCTTTTGGAACTCAGGTCAAGATGGTTTCAGCCTCTGCAAGGTAAGCCTTTCCATTGAAAAAACTATCTTTCCTCTAGTGTGGCTTTTGTCATTTATTCAATTTTCTGGCTAGAAATAAATGATTTGGCCACAATAAACTGTCAAGAGAAGTAACATCTGTTATGGAAGGCAAATTGGCGAGAACTACATTAAAGTGGGATTTGAATAATGGTTGTTTTCCTCAAAATTTAGACTATTTCCAATTTTTTTATAACTACAGATGTAATTAAATAATTCATATAAATTCAGGCCACACACTGGTTTTATTCCTGGGCTTGGGCTTCAGCTATAAACAGTTATATCTGAACATACATTCTGATGAGAATTAAGCCTCAATTGCAGTCTCCAAAATTCTCCCCCAGACTGGAGGGGACTCAGGGTTTTATTTGCTTCAATTTTATATTTGTTTTTCACCCTAATAAATTTAGTGGAATTATTTCAGATTTATTCTTATACCCTTACAAAGAAAACCCTTATACAAAGTTTAGTCCCAGATAGCAGCTTACTCTCTTGTTCTAAATTTACTTGTCACATTGTCCTAGTATTCATAGTCCTATTTCTATTCCTAATTTTCACCAGAAGTATATCAGCTGAAAATGTGAGAAATATACATGCATATACTGTATTTCTCTTGACTGTGCCTTGGAAAAGTACTTTCTGCTGTAATAAAAACAAGTGTAGGAAATATAGCAGGAAATATTAAAATGTAGAACCGGTCACTATATTTTGAAGAAGCACTTTCCATTCCATCCTGTGTAGGCCTACACCTACGCTAATAATAACCAACACATCAGGAAAAAGGTTTCAGTTCTGTATATTCCTGATATTAACATCTTTACTGCCAAATATACTAATCTCCATGTTTTACGTGAGCAGACCCCCTTTTTTAACAAGAATTATGTACACAGTTTATTCCGGTTCCAAATTAATGTAGATTTTACACTCAGTATGGAAAGGCACAGGTTCCCATTTTGTATCTAATTAGTTTAGGGAAACAAAGCAGAAGAGTCAGCAGTGCCCTACAACGCCTGCAAGGGGACACTTGCCCAGCCTGCCTACAAACCCTGCACATTCAAAGCACATCTACCCAAGAACGTTGCAAGCATTGCCAGCAACACAAGAGCTGGCAAACCACGCTGGAAGCTCACTGAAGTTCATTGATTCATAAGGCAGAGAGGAGACCATATAAACAGCTCCTGAAAACTGTGCCACTGAGCCACCAGGAAAGGCAGCTTCCAAGAACAGGATCTGCCACAGCAGTGCTGTTTCATCAGGAACAGGGCTAGAGGCTGAGGAACAGAGAAGGGGTGGGCAGCTGGCACCCTGCATGTCCCCAGCTTCCTTCTGGGTAGCCTTCAGAAAGGCATAGGAAGAAGGAAGGTGTTACTGGTTGAACAGGACCCTCCAAGGGCCAATTTGTAAGTATTCACCTGCCAAGAGCGCAGCACAGCATTTAAAACAGCAAAGCTGCCAACAGGGTAGGTAATGCACAAGAGCCTCAGAGGGCACCCAGGCCACAGGGGTCACTGTCCTGCCCTGCTCCCAGGCAGGGACCTCGTCTGACACATCTGAGAATGGTGACACCATGAACAAAAGCCATGCCAAGATATGTCCACTCTGGCAGGGATGGGCCTGCTGCTCTCACCCAGTAAAGAAGTTTGTGAGAGGAAGACTCATAGACCCTAAACAATCTTTCAGAAGCAATCCCAGTGCCTGTGTGGGGAGGCAGCTCAGCTTCTGCAGGAAACAATGCCAAGGTCCCAGAGACAGCGACAGCTAAAGAGCCTGTGGCATTGTCTGTAAGTGTGAGCGTGTTAAACATAACAGTACGCAGTAGAAATTACAATTTGGATAACTAAATTATTTCTGGATTTACAGTCAGATGCAGAATTAACTTTTCTTTCTCTTCCAAATTGTTCTCTCGTATTTTTGACCTACTGTGGCCCAGACCAGGAGGTGAAAGGATTTCTGTCTTTGAAAGAAAGGTGTCTTCTCATTTTCCCTGTTTTGTCTCCTTTTTTTTCTTTTTAACTTACAGAGAAGCTAAAATTGGAATCTAGAAGTAGTGATATGATACCTATTAACTCTATTTTGTATACTATTAAAGCAAAAATATGTAAGATTGAAGTGCTTTTATGTTATCCTTGATTATTTCTACCAGTAGTTGGTGGGGGGTGACCATCAGCTCAGCTCTTGGATGAGTAAATCTATTAAATATCTCTTATATTTCAAAAGGAAAAGCAGAGATGTTGTTCTCCAGCTGGAAACTTATATTTCTCTTGTTTTGTCATCATAATTGTTTCTTTTCTTGTAGATTTGCCACTGTAACCCTAGGCATTCAAAGAATCACATTGAGCAGGTAACAGGAAGGGTATGCTTCTCTTTATTTTTAAAGACAGTAAGCTACTTCCTTACTGTCTACATGAAATTGCTAGGTATTATATTATTAAATACATTTTTTAAAGTGAGTGCCTAATTTCTTTTAAAAAAACCAAATCAGGCAAAAACATTGCAATTGGAAAATGCTTTGCATCAAGCTTCTGCTTGTGATCTGCAAATTGCAGCTAGCTCGTTTAAATTGTGATTTTGTTTTAGGATATGTGGGCAGATATTAAATTGAAATGAGCTTCTTCAAATACAGTTTAAACATTGGACAAAAGTCTAAAAAACCAAATATTTTGCTAGATATGCCCACAGAAACAGAAAACCAATAAATAATAATAATAAAGAAAACCTGAGACTTTAATTAAGCATTTGTAAAGGTTTCTGAATTTATCCTATGAACACCTCCATGGAAGAAAAATAAAAAATATTGGATGCAGGAATACTCAATTACAAACCCCTTCCATTCTCTGATGGAAAGTACGAGAGGGTGACTGCCCAAGTTTGCTTCTTACTGGTTCCTGTATCATTGATTCCTTTTGGCACTTTCTATCTAGAATACAATTAAGTTGTTCAACCTTCATCATCATGCTACCTGCCAAGATTTGTACTGCCTGAATTGTGCTGCTTTATTTGGAAAGAATTAAAATTATCTGCTAGTAAGGTTGAAACTCCTTGATGCTTGGGTTTTGGAGTAAGGGGCTGTTCTCAGTCATCTGTCAGAGTACAAAGAACACATTATTGCTGCATGTGCTGTGTAGAAGAATTTTTGAAACCTAAGTGTAAGGGAAACCAAGAAATGTAGATTATGATTTTTTGCTGTTAAAATCTGTGTTTCTGCTTAGACAAATTTTTCATTATCAATTTCAAATTTTTTATCACCCATCCAATTCTTCTCTTAGTCCTCAGATATTTAAAACAGAAATTAGCATATGAGATGTGAAACAGTCTCATATGGTGACTTCAACAGGTGAAGCTCCTCAACTTCCTAAAATCTTGCAGCTATCAAAGCCAGCAGGACATTTTAGCCATGTTAGTTCTAAAAATTACTCAAAATTAAGTTACTTGCACTCCCAGCAGATGAAGTCATTGCTCACCAATGGAGGTACATGGACAGTAACAAAGAGCCACTTCTGTAACAAAGAGCAGATCAGCTGGTGATACAAAACACTTGCAAGCAGTTACAGCTCTTGCTGCTGTCCTGACCCTATTGCATGGGCTGTGAGATGAGAAGCACTCTGCAATTCAATTTTCAGAAAAGAGCAGTATGCCTGAAAAATTATCGAGAAGAATCGTGGATAACCACGAGTAGGAAATTTCAAAGTAACATGTACTGTGAGCATAACCTCGCTAGAGGGGCAACTGTCAGGTCTTTTTTCCCACAGAAGGTGACACATAAAGCAACCAAAATGTGCTTTTAATTGATCATGATTAGAGGAGGAAGCCAAGCCCCAATGTCAGTAGTAACAGCCAATGACTGTATGAGCATTGCACTAAGAGACACTATTATTGCAAGGCAGAGAGAGAACATACACCAGCATTCATCTGTGTTCCCCTACCGAAACTGTTGATCCAATGAAAGAAATTATCCTTCTAAAAACCCTGCCCATTTAAATCCTAGAATATCAGCACTACAAAATATAGTACTACAAACACATTACTATTAGCCTTTTGCATATATATATATAAATATACACATATCTCCATTACAAAGGCTTGCATTGATAAGCAAATTGTTTAGTACATTTCTTACGGTCTTTAGCACAGTAATGATTGTCAGGTTTTGAGGAGGGGTATGACAGAAAGGAGAATTTTTCTAGCTTATTTACCATGAATAATGGTCAATCCTTATGAATCTTTATGATCCTTATGACCCTGAGATTGGGTTGGAGCATGGTGCTAATAATACCAAGCTTGTGGGTTGAAACCCCATAAGGGCCATTCACTTTAGAGCTGTATTTCATAATCCTTGTGGGTCCCTTTCAACTCAGAATATTCTGTGATCTGTGATTATGATTTATGACCAATCAAAGAACATGTATAAATTAGAGTTACCTCTCATCCAGGATAGTTGTGACAATTTACTCCATTTACTCACAGTTAAAACTACATGAACAGCACATAAAATGCAAGTATTTGGGGTTCTAAAGCAACACAAAGAACAAAAGCTGCTTAAGTGCTCTGTAGACTGCATTTAGATCATGCTTCTCAATTTCTTAATGCCTCCACAACCCCAAGACTCACAGACAAGATCCAGAACACCCCATTTGAAAGATCACTTTTTATATTCCCCAAAACACAGATTGCAAAATTTAATGTGAGGACTGAGGTGTGCTTCTACAGCGATGAGAAAGTTTACCTTCTCTCAAGGGTCTGGCTTTCACAAGGCAAGGCCACCTTTTCCCTCTACCCCATCCTTTCTTTTATAGCAAGAAGAGAAGTGAAATTGCTTGCACTCCCTTTGTACAAGTTCAGCCTGCACTAAATCCCAACACTAGTGCTTGGGTAAGACCAGCCTGCACTGAGAGCAGGGACCTAAATGGCAGCAAACAACTTTCCAAAGGTGTCCCAGCTTCCCACTCTGTGCCAGACCCCCCTTTGCACACCCAGCAAGGCCCATGACTTTTGGAAGGACAACATGCTCATGCCTGCAGTAATAGGGTGCTTCTGCCAGCCAGAGTGTAGGAACAGGGCTGGCAAGGGAAAGAGTGCTGCTGCTGACTCAGCATTCTCCGGGCCGTAGGTCACTCCCGTGCAGAAGCCAGCAGTGACCATGGGCAGCAGAATTAGGATCAGGCAGAGGAAGAATGAGGGTCATGAAAACACTTTCAAGGAAAAAGGAAAAAAAAACCAACAAACAAACAGCCTAGCAACTTTGGAAACCACCATAGTAAGTAGAAAATCATAAAATTTAAATCTTACTGTGAAATATATCTTTCTGTGGTTTTCTTTTTATAGCAAGCTTTATTTTTTGAAAATTGATATTCAGTTTTATGAGATATTTACAGCTCTTACAAGCGCAGCTACTCCTGCTTTCCTTACTGTTTTGATGTTGGAACTTGAACACCTTCGGATGTGAGGACCTTTATTATCAGCTGCTGCTACACTAAACAACTTATAGGAAAGTGATGTTGCCTCACCTGTTTGTAAGTGCTATTCATTACAATATGCAGAGAATTGGGCTGCACACAAACTCTGAACACAATAAGTAGGAGGCTGGAAATAATTGCCATTGCCAAAACAAAAAGAAAAAACAAACATCACCACATCAGAGACCCTCATTTTTATTATTTTTGATCGTAAAACAGCTGAGGTGATTCTACTCTGAAGACACTGAACTCCACATCCATGAAACCAATTAGCATAGTCACTGTTTGTTCATTACTCAAACCTGTGTCCTCCAATTCACACTACCCATATGCTGGGCTAATTTTTTGTGGCATAAGATGACAGTGAAAGGTGCCAGATCCCTAATACATAAAAATTACAGCTACTGCAATGGCTCAGCTGACAGGCAGGACTGATTCCAGGATGGAATTCTAGACCAGTCTGTCACAAAATTCACCCTACCCATATGAATCCTTTAAATCTCTTTTTTCCCAGGCTAAAATTAGATTTTAGCAATGCGAGGGGGCAGAAGGGGAAGGATTTTCCGTGATAACTGATTTTGTTGGTGACTGTGCAGAATTGTATGGGAGGTACTGAAAAATTTGAAAAAGATTGCTGAAGCAGTCTGATGAGGGGAAGAGGTTGCAAACACAGAAATAACTCTTGTAAGACATAAAATCATTTTCCACACCAATCCTCTACTTTGTGCCACAAATGCACAGTATATAACATAAGAGAGACATATGATTATATCTATACAAGAAGGCATGGCAGAGGTGCTGCTGAGGTACAATCTGACAAGAGAAGTCCAGGTTTCCCCAAGAGCTGAGAGGGGAAAGCATCTCCCTATTTTAAGACCATTAGACACTCATGCATGGGGAACCTCAGCAGCATCAACAAGAACATGGATAATTTCCTAGCTGATACGTAAGGCAGCAGTGAGACTTTTTAGTGTCTGGAGGAAGGAACATGTCTTTGCTGTTTAATCTCCTGGTAGCTGACAGGAATTCTCTCTATGAGAAGGGGAAGTAGGCAAGAACATGCCAGCCACTCATAGAATGGTACAGTCCGTATGGATGCCCAGCCTCTACCCCACCAGGACACAGCACGCTGCAAAGCAAAACAGGGCTTTAAGAGACTCTACTCTTACCCATCCCAGGCAGATTTGAGGCTCTGGCTGCTCTCTGCCCCTCTGCCTTTCCTGATGAACTCCCATCCTCTTTTCCCCCACAACACTGGGTGCTTTCTGCGCACACTTGTATACAGACATGCCAGTACAGTCTAAGGAAAAAGTAATTTCCATCTACGACAGCAAAGAAATTCAGCAACAATTTAAACTTTCAAACTAAGTGGAATATAGAGAGAAACTTCTGAAAATAAAAGCAAAAATGGTTGTGGAGTATTTTTCCCCTACTCCTACTAAGGAAGACAAAGTAATGGTGCAGGGGCCATGTGTGCTGCTCACCAGGCACTGCAGTTCGTTACAGACACCATCCAGCAGGAAACACCAATCAAACAGGCCATAGGAAAGCCAGAAGCAAGATTAGCACCCGAACAACAACAAGGGTGAGGGTCCCCTGTAAGGGCAGGAATTCAGGTGTACAGCCTCTTTCATCTTCATTATCCCGTAACACAAGCACATAGAGCTGTAAAAGCAAGATCCTCCTGCTGAGACCTACTGCAGATGCAAACACAACTGTCTACAGAAATTAGCAAGGCAAATAGATCAGCAGAGTCTTATTGAGGCTTGTGACCGCTATTATATTTGACTGCCACAGCCTTCCTGGTGGAAATCAAGCACTAAGTGAAAGAGAAGAGAAAAACCTTTTGCACCTTCCCTGTCAGTGAGCCATGTGCAATCCAGCCTGTAAATAGCTGAGCTAATTCACAGCTGTCATATTTTTAAATGCCACAGAAGTGCCAAAGGGAATGCAGAAATCCAGAGCCATGCATCGTCCCCGATCAGCAAGAACAACACTACCCACCCCTGCTCCTCTTCTGCCAAAGGCCGCTGGGCTAATACAGCTGATAAGTGTAATTCAGAAGGCCAACTGTCAAAGCAGATGAAGTGCAGGTTTTCTTCCCAGCCTTGTAATGCAAATCAGTACATACTGACAAAAAAATGACAATTTCAGGTTTCCTTCTTGTACCTGAATGAAAAAGGCATCGGTTCTCAAGACTTGCAAAGTCATATCCTCTTTATGCACAGGCCAGTGAGGGCAGCCAGCTACACTATGAGCCTTGCCAATGTGGTCCATGCCAGACCTAGAGCACGTGGGCAGAGGTTGGATCAGACACAGTTTTGATGTACAGCCGTGTCCGATAGCATAAGTTCCTTTTGTGCACATTGCTGGATTCCAGAGAAAAATGGAAACCCCCTGTTTGTTATTCATTTGGAAAGTAGTAAGACTGCACTCAGAAGTACTTTTGCATCTTGTGACCTTGTCAAAAAGCCAATGTGGTCTACTTTAATGCACACACAAAAGCGTTCCTCATGTCTGGCCCCTGGCATGAGAATCTCATCGCTTCAGAAAACATATTTAACATTATAGGAGTTTAAGCCTCTGCTGAAACCTTTTAAAAATGTCACATACAGTTCTTCAAAGCTCCAATCCCAGAGCCTTCCTGAGGATAATGGAGAAGTTAAGTCAACTTTACTCTGGGATTACTTTGCCCCTCCAAGTCTTCCCTTGGTCAGACGTAATTTAGTAGAAGATTACCACCATTAGAAACAATTCTCTATCCTCCTTGGAAGTATTTCCTTCCAAAGAGTAAAGAGCTTATGCTAGCTAGACTTGGAAAAGCTGGCTAATCAGAATGACATCTCTGTTAATTTCTCTAATGTTCTTTGCAAAGTGCTGGCATTGCAATAGGCTCTTCATGCGTGTGGCCAAGCATCCTGTCCATTTTTCCTGCATTTATTAGAGACACAAATTCAACCTCCACCAGAGGTGTGCTCATCATCCTGCTTTTACTAACTTCTCTGACATGCAAGTGGTAGGTGAGCTATCTCATTAACAGCAACTGCTTTCAGTCTAACTGTTAGTGATTTACAGTACAATGGCTGGAGCTCTCTTTGCATAGCTGTATAGCACAGTAAATAATACAATGTGGAAAAGTGTTAATGAATTTGTAAAGTATGAGAGCAGACAGGGTCAATGACATATTTATTATCTTAAAAAATAGATTCATCTGGCCTTGCTAGAACAGGATAAAAGGTGGTTCTGCCAGTAGAAACATGTGAAATCTCTATCAGTTAGTCTATGACACAGTGAAAGCAGAAAGAGCTTAAATACCAAATTTTCTGTTCCAAGGAAACTGTTTCATTGAATGCATATTTCAGTCCTTTGAAAGGGAGGAGATACCTTTCAATCTGTTTAAATTATCCCTGATTCTTGCTCAACAGCAATAAAATGTGAAAACAGCATTGGCCTTAGCTGAAGGGGAGCTATTGTTAGGCACATACACAGCTGTTCTCTGTTTCTAGGTACCCCATGGACTCCCCCACTGCTCTGTGCAGCCTGCTCTCCAGGCTGCACTGCCTCTGGTAGCTGGAGAGCAACCCCTCCCTGCACATGGGAGGAGAGGGGACACCCTGTACCGAGAAGGAACAGGATCAGGCTCCCTGCCCAAACCCCACACCTCCCCAAAAACCCTTATTCCAACAAAAACCCTTAGACAGTGAGAGATCAGCTGAGAATGTAAAATGTTAAATGCTAAATCAAATACTTTGATGGTAAGCAGATTGGATTTTAGTTGCTTTGCTTTTAAAAAATAAATATAAAGGGATCATGAAAGTATAACTTCAGATTTCACACAGAGAAGTAGAGCTGGGTTTCATCAATGATGCCCTGACATAAGGAGCATTAGAATAGATGTTTCCCTCTTTTCTGACATTCCTCCACCTATTCGGTGGTATGAGCTGTACCAGTACAAAATCTCTCTGGCATTTCAGATGCATGTTCTACCTGCCCTCCTTTCTCCCCACCCTCTCAATACTCTGTCATTTACAAAAGGAAGGATTTTGATTAATGAGTTCTTCCTGCCAAAAAGATAGCCTCACAAGAAGCAGAACAAAAATAAGTTAGATTATATGGAGCCCATAAATACAATCTTTCTGCACAAAAATCTCCAATTAATCGCCAGGCATACTTGCTTATGAGTCATTAATGAATACTTCTATATGCTGAACATTCATATCTTTCTGTTTGTGACACCGCCTCCAAGCCTGACCCCCTGTCATCACATCAAAAGGATCAAGATTTTAAATGAGGTATTAGCAATTTCTTAAATAGCTTTTTTTAACAGCAGGGAAAAACTATTGAACCACGACTGTTCAGTCATAGGCAACTATTGAAATCCCAACACCTCATCTCCTCCACCCTTCAGCAGCTGAGGGCAGGAATGCCACGTGTTTCACCATATATAGCATTCCTGTATAAGAGTGATGGTATTTTTGGTTATTTAGAACCCAGCCACACAGTGAAGTCTCTATGGTCAGTTTCCTGCACTCACGTGGAGGTTTCACAGATATAAACAGCAGAAAAGCCAAGTTCTGTAAGACAGCATCAGAAGGAATTTATCTGTAATTCACTTTGCCTTCTAAAATGCAATTTGATTCCACCAGGTATGCAGAGAGAAACTTAATTAGTATGTGTTTTATTCTGGTATTCTTTCTATAAGCCCTGAGACTGCCTTTTTAATTATCTACAACTTATTCTGTGTTTTTTAATGTGAGGTAATTACTGAAATTGGGCAAATCACTTTTGTTTTTTTAATATATAATAGTTGATACCATTTGGTTCTTGGGCCATATCACTACTAACAATACCAGTTGATATCACAAGAGCAGTAAACAAGGGGTTTGAGTGACCTAGGCAAGCAGGGAAGAAGTTTCCCTCTGCTCTCAGCCATCCCCTCTACAGCAAGGATAACCCTTCCCGTTCCCCCATCCCCAAAGGCAGAAGTTACCAGCACGACTCATGAGACTTGTCTTCCTCCCCAGGGCACTCTGCACCCAAAAGGCATCTGTTACTGCTTGGTATGCGATTTGTTTAAATTTGTTTAAATTCCCCAAATTGCTATGGTACAAAAATGCTCCCAGGTTTGGCATAGCAGGGCTGGCCATGCCATGATCCCCAGCTTTATCCCAGTCCTGAACACAATTCCTATCTTTTCTACAAAGCTTTCACGTTTAAATCAAACACATCAGCAGCTGTGACATGGCAAGGTGGCCTCTCCTGTGGACATGTGTCATTGTTCACCTTCCCCTCTGATGAATCAGAGGATTTTATCGCAGCCTGGTTCACCCAAAAAACAAAGCAGTAAGATTCAGACACATTCAGCTGCCCTTGCTGCCTAATAAATGAATGCTGTCAAAAGAAATCCAGTTCTTGTTATTTTGAAGCTTCCATAGGGTCACTGTATGATGATTGTTCCTTGGGGGGGAGGGAAAGAAAGACAATTTTTGTGCTAGATTGCTCCTTTTAGATATAAAAAGCCATGTAAGGCAGAGGATGTTAAAAAAAATATTGAAGGATGTTCAGAAGAGGCTCACATACACCGTTTTAGGCTGGAGGAAATACCTTACAGTAAGAAACCTGAACAGCTCAATCTGTTTATCTTATCAAGAAGAAGATTGAGTGGTGAGTTGATTACAACAGATAAGCACCTCTTGGGGAGAAAATACCAGACACTAAAGGAATCTTTAATCTAGCAGGAAAAAAAAGCACAACAAGAAACAATGGCTGAAAGCAGATTAATTCAAACTAAAAATTAAGAATATATTTTTAATAATTAATTCAGCAGCCTATTGAGCCTGATAGCAAATGGAGAAAGTGAATAGTGTAACAGAAAAAGAAGGTTTGACTGGACAGGACCCTTCGGGCCCTGTACACAGAATTTCAGAGTGGGGAGGGAAACTGGGAAGTATTCTGGTTTAAGACAGTGTAATTCATACTTCTTGTCAAAATCAGAAAATTTCACTTGCCCATGTTTAATTCCTTTCTTCCCCTGGTTGGTGGAAGGAATATTACAAATTTTATTAATTAAGAACATTTCAACAGCTAAATCGTTCATGTATTTCAATGCACATTTATATTATAACATGCATCCAGAAGTCACATCTGCTTAACATTTTAATAAATACCAGGGAGAAAATTCTCTTCATGTACTTCGTTAGGGAATATTTTATACATATATATAAGTATTTCATAGTAACCAAAGAATAAAGCTGGAGAACTAGAACTGGAACCAAACAAAAGTAGCTTTTAAAGAGTCATTAGACAGCACAAGGGGGTAAGCCAAAAGGCAGCTTTCACCTCTGGAAGAGTCTGAGATACACCTCCACATTCCACCTGGCATTGTGGGCACAACACCTTGGATGGGATGGGCAGAGAGCCTCACACTGCACAGTGTCACACAAGTGTGCCAAGGGAGCCTCATGTCAGCCAGGTCAATAGAGCCATAGCTTGAGGATCTCTTGCATGTCTCACTGGCCATTTCTTCATCAGGCCATTGAACAAGAGTGTTGGAGAAAACACTTTGTTTATGTGAAAGCAGTATTTTCGTGCATTCTCTTTCAAAATTGCTATAACTGCTGGAAAACCAGCACTGAAAAATAAGGCTTGTCTAGAAATTAACTGCTTTCCTGTAGCAGTCCCGGTTGTGCTATAGGAAGCTATAAAGCTATTGATATTTACCTTGGGGGTTATTCTTCTATTTATTGTAGATTTCAGTTAAAGCTATTGCTCTGGTAACTCTCATGCCAATTAATATGATCTCAATATATACTGCACATTTCTTTAAAATGCACACATGTTACGAAGAATGCAAATAATATCATAGGAACGCCTGCTTTTAAATTAGAAATTGCATTTAATTAAATAAAATTTAATGAATCAAATTCTGCTCAGTTTTAACAGCATAATCAAATGTATGTTAATACTACTGCATTCCTGTAAATTATGTAGTTATGATTATAGGATTTCACCCAGTAAAGCACGGAAAAGTCTGAATATTTACTAAAGAAACGAGGCAAGGATCCACACTGTGATCATGGATCACTTCACCGTCATGAAAGCAGGTAGTTTAGATACTAGCTGCAACTTTGCCCAGTTGAACAACCTGGTGGGTAAAGAGGCTTGGCTATTGAGAACAAAATACAGCAATCTCCCAACTCGGTATTAGGATTCCTGATCATTCTCAAGAAGAAAGTTTCATACTGCACACCAAAAATACATATTGGGTCACTACTCCAGGTGACAGCCAAAAAACTTCAGGGATCACCATAAAATATTTGACCAACACTAGGAACTGCTCACAAGAACACCCAATTATAAGACATATTGATTATTTCAGGGAAAAAAAGCCACAAACAGTGAAGATACTGCCTAATAGTTTATGCAGTGTGTAGATCTCTTAAGCATTTGGGCTTTTAGTATCTATAGTAAATGCTCTTTACTAATCAGCTTAAACAATGATTTGAAATTCCAGTGGACAACTCCTTTGAGGTCACACAGGGCCAGGGAGCCTGCACTGATGGGCTACCTCAACTAAAAGACACCCACAGGAAAAGAAGCTTCTACAACCAAACAACACATCAAAAAATCCATCTGCCAAACAAGATTTAAAGTACACAGAAAATCAGACATTTAGGCAATTAAGCAGGTATGGAATGAACACATGGAGTAGGCTAAAGCAGACCAACCCATTCCCATGGCCACCGTGTTACAGGAACAAAAAACATACACTGAAGACAGCTCAACTTGTCTGCAACACCATCTCATGTATTGAATACAAAAATCACAAGATAGCTGAGGGAAGTCCAGCGATGTCACAGGTATGGGATGACAGGCAGAGAAATCAGCAGGTCTCCATACAAAGTTGGGCAGGGAAGTGAAGGATGCTCTATTCTACAGGCTTGGCCTCAGTTGATAAGATAAGCAAAAAGGTAAGAAAAGGTTGCATCAATGATAAATTATCCACAGAAAAATTATTACCAGATTTCAGATACGGAAAACATAGGTAGAAGTCTGGCATAATGAATTTGAGTATTACTCAGTTTAATTCCATCTGTAGTTCTGACTATCATCTGATTTCGATAGAATACAAAATATCAGAGAAAAGAGCTAAAAGGAAAAAAAAAAAAAAAAGATAAAAAAAAAGAATAGCCTTGCTGATGAAGAGCAACTGCAGGAAGTGAATGGCAGTAGCCTGAGAAGGGGTAGCTCCCAGGGGCAGAAATGCTTTTCAGGGCAACAGTTGACATGAAAGATGGGGATTAACCATGGACTCAGAAAGCAGCATGACAAAAGACAGCAAAGGGGGGTTTAGGTGAAGGGGTTTCGGGTAGGAGGTTTTTGCCAGTGAAAGCAGTTGTGCAGCATGGGTGGGCACTGCTGGCAGCCTGGAGATAGGGCAGGCAGGATGGAGTGGGGCACCCAGAGCCCTTGCAGGAAGGAGGGCACAGAATGGGGACCAAGAGAGCCTCTTGCAGCCCTGCCTGCTGTGATTTATCACTTCTGCTGGGGCACAGTGGCTCCCAGGCTGTGGAGGGAAAGCAATGCATAAGCAGGATAGAGCTCAAGTATGGGGAATCATTCTCTTAACCATCACTTAGGTGACTTCTTAATCACTGTGTAAGCAGCTATTTCTTATCAGAACAATATTCTAAACGTGGTTTTCTCTACTTCCTCTCAATTTCAATTTAATCTGGCAAAAAGAAACACAATGCTGAAGGCTTGATAGTCATTGTAAGAACAGTTGCTCTTTGCCCATCTATTCTTTTAATACATTACTGATGAGTAAAGCTGAATGAGTTTTACAATTAAGATATTTGCCATGCAGTGAATGATGAAGATATCTGACACGTGTCAGTAGAGCAGCATGGTTCCTGTGAAGGCTGACAGGACTTCTACCTTTTACTTCAGTGGCAGCAGAGCCACCCTAATAGTGAGCAACTCAGAATTTTCTACCTTAGAGCTTTTTTTATGCCATGAATAGCATGCTGTATCCTTGGCAGCATATCTTTGAGGCTATCTGTTGGCATGGCTTAATTATCCACTATCAGCTTTCAACTATGAGCATATGAATTCTGACATGGCTGTTAGAAGTCTAACAGCTCTTTACCCGAAATGTACGTGCATTCTCTGGAGTCCTTAGGCACAATTTTTCTTCTCCATCACAGCAAAATGTGACCTCTTTACTGGCATTAGCAGTGATATTGTAATTCATAAACTATGCCTAATTGGGGCTAAAAAGCATTGTAATGATGAGAAATACCTTCCTGAAAAAATAGATTCTGCTAGCTGAGGTACTGCCTGACAGCTTCAACACTCAAGAATCAGAATGCTAAAGATATTCTGAGGCAAAGAAAACTTTTGGTAATAAAGTATAGCCTAGTACAGTAATAAGGTATATGGAGGGAGAAGTCATTGTATTAAGAGTGAAAATAGAAGACTGACTTCAACTACATTTTCTTTTAGTCTTTTCATGCATCTTATTACATCTTTCCAGCAACTGTGACAGAAGAACTTCTTTAGAGCAAGCCTTCTCCCTGGCTGCAGTCCTGGACCTCACAGCAAATGCCAGTATTCCCAAAGCCAGTCCTCTCCTCTGCTTACAATTACAAAAATAGTACTGGTAGGAGCAGGCTGTGGTTAAAACTGCTCTTCTGGGGAAAAGCTTCCTAATTCCATTATGATTTTCATTATGTTTCCCTTTAAAAATGTCCAAACAATAAACTCATAAAAATATATAATGAAAATAGTCAGACCATTAACTAAAGTCAAATGCCATGCCACAATAATAAAACTTGCAGGTGCTTCTGTAATCAGCAAAGCAACGTGATTCTGATTAAACCAGGAAGAAGCGATTCTTTGAAACCTTTTACTCCTGCTTCCTAATATTTAGAAAATGTGGGTTTAATTTAGCAAATTATGTTTCTTTATGTCGCTATTTTCCTGAACTGGATGCTGTGACAGCAGTCTGCATTTTATAAAGCATGGCTTCCAACTAGCAAAATCTATTCTCAACAGGAAATATGCTCCACTTCGTCCAAATGTTCTGAGGACATCAAACGTATTTGTATAAACATGCTGTATCATAATTGAGAGCCTTGCTAGTACTTGGGATTTAGACAGAACTTTACAGCTTCAAGGTGCTGTACAAACATTTAACTTATTTATTAATTTTCTAACTAGGGACATAACCTAGATTTAGTTAGAAGAAGGCTGTGGATGAGAGTAGGCTGGGTAAACAGGTTTATCATATTTATGTAAAAGACCGTATAGTGTCCTCTAAGAGGTGCTTCCTCACCAAAACAAAAAGGTAAAACATCTCAAAATCTTCAAATTCCTGATAGGAAACTAACAGGCAGCTCTGTGAAGGCCAGCTTGGACCATCAGGCTGAGGGTTTCAGAGGTATTTTTCCCTGGTCTCCCCAGGTTCTCCCAGAGAAGAGAAGATTGGATTTGGATCCAATCCCACTGGATTCGGATCCAATCCCATTGGATTCAGTGGAACTTCAATTAATATTTTAAAAAACTTCTTCCTGTCACTCAGCCATGTCCTTCCCTAGTCCATAAACTAGAGCACTGCAAACCAGCAGGCTCAGGACTCCTGCTCTGGCTTCTGGGGTTTATTACCACACTCGGGTATATTTTCAGTGACTCAGGAGTTATGACCTAGATTTACAAAAATATTTAGATTTGTAATTCCTATCAGCTGTTTAGCATTAAGTGACATCAACAGCCTCATTGCCCATCTCCAGAAGAGTTTTTGGTAAGAATCATTTACATCACAGCTGATTTTTGCCCAAATTACAAAATTGCTCTGAGTCAAACACAGTACAGCTAAAATCATCTGACCTCTATGGGTTTATGTTCTGACAACAGAAGAGAGTGAAACTCTCTCATCTGATATAGGAGTGTCTCTGCAACTTATTACTCTTTCATTGGCACATAGTAAATTGAGCTCTGGCAATAGCAATGCTACTGGGAAATAAAGATAATTAAGAAACATAAAGCATGCCACTCTTCTTGAACCCAGTTGGAATCTTGGTTTTCTGTGTCTCTCATTGTAGGATTATGAGCCTACAATTTAAGTTTGTATTCTCATAATTTTACATAATTGACCATTTGCAATCTTTTATAATCTAAAATGTCTAATAACCATGCACAGAAAGTGAGCCCTTTCCATAATATTTATAAATATTTCATATGAACTGGAGTTAATACCATTTATTTATAATGCATGGGAGTCTGCAGTGGGTTTATAAAAATACTGTGTGTTAACATGCAGTCATGATTTAATAATCAGAGACTAATTTCTAAAATACATGGGGAGAGTGGCTGGTTCCAGTAACTGGCAATAGGATTGACAGGTGCAGATACAGACAGATGACTGAGCTATGGATAACATACCATAGAGGGTGAAGCAAAGATGGCATTAACACAAACTTCACCCTATTTATCACTTAATAATTTCAGTATCCACCAGGACAAAGGTAGAAGAGCTTCTTCAGAAATTCCCAGGATTAATTCCATACTCTTGCTAACAACCATTGTGGTAGAGGATGACTTCACATACATTATGTAACCACAGTGCAATAAGACATCCAAGGATTCCCACCTGCTCAGCAAGCTGCCAAGAAGCCATAAAGATAGATGAGCCACTAACCATCTATTAACTAAATGATTCAAAATTGTTAGAAGGGAGGAAAAGTTCCCTATCTGTTCCACTGTGAATGCATCCCTCATCTGATACACTGAGGTTACTTAAGCAATTTCCACACCACTTTGGAGATCTATGCAGCAGATGGGAGTGAAGAAGCCTATCTGCAGGAGAAAATAGATGAAGTTATTGGATTGACTCGAGAACATGCATACAGCTGAAATGGACCTTCTGATTTTGATCTGTGGTGAATAAAAGGATGCAGAAATAAGCAAGTAGATGCAATTGATGGTGGTGATAAGACCACAGCTGCAATGAGACATCTACACACAAGATACCATAGAGACCCCCTAAGCCAAGAAAACAGACTTTCCATGCTAATGTCATTTTTGACACACAACTCAATTCATTTCCCATACTCTTTTAGCAGCCTGTATATGAAAGAAAACATAACACAATTGTTTGTGCTGCTAGATTCTAATTTCGTCATTTGGGGGAGGAGAGAGGACCTTAACACACACAATTAACCCATGAGACCTCTACTGCAGTCATACACCGTTCCTCCCTGCAGTTTCAGTTGCATATTGTTTATTATTCATTATAAAACTAATCACACTTTCTCTAATGCTCCAGTGACAAAGTTACCCTAGATGTATTTCTCCTTTTTTTTCCACTACTCAGCATCAATAAACTGTGATATGTGTTAGAAAACAATATTCCTAATGGCTTTCTTTTAAAATCTATTTCAGATTGTTCATGTCACAAAACACTTATCTTTTGAACTCTCAGACTGCTGGGCTGAGCAAAACAGGGCCTTAAAATTAAAAAACAACCAAACAAAAGACCCAACAAAAACTAGTTCAGATCCCTATTTTAAATCTGATTTTTTAAATAAGAATCTGAATGGAGTAAGCAGCTCTTTAACGGCAGTTGGGCCAAGTTTCTCAGAAGTAAATGGGTTTTCGGGCAGCAACTTATTGCATGACATGACTTTAACTATTTCAGTTTATTATTGTAAAAGACATTGTGTTATCTGTTTGGTACGATAACCTACATATTTATTTACAAGAGAATGCAATTACAAAGGCAAAAGAACCCTTAAGAACTAATATGAAATTATTCCCCTAAGTAAACTTAGAAGCTTTAGCATCTGCAGTATCTGCCGTACTGCCTCAGCTCTCCTATGAGTATTTAGCACACCCCACCTGCTAATTCCCTGCCCCATTTTGCCTGCTGGTGGTGCCCATTACAGAACATTCCAGCACGGCCACTGCAGACTGCAATCAGAGCAGCACATTTATATTTCCTGTAAAAGTATTGCTTAGATCCATGCCACTAAATATATACAAATGTAATATATTATGACCCTCAATAAAAATTACATTTTTTAAAAGTTGCAATATATAGTAGTTGAGCACACAACATTTCTCATTTTGGATATAATTTGTGAATTCAGACACCAGGTGAAACATACGAAAAATGAGAAAATGTATTTTAGTTTATGTTTTTGCATAAGTCAGAAGGGTACAGGTGGTCATTACTTAAAGTTACAGCTTTACCTGATATTTATGCTGATCTGCATGAAACGCTGGGCAGGACTGGAAGCCATTGGCAGATTCCCCAATGGGACAGATGCTAATGGCAAAACATGCTCTCCCAGCTCTCAGTGCCTGAGAGCCCCAGATCTTGCAAACAAAGCTGCTGAAATCAAAGAGCCAGAGAGAGTAGGTGTTCCAAAGGACAACTGGCACGCATCTTTGAAAGAGCCAAATCTGAGCCCTGCACTTCTTGAAAGCAGTTATAGCTTTACCATCAACTACAATATGGATGCTAGATGCAGCCCCTTGGCATTTAACTTCTGATTTTAGAAACTTTTCTTTCTAATTATTTTTATGCGTTTAGGAATAATTCTGAAAAATATTCATTCTGTTAAAATTTTTGCTTTCAGAGGTCCTTTGTACTTTCTCTTTTATCAGCAGACCATGTTCATTGCCCAGCTTTCCCCTCTTAATAAACCCCAGGTTCTGCCTAATCCAGTTTTGCTTTTCTGAAATTACTTGTCTATTGTTCACAGTACTTTTTAAGCTCTATTTTACAAGAGAAACCTCTGGGTTCACATCTTTTTCTCTCTGTACATGCCTTTTTGGAGCATAATACAGTGAGTTCCCATCCTCTCAGGTCCTGAAATCAGTCCTTGGATCCCTTAAAATGTCCAAACTCAGAACAGGGAAGGGCATGTGTGATGTTGAATATAATGTCTTTTCAGAGCATCAATGAAATGAGTAAAAAGAGACTAGGAAAATAAATGCTTACCCTCAGGAACCTTACTCTTTAAAGAAATGTCCAGAGATGCACTGCACTGTGGTCTGAGCTCCCAGGCCTAACATCGGTCTGGTCTCCTCTTGCTCTCATTCGTGCCAATGGCCAAACTCACGCAGACATTGCTCTGTGGCCTTCTCCATTCCACTGTTCCTGCAAGGAAAGACAAGCCTGTCCTGAGGGAGGAAGCAGGGCTGAGAGTCCCAGATTGTTCTCCCTCCCTCTCCAGCCACAGATGCTTGGGACCCAGGGCCAGCCCCATCAGCTCTCCTCAGCCTGCTTTCACACACAGCACACACCACCCAGAATGAACTCATCCATTTCACCTGGGACAAATATTTTCCCTCCTGCTCACTTTTTCCCCACCTCAGGTGGAAGCCCTACCAATGCATGGTAAGCAGATCTCCCCAAGATGTCTGTGCATCTGCAGCAGCCTGGGTAATCAGGATACCCTGGTCAGGTAAACCAGCAAACTTTTAGCACACGAGAATACAATCATAATGATGCATAAGAGAATAAATTTGTAAATATTACTGATCAAACTTCAGATCAATAGATGTTTTACATACCAGAGTAAACATATAATCTTCACTGCCAGCTTAAGCTTTTAATCATTTAATTCATTTGTGGATTCATTCATCTTTCTATAATCTGATCTATTGGTCTGGTTCTCCAACATAAAAACCATTATTGCAGCAATTGTCACCATTTTAATTTGTAACCAGTGTCCCAGAATTTTTCATGAATTAATTGGACAGTCTTGCACATTAAATATAGTAATAAATGTCTTGAAATGCAGGTGAAATTTAAAATACAAATAAATGGTGTTGGCTATAGGAATGTGAATATCCTGATATTTATGCTTAGTAAGTACACAAGTCTGCTAGAGAAAGAAAGCAACTAACGCCATCTTGGCCCTGACATCCTCTCTACAGTACTGCAAGGCTGAAGGAATCATACATCTGTGTGAAATAAAAGACAGGGAAATAAAGCCAGAACTTCTTTCAAATACAGTTTGGGAGAGCTATCCTGGGGCTGGAGAGGCAGCACCCAGGGGCCCTCTCATCTGGAGCCCACTCCTAAACCATAAGGCTCCCTGTAGGATTCTCACTAACTCAGATCTCTTCCACAGGATGATGAATCCTTGCTTAGCTAATCCCCTCACCTAGGGAGCCAAGGTAGCTCCCTCAACCAGCACCCACTTTTCTGTGTCTGAAACACCACAGGTGAAATTCCTACTCTGGTACACACCAGTCAGACTTTTTTTTTTTTTTGGCAGAAGAGCCAGCTGTATGCCAGAAAGACTTAGACATCTTTTAAAAAAAAACTAAAGCACTCACATCATGCAAAACATTGCAAGGACACAGTGTCACCATCTGAATTCACATGAGAAATACTTCAAATCCAGAACAATGTACCGCTTTGCTTTTACAAGAAAGTAGATGAACTATTGTTAGTATGGACTTGTAGTATAACATAGCTTCTTCTGGAAAATCAAGATATTATTTTTGGAGTAAAAACCAAAACACTATGAAAGGAATTTTTAGATGTGCACATGGGCATAGAACCTTTAAAAAGAGACTAAATAGGAGAGCATCTTTTAATTTTATTCCCTTCCAAACACCACAAGAAATATGATAGCAATTTGAAAGGGTTTGTATAAGTCATACAGCTAAATTTTCATGCATGAAGAAAAAAATAAAATTGTTAATGAAAATTCTTTCCAATATCCTGTTATATTGAGCATAGATATGAGTATCAGACACATAGATCATTGAAAAATTTTGAAGGAAACTTCAGAAATAAAAGTAGTAATCTCATTTACCAATTTCTGTAGAAAACCATACCTCCAGTGTTTTGAACTACAAAAATACCTGAATTATTGTTTACATATTTCTGATACTAATCATATTTCAATTTGCTTAAATCTGTTTTGATGTGTAGACCCTATACTAATAAAGCAATTGAATAACCTAATAAAGCAATTGAACTGACCATACTCTTAGCAAGAGATTCAGCTTTTCAATAAACGAAATGCCCTTTCCTAAAATCCATTACAAGTAAGCTGTTCATTTGTAGCTGCAGAAATCTGTTGACAATTGCAAAATGCTCGTGAAGTTACTATTTTGCAGTAATACAGCAACACAACAATTTTCATGGCAAATCCAGTCAAATACATAATGTTTAAATCACTGTAAACTTGAAAACATAATTAGTGTTCTAGTTACCTAGAACAGTTGGATAGTGCTGCCCTTCACTGGTTCATAACGGTATACCACAAATCAAAACTAATGGCTACCTGACAAAACTGCAGCTCAGCCACATGAAAACTGAGTTTCCCCTACTTCTCCTTCCAGGACTTCCACATTCCTATCAAATGAAAACCCAAAACTGCCTCAGCATAATCCAAGTTTTCATGCAATAAATGCTTTTATATACTTACTTATCCCTTTCATCAGGAGGGATAAGACAGTTGCCAATACTATCCCTGCCCATGGTTCTTGTGTTTGTATTCCATGTCAGAGTGTTAATGTAATTCCCTCCTCAATGTTAAATTCTGCTTTTCCTCCATGAAAGAAATCCTTCAATAATAGAATAATGAAAATTATCCCTGGAACGTTTCTATGCAGTATTAAAACATTGGACTGATTAAATGTGGTACTATGTAATGTCTGTATTTGTGTAGGAACAGGTGGGATCAGGTAAATAACCAGTAGTTCTCAACATGTGCATTTTGCCCTGCTGAGGGAACAGAATATAGTTGTTTTTTTAACACAGCAAACATAATAGTCACTGTGTCCAAACATTAAATTTCATCTGGGAAATTAATTTGGATCAGTTGGTTGTTTCAGCTAGTTGTCATACTCATACTATGAGGCCTATGTGTCTTTTAAACAGTTATTTTTCCAAAGGAAATATATTTAGGATAGTATTAACAGCTAGAAGGTATCTGATGACAGATGATGAATGACTGTTAATTACTGTGTGTGTTATATGCAGCAAGTCCAACCTTAGATGCCTAACTGAGATGAGAGCAGTGCTCAGTCCTGTACACAAACATAAGCAGTAGTCCCTGACTCAAGTCCTGACAAGTCTATCAGCTGCAAAAAAGGCCAAGTATATGAAATATTTTCAAAATATAGAATAAAAAGATAGAACTTCCATTTCAAAAACAGCTTCAATATTTTTGACAAATAATCTATTCCTATCCATAATATATTGTGTTTACTATATGTTTGGAAAATGGCTGAAGCTTGCATTGGCTGGCCAGTTCTATAGAACATTTCATTTTTAAAAGCCTTTTTGGAAGTGCAAAAAACCTTGCTATGCACATTTTGGATCAATTGTATTGACAGCTGTACCCTATGATCACCCATGCGGGTAAGCAAGCTCCCCAGAACTCAGTTCAGTTACAGCAACTTGAGCCTTTGTGAAGCTCTACATGACTGTGTGTTTCCATGAAAAGAGTGTCCAGAGTTTCCAGAAAAAGGGCTCAAACAGAAGGTGAACCAAGCAGAGAGAAATTCAGAAAACAGGGAATTTTGAAAACTTTCCTCCAAAGCACCTTGGACAATACCATTTAGTGTCTTTGTCACTGTAAAAATGATTGAGTCAGCCCAGCCCAGATGCACTCACCCTTCTTAGGGAACCTTATTTTCATTTGCTTAATAAGTATTGGCTCATGAATAGCAACTGGATTTTATGATCTTTGTCTCCTACAGAATGCATAATGATAGCAAGAAAATGCTTCAGATAAATCTCTTCCATCTCCTCTCTTGTTTCGTGGTGGAATATTAAGGTTTACTTTTTCTGGAAAGTTTGACAAATTTCTGAAGACCCTTATGTCACCCCCGATACTAACCGCAACCAATGAAATGTTACAAGAGTTAACAGTTGGAATAGTATAAATAAAAGCAAAACACATATATAAACAAAAAGTCTTTACAAAACAGCCCAATAAACATCTCCTGTTTTGTTAAGCCATTGGTGCTAGCACATCTCTACCTTTCCCAAAAAGTCAGCTCAGCCTGTTCTAGAAAGACTATTTCCTCTGCAGTTTAGCAAACCACAGTCGTATGTGCCTTCCCTGAAAATGAGACAAACTACATTGCACCTTGTACCAGAAACCAGTGCTAAAATACCATCTAATTTGTTACCCAGGGTTCACGAGCACAGCCACAGCTTGCAGCCCAGCAGCGGCTGCCGGCTGTGCTAACACCGTGAGGAAGAGCAGTCACACTGGGAGGAAGAGCAGTCACAGCGTTACTGAGAGCAGCCGCACCACCGACTGCCAGGTGGGACAGCCATTAGCAGCAATACAACCCCAAGGCTTGTCAGGAGGTTTCTCAGCTACTGCTGGTTTCTAGGAAGTGATGAAACCTAAAAATACTGGACTCTGGAGGGAGGAATCAATAAGCGAGAGAAGGGCGTATCTGTATCTGCTACCCTGCAGCACTCCAGCATCTTGTTCTACACAGCATAGAGCCATTCTCTGTCCGACTGCAGGAGTGACTTTGACCCCAAGTAGGTCATTTCCTTCTTTTTGCTGCAGAAAAGGACTGATACTCTCATATCTGATCTTCCCTCTCTTGCTGGGATTTTCCACATTTCTGTCTGTATTTTGGTTAGGATACAGCTGCAAAGACTTTTCTATTAGCCATGTCCCTTTTTTTAATAATTACTATTTTTCTTTTTTAATTATCAAAAAAGCATGATGTATTTGTTAATTGCAAAGGAAAACATTTAATTTAATGACATATCTGTTCACAAATCAAAAATGCAGTGATTGAAAATAAAATGTATGCTACCACTTTGTGAAAGTCATTTACAGCACAGAAAGACCACTTTGGCAGATACATTTATGTCTACACGAGATTAGATTTTACATTCATTATGGGCATGTGGCATATTATTAATTATTAACACCAAAAATAAATGTTTATATTTGCAGAAAAACAAGCTGCTAAATTCTGAAAAAATATTGTTGAGGATTTACACATTGTGTCATGTATGTTATGTAAATGGGAACAGCAGAGATTCAGTATTTATTATTAGAACAAAACATTTTTCATTCTGCAAGTGGAAATCCAGGCTGTAATTTATGTGCATCTCTGAATCAACAAGTACAATACTTAAGAACAACACTTCGCATAAAAAATAACTGACTTTGCCTTCTCACTGAGGGCACATCTCATGGAAATTCTTTGCCTCATTCCCTGGGGAACTGCATAGGAATTACAAAAACACTGCTCCCAGGAGACCTGAAATAGTCCATTTTCTATCATAGACCTGAGGAGAGTAATGGGGTTCCACAGGCTGCAAGCAGGAAACAGTCCCAGCCAAATGAAAAACACTGCTGATGAGGTAGTCTTTCTCCCAGATTTCATACATACCCTATTTTCAAGATTTCAGACCCCAATGTCCTGTTCAGAGAAGCTCTCAGCCCTGAAACGTCTTTGGGAAAGATCTCCTTACCCTCTCTAAGGAGAAAAAGTCATTAACAAGCTGTATGGAAATGGAGGCAGGAGTAGGATGTCTCACATATCTCTTGATGTAGTGTTCATCAGTGTAACATCATACTCCCAGCTGGCTGCCCAGATTACCTTACTCATGGGCGTGCCTCCACAGGCTCTTTCCATTAGGATTTCCCAGGGCTGCTAAACTGGGTCTGCTGGTGCAGAGTGCTGTGATGGAAGCTGTGGTCTAGACAAGGCACCTGTAGCATTTTTCTGTTCTGCCACCCAGTGTGCTCAGAGAAAACCTCTCACAAACTGTACTGCTATGGAGGTTTTAGAGCAAGGGGTGACTTTTTTTCAGTAGACTCCCAGTCCCCTGCCCTCGAACTATGTTGAAGCTCAAGCAGTGTCAAAACACTACATAGAGATGTCTGTGTATTCATTGCTGCTTTGCTGAAGAGTCAGGATTTGTCCCCCTGCCTGGACAAATCAGAATCATAAAATGGCCTGGGTTGGTTTCTAGTTCCTATCCTCCCAACATGGGCAGGAACACACCTTCCACTAAAGCAGATTGCTCAGAGCCCCATCTAGCTCCTCCATGAACATTTCCAGGAAGGAGGCATCTACCATGTTTTTGGGCAGCCTCTTCCAGTGCCTCACGACCCTCTCAGTAAAAGATTTCTTCCAAATACCTAATCTAAATCTATCCCTTTTCAGTTTATAGGCATTTCCCCTTTCCATATCGCCACATGCCCTTACAAAAAGTCCCTCTCCAGCTCTCTTGCTGTTGGTCTCCTTTAGGTACTGGAAGGTGCTATAAGGTCTCTCCAGAGCTTTCTCTTCTCCAGGTTGAACAACTCCAACTCTTATGCAGAAACCTTTTGATTTTGTCATTTATCTAAATACAGTTTTCCAATAATTCTGCTGTAAGCACTGGAGGTACTAAAGATGGAAGCCCAGACAAACATTCAAATTCTAGACAACCCATTGATTTTACAGAAAGTTAAACTACTGTTGGCAAAGTAGCAATAAAGTGGACAGATGAGCTCTGCCCTCTGGGAGAATTTGCTGTTTCTTGCCATTTCTACCCCTGTCTCAGCTCAGCAGTGGGAGGCAGGGGCAAATTAGAAGTACTCCTGCTCATCTCCCACACCTTTTGCCTGCTGCTTCACAAAACCTCCTTCAGCTGGTGGCAAAAGAGGTCAGAAATACTTATGCAGAGTGATGGAGGAACAGAGCAGCACATGGAGCAGGACACTACCGCAGAGCAGTACTGAGAGGAGTACTGAGCTACTCTCTGCACAGCAGGACCCTCCCTGCCACCACCCAGCTCCCACCAGCTACACCCACTGCCTCCTCTCCTCTGTCCTGCCAGGGCACTGGTTCCACCATGATCAGCCTCTCTGTTTCGAGGCCAGGCTCCAGCTGCTGCATCACATCATACCTGCATTTTTCACTGTGGCCCTCAGACACCACCATGCTGAAACACTGAGCTTCAGGCAGGGAACGTCCCATGTCTCTGGATACATTTCCAGGGACAGGTGATACTTCAGGTAAAGCCAGGTACTCTGCTACTGCCCAGTGCAGCAGTAGTCTGCTGTGGGGAAAGCACTAATAAAATAATTCTGCTGTATCATTAGAGGTCAACTTGGACTACAGCGAGTAATAAAAGATTCATAATGGCACATGAGGGGATGCACCAAATAGCCAAACCACAGCTTGAAAACATGCAAAGCTTGTTTAGATTTAGGACTTAGTTAAAACGTTGTAGTTCAGCTGGTGTTTCACAGAAAAATTTGCAACCAGCGATATCACTTCTGTACCAGCAATTTATGCTGCTTCTAGTATAAATTATGCCTTGTAGCAAGGAGTGTCCTAATAGGCATAGGTGCTCCCATGTTCAGGCCAGTAATCAAAAATTAATCCCTTTCCCTGATTCCGTTAGGGACCAATGCCAGCTAATACTGAGAAGACATAAGAAATACTGCCAGAAGCACTTCCAAGATAACACTTTCCCAGTGTTGTGACTTTCCATCCGTTGGTATTTAACAACTGGCTAAATCTTCATTTTAGTCAATTTCCAATTCTGTAAGGCAGGCAGCGGGACCTACAGTGTTTTTAAATATTCCTTTCAAACTTTGGTTAATCTTACCTTCTGTCTACATATCAAATCTGCTTTAAGAATCCTGCTAAAGTCCAGTCTCAAGGTGCTGTGACAGCGAGTTGCCCAGACTATTTACATGTGAACAATCATTACTTACTACTAAAGGAGCTGTCAGAGATTTAATACAGGCATTGGTGCAGTATTTTCAGTTTGGTTATAAAAGCACTGTCCCTTCTCCCTTCAACTCCAGCTTATGGCTCTAAAAAGAATAAAAACAACACAGACAAGTCTCTAGCTGCTGAATTAAATCTGCTTTTCCATCCTTTCAACAGCCTTTGACAAAGAATTTAAATCAGATCCTTTTTTTCTGGTGAGCTTAAAATTTGGCTGTAAAGTTTGGCCACATTCTCAGCCTAGATTTGATTTTTGGCCATCATTTTTACCAGTAAAGCACATCCAATCTCAGACTTGGTGACACTGCACTCAAACCAGCTGCTCTAGCTTTGATGCAGAAGAGGCTAATACCATTAGCATGAAGAACTTAATGATGTTTGACGTATTAGATGACTCGGTCCTGCCTTTAATCTTTGTGGCCAGCCAGTCCCACCAGGCAAATAATGGTCTCAGTAGAGAGGCCAAAGACTCAGCGCAGAGGAGACAAAACTTCCAGCACAGCCCTGCAGGTGAGGTTTAGGGCATGTGACCCGAGCAGCACAAGGTGCAGAGCAGTGTGTATGGCACGCCCAGCTCTGCTCTCCAAGCACACCACTGCCACTGGCATCAGTGTGACATGAAGAGCTGCGCTCCCCGCACGTGGGAAGAAGTCATCCTCCCCCAGTTCACATCTAAAGCAAGAGAGCACTCCTCAAGCACTCCCAAACCACTCCCCTTGCAGCACCTGCAAACAGCCGACCCAGCCTGGCCCAGAGACAGACAAAGCCACCACACGTGGAGCACCAGGAGGCATAGGATCCCCACAGCTGACACAGGCAGCAGGGCTGGTCCATTCGCACGTGCCACTGCAGGGACTTGGCTCAGTGTGTACAGTCTCTTGCACTTTGCTGTACAGCCCACCATCTGTCTCGTAATTAGGAAAACAACCCTTTTCTTCCAACTGCAGTGAAACTCTGCCCCTCATCTTTACAAAAGGCTCAATGGAGCCTCAATGCCTGACACGCTTCCAGTTCAAGTGGAAAGAAAAAATTACTGATTTCCATCTTCTATCCTTTTGTACCACCTCAGGGACCAGGAGGCTGCAAACAAAGCAAGAACTGCTTTTGGGGATTGAAAATCCCTGAAGCTGATTTTTCCCACCCCTTTGATCATTCCTGGCTTTCCCACACAAAGAACTTTTCCATGTATGTGGTACCGGCACTAACATGGCCACAGAGATTTCAGAGAATGAATGGAAAGGCCAAAACAACACCACTGTCCACATAGGGAAACAAAAGCTGGGAGTAACTAGGAGGCATCTTTTTTACTTTGCTGGGTTATCTGGCCTAGCGGCAAGAAGAAGACTGTCCTTCCTAAGGGCTCGTGCCAGTTATTTCCACAACCTACCAAATTCCATGGCTCAATTGGAGAACAAATTTCTTACTCTTCCAGAAATCCCCTGCCTCATTTCATCTGGTTACCTAATAGCATTGCAAAACGCCAAATTTGGTCAACAAATACAATGGCACTTTTGCCTACATAAATACATTTAACACCTCTTAACATGCAAAACACGCAAACAAACGATAAACACAGCTTCTGAGCGTTCACAATGCAGTCAGTGTCCCACTGCCCGGCGCTGGCAGCTGCAGACGGTCAATTTCAGTAACCAGGTAGTTGCCAGGAGTAAGCACAATTCCTACACGGGACTCAATAGTCATTATTAGTTTTAGATACTGCTTTGTAGCTTGGAGAAATCTGAAAGGGAGAAGTGTGTGCGCCTCTCGTTTGAGCGACAGAAGTAGAGGCCGAGCAGGAAGAAACGAGGAAGCACAGCAGAACGTGGGGACGGAGCTTTCTCGTCTTTCAGGAGCCCCGAAGGGCTGGCACGGGGCGGGCGGTCACAGCAGCACCACAACAGCACGAGTCGCGCTCCCTGCCTGTGTCGGTGGCACTTCGGTGCTGCGCACAGAGGACGAACCGGCGCTTCCCCGGTGTGCTGAGCACTGCGGAGGGCCCCTCCGGCGAGTTGGGCGCGACGCTGCCCGGTCACCGCGGCCAAGCGCGGCTGCGGCGGGGCGCTGGGGTCAGCCCGCCCGGCTCGGGGCTCGGACGGCAGCAGCACGGACAGCCGTGCGTTACCAGGCTGCAGCCGAAATAACACGGGAGAAGTAAGGCTACTCCAGCGGGCAGAGAGCAGCCGGAGCCCCGCCGGCTCCTAGGCAGCTCTCGCTCGGTCCGGGGCGGCGGGTCCCGTCCCATAGCCCCCCCGCGGGGCAGGCGGCGCCGGCGGTGCGCCCGCGGGGACGGCAGGGCGGGGAGCGCGGCGGCGG